>WOFM01001350.1:0-405113 GCA_011428145.1 Ericerus pela
TTCGTTCATTTTGTAGGCCAAAATATTTGAGTGTGCGAAGAAAATTGGGACTAAATAACGCGTTAAGCTGAATTTAACTCGTCGTTTTTAGACATAGCCTAGCGTATTGTACATAATATATAATTGAAATACTTATTAATTTCGTATGGTAGCTATACGCTGAGAGCGCGATATCTTTTCGATATTTTTGTAAGTTTTAGGGAAATTATTGTAGACCATAAGTTATGCCACACTTACGGTGAATGTTGTTCCATCGATATAAAATGGGGGAGAGTGGAATATTTTTTCAACCGGGAAGGCCTGAAACTGAATTGGAATTTTCAGAATGCACACTTTTTTTCGCATGACAACCAATTTGAGCTGAAGGATGCGTTCTTATGGTATATGAAAATTTCTTCAGGTGAAAGAATTGATCCTTTTGTTATAAAGGAAAAATAATAAATTATTTGTGGTCGAAGGGCTAAAGGTTGGTGATTTTGATATGAGAGTGATACTTACAGCCCCAGCGAAAGGAAAATACTGCAAATCAAACTAGTAGCAATAACTTACTTCGCAAGTGTTTCACGTAATATTTTTTTTCCAAGGAAGTTTCACCAACAGGAAAAAAAAAAGAGAATGTATGCCCGAACACAGTTTTGAAGTGAAGCTTCCAAGAGTGATAATTGGATGAAATGAAATTTTTTTGTTTTTAACCGAAGAGAGTGTGGGTTGTGCTTGTATAATCATATTTTTAATTTTTTTAATGGGGGTTTTGCCCATTCAAACCCCTTTTTTCCTTTTTTTTAATGGAGGCTTCTCCTCCCAAACCCCCCTTTTTATTTATTTTCTCAAAACACGTCACTTACCTACTATACAAAATATACCCTTTTTTGGAGGTGACAGAAAATTTAAATCACCCCAAATGTGAAAAAGTTTTAGTATGGAAACACCTTTTAAGTTTTTTAATTTTTTGTCATCTCCCCCTAATTCCCTTTTTTTCTGTATCTGAGGTATGAGGGAGTCAGGAATTACTGGTACGGCATAATGATATTCAGAGTGATCATTTCTTTTCCATAAAATTCCATTTTCATCAAGAAAAAATGGATTTAGATTGCGTGATCTTCTTATTTTTAAGCTTTTCCTTAACTCTTTTTCGTTGCCACCTTCTAAAATTTTTATTATGATTCCCCAATATTTGTCTTTACGTTGTAGATCCCATAAATTGTGGTTTTCCTGGTCTGTGATGTTAATTGGGTTTTCTATTTCGGAATTTTCTGGAAGTTCGGAAAGTTGAGAATTTGTAGATGCATCGGAGTTTCCAGATTTTTCCAAATTATCGGATAGGATGGAACTTTGATCGTCTTCCGAATTGTCACTTTCTACATCTAAATCTTTTTCTTTCTTTTTCATACTACGTGTTATTGCTTTAATTTTTTTCTCTTTTTTAATAATATTGGGAGGATCAGGTGTTCCTTCTGGTATTATGAATTGACCATTTTGAAACTCTGCATAATTGTCCTCTTCTTCTTCTTCTAGATGGGATAGATAATCAGCAATTTTGTTATTTTTACCTTTAATGTGTCTGATTTTAAACGTGAATTCTCCTAATTTTGAGATTAGTCTATTTAATCTTGCATTTGGTTTTTTCATTCGACTTTGATATGTTAAAGGTTCATGATCTGTAAAAATATTAAATTCTTTATAGACTAAAAATTCTCTGAAATATTCGCAAGTTTCAGTGATAGCCAACATTTCTAAATCAAAAGAACATAAATGTTGTTGATTCTTAGAAATTTTCTTTGAGAAATATCCTATAGGATGTGGCTCTTTTGTTTTTCTGTCTACTTGCATTATTACTGCTCCTATGGCTGTTTTTGATGCGTCTACTTCGACGTATGTTTCAGCATCAGGATCGTAGATTGTAAGAATTGGATCTGAAGTGATTAATTCTTTTATTTTATCAAATGCTTTTTGTGCTTCGTCATTCCATGCTATTTTATTATTTGCTTTAACATTTTCTTTTCTTGTTAAGTCTGTTAATGGTGCTGTGATTTGCGAAAAATTTTTAATCATTTTCCGATAATAATTTGCTACACCAATAAATCTTCGTAGTTGATGTAATGTTTTTGGTGGTTGAGCTTCACGAATTGGTTTAATGTTTTTATCTAATGGTTATAATTTATTATATGAAATTTTATGTCCTAAGTATTCGATACTTTCATTGAAGAAGCTACTTTTACTGGTTTTAATTAGTAAACCTGCTTCAACTAGTACTTTCAGGACTTCTTCTAAATTTTCTAGTGTTTCTTCAAACGTTTCGCCAAAAACACAGATATCATCTAGATAGACTAATACTTTGTCTTCTAGGATATGGTTGAATAAATCTGTCATGGTTTTTTGAAAAATGCTGGGGCTCGCACTTAATTCCATATGTATGGAGTTAAATACATAGCTTACTCCTCCAACATTTATTCCTGTTACCGCTTTTGATTCTTCATCAAGGGGAATTTGGTAATATCCCTGATTGAGATCTATTGTTACAAAGTATTTCTTATCACGTAACGCATCCCAAATTTTGGGGAGACGAGGGACTCTGCTCGTATCTTTTTTTACTATTTCATTTACACTTCTATAATCTACTAATAATCTATAAACTCCGTTTGATTTCTTCTTAACAAATACTGGGCTCTCATATCTAGAGCTTGCTCTTTTAATAATACCACATTCTTCAAATTCTTTAATTTTCTTTCTAACTTCTCTTTTTTCAAAAATTCCCATATGGTAATTTCTACGTTGAACCGGCTCGTCTGTTTTCAAGTAGACATGTGCTGGTTTTAATTTCATAGGTTTTACCTTGGCAGGTTCTTCCATAAATATATGGATATATTTTTTTAGAACACTTACTACTGCCTGTTTTTGTTCCTTCGTTAAATTCTTATTAATTTTCACTTGTGTTCCTTCATTGTCGTAGATAACGCTGTCATCAGATCGTGTTATACGGACAAGTTTTAGCATATCAACCTCCTCACCCTGGTTTTCCACAGTATCCCCGATGTAATGCGTTGGATGCTGGGTTGGCCACGGTGGACGGAATTGGTCTGACGGTCCCGCATAGTCGGCTGTTGAAGCCTATAGCATCCTAAAACTGTCCCTTGTGCGATCTGGGTGTCGAAGTGCGGACTGTAGAATCTTAAGGCTGGCCATCCTAAATCATCAACAATATATTTGCCTTCTAAACCATAACTTGTTAAGAACCACTCATCTGGATCTGCTTTTCCCATTTCTGGATCCAGGTTTACACAATATTCATCATTTACTTCTATGCAGAAATCTTTGTCTGCTCTAATAAATCCTTCGCAATTTTCTTCCTTAAACTTAATTATACTAAATGTTTCACGCTTCCATGGCGGTCCTATTCTAAATAATTTCTTACTAAATAATATGTCGGCATTATGTCAATCTAAAAAGTTGTATCCGAGAAGTAAAGGTGTGGTCACCTCAGAGGTTACGTATGCTTCTGCATCGAGGAGGTCACCCTTTTTTATGGTGATTTCTACGACTCCTTTAACGATTATAGCACTATCGTTGGCGGCTACCATACACACTCTTGCAGGTCTGATCACATTATCCTTTACAAGGTCGTATTGTACAAGCGTCACTTCAGAGCCGCTGTCGACTGTTCCCTGTGTTTCATACTCTTCACGGCTCACAATGTTACAGGGGACAATTAGTTTACGTCTCACCCTGACTAATTTCATTAATGCAATACGGATATGAATTTTCCAATTATGTGGCGTGTGTGGATCTAACACTAGGTGAGCAGCGCAGTCTGGGTTGATGGACGTTGCCATTACAAGCCCGAAAGTCATTGCCATAAAATGGTATAGAACAAACGGGCTCTATTGCAAGTTTTTTTGTTGTTGAGGAAAATTCTGCTGTTGGATACTTGGAACTACATCAGGAGTTCGCAAGTTGTACGAGGGTAATGCATAATTTGCTGCATTTGCCCATTGTTGTGGATTTATAACTGGTGCATTATATGCTTGTGCATAATTATTCTGTTGCGGTGGTCCATAGGGGTTGAATGGCTGACCAAAATTTGATGCGAAGTTGTTATTGAATCGTGGCAGTCTAAAATTCCTTTGTGGGAATTGAGGTGTACTACGATTACGTAGTCTACAATCTCTTGATAAATGTCCCATTCTTCCACAATTAAAGCAATTTATTTCTCTAGGAGGATATCGATTATTATTTTGTTCGTGATAAGTTTCTCTCCTTTGGGGTCTATAGGAATTTTGGTTATTCTGCGACCAATTAGATTCTCTTTCTCTAGACTGCCTTCTTCTAGGGTTACTATCATTCATTTCATTATTGTTATTATTATTATTTGTATTTCTATCTCTACATGGTCTAGATTTTTTTTTTTTTTTCTGTCGTCTGATTCCTGGTTTGATTTGGATTTCGTTTGTTGGCATTTGGGGGTTTCCATCCTGCCTCTACTAATGCTACAATAACAGGGTCTGTTGGAGATATAGGCGGGGTTACTGGTTTCACTGGCTCTTTTTTCTCGGGAGCCTTCCATCTGTTTTGTTAGCTTGGCGATAGTTTCTGTTGCTTTATTTAACATCTCTTCCGTTTTTTGAACATCGGTTAAGTCTAAAGCTTTTTCTTTAAATTCCTTCCAATCCGTAAATGTTTTTGAGATTTCACTTTGTGTCTGGAGATTTTTGGATGCAAAGAATTTCCTCATTTCTCCCATTAGTCTGGGGAGCAAGAGGTCACAGATTGTTTTCTCACTAATTGTAGCATCGAGTTGTTTATAAAGTTGGAAAAATTTTGGTACGTTCATACTAAAGTATGTATCGTCAAATTTCAACGATTTGATGCATTTTTTTTACCATATCTTCATCCTTTTTAAAGATGCGTGTTAAGATTTTGTTTACTTCTGACCATGAGGTTTCTGGGGTTATTTCATTTTCTGCTGCAAACAGTTCTAGAGCTGTACTACGGAGGGCTATATTTAGATTCCTTATCATTTCATATTCAGTTGCCTCGAAGGTTTTCGCCTGAGTTTCGTATTCAAAAAGGAATTCAAGAATGTCCTCGTCGGGGCCATTTGAAAAATGGCTCGGAGTCCATCTTTCTGACTTTTTCCAGAAATTATTCATCGCTAGGTTGTGTTGTGTGTAGGCGTCATTTGCTGCCGCAAATCTCGCTTGTTGTTGTTGTTGTAAAAGCAATCGCGCGTTATTTTCAGCGATTTCTTCTGGGGTCATATTTTTATTTTCTGGTTTTAGAAATGGATTATTTTTATTTTCAACGTTTACTATGTTGACGTACGTAGGCTCTTTTTGATCAAGAATTTCTACGCGTATTTCTGGGGGTAATAAATTAATAGGGTCGAAAAAATTTTCGGCAGTTAAATTTTGACTTTTATTTATTGGTTTTTCTAAATTTTCTGGGCTTTTTACATGAATTTGAATTGAATGTTGGATTTTGGTCAGTGAGGACTTTCCCTGTCCTTGAGGGACTAATGCTGACAAATCAGCACTAGACTGTGAGGGTTTGTCGACAAAAGTTTGGTTTAGAATTGACTCCTCTCTGAGGAAGATTTCATCTTTGTCGTTTGGGAGAGAGAAATCAGGTGTAACCGAAATCAGTTTTTTAGGTGATACGTGGTGTGATACCTTAGACAGAAGTTTTTTGAAACTGTAGCTGAGACTTCGTCTCGCTATTCTTCTTTCCATTTCTTCCTTTTTTCTCTTCTCTGTTTCTAACTTCTTTCCCTTACTTTCTAGATCTTCTTCTTCTGTATCGGAGAAGATTTCCTCTGCTTCGCTAGGGTCTTTATTTTTTATACTTCTTGTTACCCTACGATAACTTTTACTTTCTTCAATTAATCTATCAAAATTACTCGTTCTTTCAAATTTCTCGGTGTTGGGGTTTGAGTATAATATATGTAACAACCAATGTTGAGGATATCTACCTTTGTATAGTTTTTTCTGGAGTTCGATACGTGTTCTCCCTTCTATCCTCTTAACTTTTGCAGTTATTAGAACACGGTAAAGAAAAGAAGTGGATACTCGACTTCCCCAATGATTATCAAGGAGTGGGTAGTTTTCTTCTTCAGACAGGTTTTCATACAAACTTTTTGGGTGATTTTCGAGTTCTAAAATATTGTCTTCGGATTTTGAATCTAAAATATCTGGGAGAGATGTACTCGTACTTTCACTTTTCTCAGACATTCGCGAGGGTTGGGATATTTTACATTTTATAATATTATTTACTATATCTATAACGGTTTCAAATTTTTCTGAAGTAACGGAAGATAAATTTATAATTTGCTTACAGTTAAATTGCGAATGGTGTTCTGTAGTCTTCCGTAGTTTATCTTAAGTTTTGTTTGGATCCACGCTGTTGGTGAGTGACTTCTCATTCTCTGTGTTGTGGTTTTGGATACCGGTTGGGCTGATTCTATTCTTTTTGAATTTCAGGAACCAGATCTGGATCTTCGTTTTATTTTTAAGTTTATTTTTAGATTTGTCTTTTGTTAGTAATTTATTTTTAAATGTTTTATTTTTATCTTTCTTAATCAAATATTTGCAGTCCTCTGCAATAAAGATTTGATTTCGTAGACGTTTGTTTAATTTTGTTTTTAATATTTGAATTATTTTAGCCACGATTTATTTAATAATTACTCGAAAATATTTGCTCCAGCAAAATTAAATTAATTATTTGCGAGCGGTTTAAAATATTTTTCACACGAGTGGAAAACGTTTTTACTTTACGAAAAAATGAAATTTTTATTTGAACAGAATTATTATTTTTTTAAATTTTACTTCCGAAGGTTTTTTTGTTTGGGCTCCAATTTGTTGCGAGAGTAATTCAATACTTTTAAATTACCTCAACAAATAAGATAATTTCTGAATATCATCTTTTATTAATATTTCACTTCAATTATTACAAACACTTTAGAATTATACTTATTACTATTTCTTAATACTAGTGAAACATAATGTCCATAGCAACTAGCATGGACCCTAACGTCTCTACTCGACTGTAGGTTTAGTAATTAATATGTCTTCGAAACGAAGATACGACATCACATTCGTTTTCTTTGTTTCAATCAAAAGATGGCCGACCAAAAAGGTGGCATGATACGGAACATCCTCCAAATATGATGACTCTACATTGTCAGCATATCTGGTGGTGTCCGTTCGTGAGAAGCTAGGTGAAATATAGACAGCTATTATTCCAAGAATTAGGAATAATAGTTGTCTATGATTTGTTCGGCACGTTTTTGTAGAGAAACTGAATCGTCTGCAAAAACGGGACGGAACACTACATTTAATTAAAAGTTTTATTTATTCCTAGCAACTAGAAAATAAGTGAATTAAAAAAATGTTAATTAATGGAAAATTTACCACTTATGCATTGTTTAAATAAGTATTTTGTAACACCTGCTGATAAACTACATTTTTACATGTCACCTTGACAATGTATAAAGCAGACGATTATAGAACCATTTAGAACCAATCTATAAAGTCCTTACTTTATACATCAGTCTTTACCTTGTACATTGTCTTGAGCACATGCATTACTTCATACACTGGTCCTTAGAAGCACATAGCCTTTTTATTTTTTTCAAAAAGTTTCCATGCTTCAGGGATTTGAATTACTAACATCTTAGATTGAGAGTTATTACTAAAGTCAATATGCCACTAGATTTGTTTGAGTAATGGGTGATAGTTTTCTCTTATATATTTGCCAATTGCCAACATATTTATTTATCTTTTTGTTTTTTAAGGGAAAGGGCTGTTATAAAATAGTGTGCCACACACGTATACAAATTAGGCGATTTTGATATGAGTGTGATTTTTGCAGAACAAGCCAAAGGTAAATGACGTAAATCATAGAAGTATCAGTCACATAATTCATGAATTTTTATCACAAATAACTATTATAATATTTACCCACCTGACATAAAATGTACATTATTACGCGTCCATTGTGTGCATAAATATGAAAATTTCTATGAGATACCATAAATTATAAATTTGCACCTGAAATTTATTCTAATTTAGCACTTAGCATATTATGCGTACTTTTAATTTCACCAATTTTACATACCCACTACTTTTTAGACAGTTGGTACATGTGCAGAATAGTTGGTTAAATTTTCTTCCCTTTCTTCGTACTTATTTTTTCAGGTGTGTATTATAAAAGTTATTTGAGACATAAGTAGGTGATTTTGCTACAAGTGCAAAATTTGCTACACAAGCCAAAGGCAAGTATTCAAAATCACACGAGTGGTAATCACCTACTTTGCACTCAGGTCACACACTATTTTTTGAAACTCCCCCACCTCCTCAAAAACAAAATTATTAAAAAAAATTTTTGAACTAAATAATAATACCCAATAATACTTTTACTTATTTCTTAAACAAAAAATTAAGAAACACAGTCCCAACCCCCTTCACACTTTTTCAAGATAAAAATTGATGATAAATATAACGGTGAGCCTAGAGGCTTGGCCTCTCGACAACGGTCTTCATCGCAAGATGACCAAATTTGTGCTCTGCATGTAAAACATATTATAAGTTTGTATATACGTACTTGCAAAACATCGCAAGTATGACATGATATTTAGACCATGATGAAACAATTAATTACATCTCAGATGAGTCACGATTCATCTTATCAATGCACTTGCTGTATTTTACATATAGCCACAACAATGGTAAAAAATGTAGCAATTAGTCATCACACAAGCATGTACGTATTCTTTACATTTGTGTCTATGTGTGCTAATAAGGAGCCAGTATATAAGGTCACAAAACTGACTACAAAATCGCCAGTGTTCACCGAGGTCTAGGCTCCCCCATACCTCGTGTATGATATGTGGTGAACTTGCAAAACTGCAGAAAACTTTCTGTTGTTGGAATATCTTCTACATTCTCCAATAACAATTATTATTTTTCTAATATTCAGCCTACCTAATTTTACTTTTTCTTTAAATTGTTGCTAGCCCCCCCCCTCCCGATCACAAATAATGGTTTATACATATACAGGAAACAAATTAATTTTACTGGAATGAGTATACATTAATAATATTATCGTTTCGTTTTTTGTTTTATTTTCAAAAATAAAAAATTTGAACATTTTTAACAATAAAGTGAGCTGTGCGAGAAAATAATGGAGCCTTGTAAAAAAGTCAACTTGCAAGTGAGCATTCACTCAGTCATACTATTTCACGTCGTATTGTTAAAAATTCTAAACTTTTTGTTCAGTAAAGGCGCAGAAAAAAACATATTTTTTGATTAGGTATTGCAAAAATGTAGGACTGGTTAAAAATGAAACTTATCAACCAGTGTATCTTTTCTTTCCCAATTTTGTTCCTTTTCGAAGCAAAGTCTTAGTAAACATCGATCTGCAACCAATAAAAAATATTCTTAAAAATTGTTTTTAATTCATCTCTTAAAAATTTTTAATAATTTATCTCCTTAACCTTAGATAATGTTTCTAAAAACTTCGAGCTAATTAAATATGTAACGAAGCGAAGTGCATACGTTTTTGCGGAATGTTACGGATTAAATTTAAGTCAACACCAATAATGGAAACATGCGGAAGTAAACGCATGAATTCACTTTATCCCAGTAGGATATACACTTAGAAGGAAATAACATCGCACATACTGCACCTAAATCTTCTTTTAAAAACACACCAGCAAAATATCGTACATTTTCATCCTATATTCTGTACAACATTTATGAAGAAGAAACCAACCATCTCCTATATACTTTTTGGTTTAATGGCCCGTCACTAAATGAAAGTTATTTCGTCATTTGACTTTTTTTTTAATCGTTTTTCTCTCTACCAAAAAAAGAATTAGGGAAAACCTTCATTAACCGCGAGAGCACTTCGTCTGCGGCATTAATTCGCATAATGTGGCACGAGTTCCCTCACCCTCGGCTACCTTTCGCACCATTATTCTAAATGAAGAGGAGCAAATCGTTAAAGAAAAATTTGATGTCGACTTCGCCAAATTAGGCCTGCCATTAAAAATATAGTATAGCGTATTCGCATTTTTCTTCATTCGTGTAAAAAAAAAAAAAAAAAAAAATTACATTCCAAATGATAAAAATTACCTTTCAAATCGATTTTCCATCGTCAATGGCAACCAGTTTCGTCTCCAATTAGATAAACCATTTTTCATTTTCATCATCCTAAGTTGGCGTGTATAGAGTACGCGCGAAAACTGTATGAAAAAATTGTAAGAATTTTAATTAGACTATTTTTCTTAAAGTTGAACGATAAACGTTCATTTTTCATTATCGTCGCCTCGGAGGAAAAATGATTAAAAAGTTTGAGACGAAGAAGAAGATGTTCATTTTTATCCCCTTCTCCTCACTCGATGACGTACTTGACTCTTTCAGGGAGCATTGTGTTGCAGTTGCTCGAGTTGTATGTTAACTTTGCCTAATGGAATGAAACTTTTAGACAAGAACGAATAAGAAAGCGTTTCAAATGAAATTTCTATCGTGGAAAAAGCTAAATTTATGTTGCTAGCTGTATGTATTTAAGAGACACAAAAAAGACGTCGTGTTAATTTTGGTGAGAAATTGACGAACGGAAACATTAAAAATTGAGGAATATTTTCTATTATATTTGCTCATGTTTTTTCAAAAAAACTTTTAATGAATTTACTGTTGAACACTGTCGTACGTAGTTGTTCTATAAATTCTATAAAAAGGGGGGGGTTGAACCGTGAAAATTCATCATTATCTACGGTCGTACTATTGAACAAATTTTAAATAGAAGATGGAAACTGACAATGAACTTCCTAATTCATTGCGACAAATAATAACATTTCAAATTAGCCCCCATTTGTTCCATTCATTTTTCTTTATCATAGGCTACTCTGAAATCAGCTAAAACAATTGTACCATTAAACGATCTTGTTATATTAAGGGCAACTTGTGGTCACACCCTCCCCTACCATCCATTTTAATAAGGCATATTCTGTACAGGCTTTTTGCCTAACCTAATTTATATCTGTTTAAACTACGATCGTGTAATTAAATAAAGCTGAAGAAACTAATATATATATATATGTATGTGTAAAATATGTGTAATATACAAGTAGATAGTTAGATATATATGTACAAAGTGAATAGATTGAGAAACGTTTTGTGTATAGGCTGATATATATTTATAAAATTAAGGCTTGCTCTAATAAACCCGCGCATTTTTTTTTTTTGAGTTTGCTTGTTTTTGAAATGCCAGAACAAAATAAATAAAATGAAAATTGAGAAGAATTAAAAACTTCTAAACATTAATTTGGATAGGAGTTACCTAACATAAATTCTAAGTCTTATTTTGAAGACTCGATAACTTTCACACAGAGAACAGTGATTTCGTTATCGGTATTTAAAACAAGATTTTGTTAAGGAGTTTTAACAAATCAAACTATCATCAGGCTAAAATTTCAATAGCTCCGGTGATAATCGATACGGATTTGAAAAGAAACTAATTAGGCTAGTTGCCAAAGATTCGAGAACGAATTGCCATCTCTAATTTAATTTTGATAGCTCAAATTCTTCATTTTATTAACATTATACACGGTTTTCTGTAAGGATTTTTTTTTGAATATGATGTTGGCACGTCGTATCGCAAAAGAAGAACAAAACGAAAAAAAAAAAAAACTCTTGCGCAACAATACATTGATAGAAAACTCAGTTTGCCAATTTTCATCGATAATATGACAAAAAAAAAAAACATGAATTCTAATTAGTACCTACTTGAAAACATTGTAAAATAATATCGATAATAATCGATATATGTATGGATTGTTATAGATATCTAACTAACATATTATCGATATATATTGATATTTCATTGCTAGTTTTATAGAGATTGTGAATCGATGAAGTAGATGAATTGTACGAAGAAATAAAGATGTTCTCAAAGTAACATCTTGGAAGTGTGTGTATTTACAGCAGAGCTGTGAATTATGAGTAAAGTACAGAGTAAGTGAGATAAAAAAATATGTACGGAGTTAAACGAGTGAGTGGCGGAATAGTGTAACATTGTAGCTATGAGCAAAGATGTAAAAGTAAAAGGTAGTCGAGTGTTTGCAGGAGTGAGAGGGGAAGAGGATTGGTGGTCTCAATAAGTTTTAAGTAAAAAAATTACAAAAAACTACGGATAGTTTTCGATATCATTGACAATAATATTGTTGAGAGGTAAACGAGGATGAAGAAAGAAGCAACACAAATAGTTAACTTTCATAAACTGCGGTTTTTCAGCGACTAAAAGATCAATGTAACATTATAATGTTTGAATACTTGGATTCGATATATTGAAATCAGTGTTACCGCATCATCATATATAAATATGTACAACATATATCAGTATGAGTAAACTATTTATATATAATATTATTATTGTGGGTTATTTCAGTTAGAGGGCAGTCATGAGGGAATCGAATCCCAACAAATATCGATTGATGTTTTATTGCTTGAAACCAGTTTTTTATTAATTTATTATTTTCTGGTTTTCTTGGAAACTAATGAACCAATAGACATGAAACTCCTATAAGACCTGGTTTCATAAAAGGAATACCATTCTTGAACATTTCAGCCTTTCTCAGAATGATTTTTCAGAAATTTTTCTTCTTCAGTTTTCTCAAAAACAACTGAGCCATACTCTATTTTCTCAGAATCCTGAAAAAACGACTTTTCTAGGTATTTTTTGTTTTCCACTTTTCTCAGAAACTACTAAACTGATGGGCACCAAATTTATTTCGGATCTGCTCGTATATAAGAACTATAGCTTTTTCCATTTCGTAGGTTTCTCAAAACTGTGAAAACAAAATTTTAGCAATATATAAGAACACACATAAAAAAATGAGGTCAAGGAAAATGGTACCAGTCGTTTTTTTTACTTATGAACCGGATGATTTTCATCGACCCCGCCCTTATCTCTCTTATGAGGTAAATTTTAATACCCTGTTTGCAAGAAAACTGAGTAAAAAAAAAACAACAACTAAGAAAAAAACAAAAACTATAACTTAAGTCTACACATACACATCGTAGGCGAGTTACACATAAAATATAGCATATAATAACCGTATACACTTTCAGTGGATTAAATTGCGTGAACGTGTCAAATTTTCGAAACAAGGCTCATTATCGTCGAAAGTATTGTGCGAAAATTTAATTAGATGCAACAAAAATACACAGCCAAGCCTGCCACCCCTGTCTCATTCTCCACACTTCGAAGGAACGTGCCCTTGTTTTGCCATTTTTGCCTGTATATTTATGGTTGGGTTGGGGGCCCACAATAGGCTATTCATTTTTTTTTTTTTGGGCTGCGTAATTTCATCTTCCAACCCCCTGCGTTTGCAAGGTTTTCGTCTTAATTTCTTTTCTCGTTTCCACCAGCCATGAGATTTTTTTCTCATTTACGCCTTTTGCTCAAACAAATTTGGGTTATTTCCAACAACAACAAAAAAAAAAAAAAAAAAAAGAGGAGGAAAAACTCACCTTTTGGTTTTTTACATTTTTTGTTTTTTTGGCTGATGGTATGGCATTTGTTTTTTTTGTTTTTGTTTGAAAATGCTTTATTGCTCAATATATAAACTATAGAAAACTTCCGTTTACGTTGATTGTTATTATTGCGGCGGTGGTTGGTTTTTGTTGTTGTTGCTGTTCAATAGGCCACGACATCTACATAATTTGTAATTCCTTCCTTGGTTTTGGTATTTCATCTTCTAATTAAACAACTTTATTAACGGACATTTTATACGTATATATACCTACATTGGTTTAATGAATACCTACGAGAATTTGGAAAACGTTAATGGTATTGGAGGGAAGGGGGAGAATACGAATAAAGAATTTTTGTATTTTAGTGGCGTCCGCCGTTGAAAATGCCCTCCTCGAATAAGGGAAGGGTGATGATGGAAGCAGTTTTTCGTGGACGGTTGCACGTATTCTTTGCTTTCGCATTCATATATATATATACACATATATATGTATATATTGTAATATATATAGTGTTGTTGAAAGTGTGCCATGGAATTGGAAAAATCAACTACGTTTAACTTCCCTCCCACTGGAAGGTATAAGACGTATAATTGTGTTCTTTCAGAAGGAAAATTTTGGAAAGCTCGATAAGATGGATTTCTTTTTTCGTTGTGGCGTTCGTACTGTGCCGAAGGAGTTGCTGAGTACAAAAAATGAAAAATGCGTTGCAATTTTTGGGGAAAATAAATCATTAAATTACGAGTAAGAAAAAATGAAGATGCTAGCCTGGAGGAATGTTAAGATGTTGGAGTGAAATTAGATGGTGAAAATGAAGTTACAGCGAACAGTCTGCGTAACTTGTAGGTACGCAGGTCCGTTTGGAAAATCTGTTTATGCACGGAATACAGAAAATAACCGCGTTGATTGACGTTGCAAAAGATGAAGCGAAAAAATGCTGCGTTCAAGTTCGGTTTCTAATGTCAGTGGAAATCAAGAAGCTAATTTACATAACATCGGTGAAACCAAAATCGGCTCATGACTTCGTGTTTATCCTGGAAAGTAGGTAGAACAGCCTTTTCAGAGAATTGGTTATAACCAAAGCCCTTTTCTAAATCGAACAGCCTGTAAAAATAAATCCAAAAGTTTTTCACTGTTTTGGCTGGCCAATTAAATACTGACGGAAAGTAGAAATAAGTAAGTAAACAATAATCGAAAATCAAAAATTGTATTAGCAGAGTTAAAAATTCAATTATGCTTGAGAGTTACTTATTGTTAGCTTCAAGATGGAGCCTGTAATTATTATCCAACTAGGAATATCACGTTGGCGAATATTTGCATCATTGGATTATTTTTCATTGAAAAGTATATTTTATGAAGGTATAAAAAAATTCTGCCAAAAAAAATTCTTTAATTTATTCATAATCTGAAAATGAGAAAGTTTTTCGTTACCTAATGTATTTCTATCGGATGTTAAGTCCTCTAGTAAGGTGCTGTTAGACCTTTTTGGAAATCTCACAATGACAAAGACTTCTCAATGTAGGTATTGATGTTTAAATGCGTGTCACAAAAATCTGTACCTACGATAATGGTTAGAATTTGGCACTAAATGTATTACCAGGGAATACGTAGTCTAGTAAGGTGCCATTAGACCAAAAGTGTTTGTTTTTTCTAATATATTGATGTTTAACACTGGTCACATAAATTTGTTTGGGAATGGATCAAATTCAGAATCAGCATCTAAAACATGGCAGCTTGAGCTGATCAGTTTTTCAATTAGGCACAAATAGGCTTACCATAATTATGTTATTCCTAACCAGGACAAGGGTGTAGAATGGGTAAACGTACCAAAAGTGTTATTGCCAATAATTCTGTGACTAGTTTTTTTTTTTTTTTTTTTTTTTTTTTTTTGTGAAAAAGCATTTACTAAAATTTACTTTAAGGAACAAACTAGGGGTGGATATGGGTATGTTTAGTCACGTAATCTTTGAAATAGGTGTTGATTTTGTAAATTATTTCGATCAAAAATTTGATTAATATTTAAAAATTATTATGAATATTACGTTAGGGAATTATTTTTCAGGTCTCCAAAGGGGAGAAGAAAAATTACTCTCTCTAATAAAAAAAAATTCATTTCTGAACAGTTTATTGGGGGAAAAATTACTTTCAAAATCACTTTTCTGAATACATCTGGTAATACTTTTCTCTCCCACCTAGTTATGAAATAAAATCGAAAATTACTCAGTTGGAGGCAAAGGCGTAGATTGCACCATCGTAATCTTTTCTGCGATATCCTCTTACAACCTCCTTCCAAGATACTTTAATTTTAGATATTAGGGTTACTTTTTAGTCTAGGTGCTGGAGTGGGGTCCATGCCTCTATAACTCCTCTTATCTACCCTCTAGGTTGGTTGAAACCAAAAGTACAAGCAACGACAGTATTTCCTCACAATGCAAGTGTTTGCCACATTTTTCGGCCGACTGTAAATAAATTTACTTAACTTAAACCCAAATAGATAATCACTCAGGTGGTCATGGAGTTTCGGCTCTCTCAAATGCTATTCTAATTAAAGCTTGCCTGTATAATGAAATTCTCTCGCTTTTTATGTACAAAAAAAACTTTTATTATTCGCACCGAAGGAATTCTCTGTTAAGAAAATTAAATTTAGCAACTTCTTTTTCGCTTTAATTTGGTTTACGTTTTTCTCCAAGTCGGTGTAATTGAAAATTGTTTTTAAGATGTTTGGTTACAAACTTTTTTTTTTTTTTTCACTTAATCTTTTAAAAGAGTACAAATAAAACGAACACCACGTTTAAAAACTGAATAAAAATATTTTTATTGGCATTACCTATTCATTTTTTCTCAATTTTTTTTTACTCATTGAACGAAGTAATTTCAATGAAATAAACAAACTTCTATCTTCTTTCGCTCACTTTCAGCAGTTTTTTTTTTCTCCTCTTCTCTATTTTGCACCTGTTTCACCACTTATACAAATATCCGAAATACGAAGGTGTGCTGCTGCATTACTTCATGTTTTTCATCGAAGGCTCAGTTGTGCTATTTCAGACTATTATTAAAATTGGAACGATACATTTTCTTTTTTTTTTTTTTTGCTCGATTTTCTCCTCTTTCCTGTTTTTTTCTGAAAAATAATTTTCTTGGAAATAAAATACAATTATGGAGGAAGAAAATACCCCGATACTGACTTCGGGAATATTCAAACAGTAGGGTTTTGCTATTTTTCTTCCTTTCTCTCTCTCTCACTTTTTCTTCCTTATTTTTGTGTCTCTTCGTTGAAATAAACGCAATTTCCATACTAGTGACTATAAGTAAATTTTAACAATTTTGTTTTTTCTTTCTTATTTTTGCGCATTTTGGATGGGTAACAATTTTGAAACACGAGGCAGACCTTTTTAAATTTTAATTTTCAACGAAACATTGTTAGCAAAAACATCGTGGTATTTCTTCATTTCTGCGAAAATAATATCGAATGTTTATTTATTGTTGTTTAGTTTTACGATTCGACGAGATGTTACACCAAAATTTGGCTTATCGTTTCGCGAATTTTTTTTTTTTTCCTTTCTTTCATCTTGATTAAACAGAAAAAACATTTTCAGCTCGTGAATTCGGGCTCAGTTTGAAATTAATCCAAACAAAAGATAAATTGATTAAAGGAAAAAAAAAAATTTGAATACTTTTTTATTAATTGCGGGAAATAAAAATCATAAAATATGTTTTTTATGGAGAAACATGTGGAATTCTTGGCATTTTTGACAAAAGGCTGTTCTGTTTTGAAGAGGATGGAAATAGTTTTTTGAAGAGGTTGTTCAAAAGGAACTTCGGCTCTCCAGATTTGCGGCACTTTCTGACCCGACTTGGAGGAGTTACGGAAGGGAATAGTTGAAGGGTGTAATAATATCCCACTTTGGCCTAAGCTGTTTGAAAAATTGAGGGAAGTGATGACATTTTTTTGGACTTTTTGTCAAAATGTCGATATTTTTTGGGCATATTGAAAAAATTGATCGATGACATTGCTTTGGGCGGCCCTTGTCGATTTGGTGACTAAATTCTGATAAAGAGTTTTCTTCTAATGATATAGGTAGTCGTGTATGTATGACAAGTTTTATATTGTCATCATTTCATTCTAATAAAAAAAGTTATTTTAATTTTTTCTTTTTCGAGTTACTTACCATCTAAATTTTAGACTTTATGTCCCTTATTGTTGAATTCACACATAACTAAAACCTTCAGATTAAACAGAGTTCTCAAACTATACACTACTTTTTGTTGGGTATACTAATCTTTCTTCTTTCACACCTTCGAACTTTTTATACATAAGCTTTAATAATGCTTTTAATGCTTTATCTCGTGGTTATACTGACATTACCACTCGACTAATATCCAACTATCATTCGTTTATCTTCGTTTAACTCATCTTCGTACGTTGAACTTGAAACACATTTTGTCAAACACTTTCTTCGTGAATACATTACACTTTTTCAACTTGAATGGGTCTAAACGTCATTTTGTTCATCATCTGCTATCGGTCTGCTACTTGGATCTCAATACTTTGTTGAAATCCTAGAACTTGAGTGCAGAACTTCTTGTTATTGGGCACCCAAGAATTTACTCATCAGTCCTTAAAACACCTAATATTACCACTTGGCCAATAACACTTTTCAATAAAAACCGTGACCTAATTTTATATCTATCACCATTTATCGATTGCTTACAAATTAATTTTATGTAGATCTTTTGCCAACGTTCATCAAATTATTTTGTCAAGATATGAAGTTACCCATTTCGACCAATGGCGTATATGGGGATATAATATTCTACCAACTACTGGATGTTGATGAAGTATTGCTGAAAGTGAACATAACTTATTTTTCATCGTAGACAGAAAAAAATTAACGAACGGAAATTCGTAATTATTCGTTCAATGGTTATAGTTATTATGTGACTTCTAGATTCAGGTTTGATTTTTAATTTCTAACATTCTTGGATATTGGTAGTACCTACTATAGACACGAGCGAACACATGACCAATAAAAATTCTGTGGTAGCATTAAGTGCTTGCTTGGTATTTGATCATACAAATTCTATTTTCGTTTTCGTTTGATCTCAATAATTGATTTCGGACTTACATAGTCAATTTTAGCGCTAGGTGTTGGTTTTGGATCGTGATTTCGGTTTTGCTATCCAAATTGTTCTTACTATGTTTTTTGACTAAATTAAACTTATTATTTTGACTTTTCAAAAAGTATAGGTTATTTTTCGAGAAGTTCTTTGAACTTTTGATGGGAGAAAATATTGTGTGTTGTTCTCAAAGCTTAAGGATTTAGGTATAATAAAAGCATGACATTGATAAATTCACTTTTTGATTTCATTACTTGTCTGTATCTAGAGCAATAGACCAAAGGACTCTTCACGAGGAACGAACAATGTCCTCTTTACTTTCACTCTTTCCTCATCAACTTTACAACCAATTCGAAGAATATATAGATATTGGTTGATATCTATTTTACTTGGGAACTCCTAATATCTTTGTTGTATAAAATAAGGGAAAAGTGAAAAGATCATTTTGGGGTGTACCGTATATTCAAATAATAATTTTGAAGTAAATTTAATGGTGTCACGCTTTCAGTATACCCAACTCCTTAACCGTTCAGAATTGGATATTTATACGTTTATTAAACATATTTTATTTGTTTAAGGTATAGTCTACTGCCAGCTGTTGAAGTTCGGCAGGGGAGGCTTCTGAAGAAACATTCTATGTTCAAGAACCTTAGCTCTAAGTAGGTAGTGAAATGGCGAATATTTTAAAGTTTGTTCATATTTTTTCCTCAGGTCTTAATTTTGCATATTCTTAGTTGATTTTTATTTTTATTTTTTTTTTCGTTGAATGTACAATACCAAGACTAATTAGGCTCGTCCCTGTATTATCAAATGAGACATATTTGTCGGAATAAGTTAGAAAAATTGGAAAATTTTGTAATTTCACTTCCTCTTGTTTTGTATTTGGAGCAAACTTCGTTTCAGTATGCGCCTCAATTATTATGTAATTTTCGTAAGAATTTGTAAATTTTAATAATCTACTGAAAATTCAAGACAGCACTGAGCATACTAATAAATATCTGTAGATGATAACTCAACGTATACAATTTAGCCTACGTATCTTAGTTTAGGCAACGAATTTCGTTTCTCCGACTGAATTCATCAGACTTTAATAATCAAAAAACATTTGCATATATTTTATCGTCACTGAAATAAACGCCATAATATCGTTTCGTTTCAGCAACAAAAGCAGCACGTAATCTCGAACGCTTTAGCCGTTATTCGATAGCAACTTTCAGAAAACTTTTAGATTACAAAAGTGCGTTTTTGAAAGACTCGGAAATCGGTTCCTTTTATCTTATAAAGATGAAAATTAAGCATATAGAGGAGAAGAAAGGTTAGGTCGTGAAAAACTGAGAATATATTTTGGAAAAAAATAGATGTACGCCATAACGTTTTATTTGTCGAAGTTGTAGGAGAAAAGAGAGTATAATTATACAACGTAAAGCACTGACAATAAAGTACGAGAGGTATTCCCAAAAGTTCGAAGAAATACAATCACAATATGGTATTTTCGCACAGAAGGCCGGAGATTGTTTGGTCCCCCCCCATCAACCCTCTGGACACCGCACGATTCTAACCCTTCAACGATGATTCCCTTTAATCCGGATAAAATGACAATTTATACCCCATCCCCATCGCTTCGCAGACCACCCTTTGTGCCAGTCATCTATACGAAACTGCTAATAGCAGTGTGTCGTCTTTACGTTTTCACAGAAAACTTTTTCCACTTTCGGAATGGTCCTACATTTTGCGACCACATATGTCGAGCTACGTAAATTTCAAATCCATCGACTCTCTCATTCTTGTTGTTCTTTTTTTTCTTCTTCTTTCAGTCAGCGTTCAGCTAGAAAGTCGGTTGCATTAAAAGTTCGCTTCAAAATGAAAGCAACCTCGTAATCCTAAGTGCTCACAACTCTCACAAAATGGCTACGAGTATATACACCATCGAAATGTGTAACAATAAATGTCGAGTTCTGTTTTTTTTTTTTTTTTTTTACTCTACAGTCAGTATTACTAAGTTTTTGATTTTAAAATGCAAGAAATTTAAAATTGGAATGATCTTTGATACGATTGTTTGGGGTAATCTTTCCCGAATTATGTTCATAGATTACCGCCCTTCACGTTGGATGTTTGTTTTGTGGTCTTTCAACAAAACGGGGAAGAATGTGGAGTAACTTAAGTTTTTTGGTTACAACGATGGGGTAAATTTAACGAGAAAAAGTTCAGAAAGTTCTACTGTGGGATGATTTTCAATACCTATAGTTTTTTTTGTTTGTTTTTGTTTTTTTAACCAGCTATAAGAAGAAAATATTTGAAGTTTGATTCGCAGTAAATAAGATTTGGTTATTTAGCTTATTTTATTTTACTTTTTATTTGTGGCTTCAGTTCTCTTCCTAGAGCCTAACCCAGATATCCAATTCTTCGATAATTAGTCTAAGCAAATATCAAAAAATAAAAACATCTTACACAATCAAATTTTTTTTTTTTCAAGAAAATTATTGGGTATGTGTAACGTATATTTTTGTTTATTTTTAGATATGACGAACATATTTGTCTACACGTTTTCAAATACCAAAAATGTAGGTATTCATCAATAATAAAACATCCTATAACTCTTTATAAACAACTACTAAATTACCCGTATGTGATTTTATGAATATAGATATAATGTCTGTATATTCATGACCTAATTGTGCCTGTCCCTCGAGTATATCGCGAGTCAGAACAACCCTACAATAACAACACTCTACCTCACTTAACCTATCTGACACGTACACTTACATACCCCAAACGAGTATATAAACCCTCGATTTGAAGGAATAAGACACAGTTCCTAGGCAGTAACTTCTTAGTACCTAGAACCTCTCTTACAGAGCTACTAGTGAATAGACAGTCTTGTCTAAAGGGTTGTAAACCCATATGTTAAATTTATTATATAATATTAACATATTAATTGATGTACTGTTGTCGTACAATTTATTGTTTTATTAAAAGTGTTAATTCAAACTTGTGTTTTAAATATTATTGAGTCTCTCAAATACGTTAAGATCCATGATAGTTGTGGATGATAAATTGAATATTTAAATTATTATAGAGGTATTAATGCTTGTCCAGTGTTAAAGAACTCGTGTATGGTGTAACAATGAAAGTGGTTCTATTTAGGTAAATTACCACCTCTTTTGGCCATTACTGTATGGTCCTCTGAACATCATACTAAAAATTTCAACTACAAATCTGAGGCTAACTGTAAGGGCATAAAAAGGTTGTTGTTGTTAGATTGTAGACCAGTTTAAGTGTTACATGTTACGTGAGTATATCAATATTATACTGAATATCAATACCTCTAAATGTAGATTATTTTAATTAATTTATCATCCACACTCATATGGTGGACCTTAACTTTTGATTCTGTCTTTAAACACAATATAACAACACAACTGATACTTTAAAATATAATAATTTCGTACATACAGTACAGGTATTTTTATTTAATACAATTTCACATAATAAGTGATTGAATGAATTCCTGATAATAATCAGCATCGTCTACATGAAAATGTGAGTTTATGTACACAATTATGTATATTAGGGTTCACTGTGATTAGTGTAAAACAGGTATTAGTATGTGTATATAAATGATAAGAAAGAAGAAGAAGAAGAGTGACATTGAAGAAAAAGAAGAAGAACCAAGTAGAAGTAGAAGACTCTAATTTATAAACAATGCAATATTGTTTACATAATTCCACATATTTTTGTTTGTTTGTACAAATGAATTCGTCAATGGGACTATGGACAAATAAATCCATTCACTAACTATTTTATGGGGGGGGGGGTTTGAAAATCTTCAAAATTGATTTTTCAAGAAAATCTCAAAAACTACAAATATTATGTGTAACTTGTTTAGACAAAAATTCTTAGTAACTTAATTTACTATAAATTTAGTTATTAAATATTCCTTCATTGAGTCAGTTTTAAGTATTGAAAAGACATCTTGAGGTTAAGTATATTTATTGAATATGTGAATTTTTTATTAACATGGTGACTGCTGTAATTTTCACCCAGTAAGGCTCAAAATTGAACTGTGGATATACTTAATGCCACACACTTACCCTATCAAGTTAGATGTTAATTCAACTTAAGCTCCATTATGCTACGGAAAATTTGGCTTTTTTTGGCTATTCTTCTCAACACTATAAGGGGAGATTACAACAATTGTAAACAAACCCCGTTGATTTTGGTTTTCATCATTTGATTTGTTCTGGAGTTATTAGTTATTTGGTGGAATTTGGTATGAATAAATAATGTAGCTATTTATGATACCAGTACCTAAAATAGATGATTTTTATTAGTGTGATTCTTGAGGCATGAGTCGAAGGCAAGTGATGGAAATCAGACCAGTATCAATCACCTACTTTGCACAAGTGACACATACTATTTTTTGCAACACCCCCGCACAAAAAATAATTTCACCAAAATAAATTTTTTTTGAGAACTGATTTATTTTTGCAACACTTGTCGATAGGGTAAACAATTATGTGCATCTCGACGGTATATAAAACGGAAGATTTTAAAACAAAGAATAATGTAAATTCTTTATCCATTGGTTCTCACTTTATGCACCATCTTGTGCGCATGCGTTATTTTATGCACCATTTGTAAATTCTTTATTCATCGGTTTTTACTTTATGCATTAGCTTGTGTGCATGCATTACCGTATATAGGTATTTGTTTTTGTACACATTTCATACTTTGTTGCTTTCAAATTTCTTTCATTTCATTTTTTTGTGTGGGGTTGTTGCAAAAAAATATCTTGTTGATAAATATAATTTTTATACGTACCTTGACGATGTATATGGCAGGCTATTTTAAAACCATTTAGAACTGGTGGACGTAGGTATAAAGTCCTTACTTTATACATCGGTCTTTATACATTGTCTTAGGCACATGCGTCATTTAATACACTTATCCTTAGAAGTACACAACGTAGGTCGTTATTTTATTTAATTATTTTTCATATATTTATATTTATATAATAAAATATATTTTTGTAAAAAATTTTCTACTACAGTGATTCGATCCAATGACATCTCAGTTATCAAATCAGCATGAAAATCACTATACCACAAGGTCTCATTAAATTGGAGGTGGTAGTTTGTCCTTATGTTTTTGCCAATTTTCAAAATACTTCTTTGTCTCAATTTTTTTTTGTTTTTTGTTTTTTAAGAGAAGGTGGTGTTGCAAAAAATAGTGTATGACGCACATATATATAGTAGTGTGTTATTCTAGGGGGACCATTTTGACAATTCCCTTTCAATCCCTACAAAATTCTTTGATCCAACTTCCACTCACAAAGGATAGTGGACACAGAATTACCACTGCCCAACCAAATAGCCTACCAGGTGTCTTTGGACTTAAATTTATACCACGTCTGGTTGAAATGTTTTATGTCCATAAACCATAAGTTTTTTGATCTCCATGGAATTTACTTACTTTGTTGAACATTTTTGATTGAAAACAAAAGGAAACACCACTAACTTTAATCTATTGCCCAAGGAAGAAAACTCAACACATGATAATATTCACAGTCATGTTTAATATTGAAAAAGAATTTGTCCGTTCAGACATAATTACAAAACATGTTATTCATCCAGAAAAATAATATAAACTGTGCAGAGAGAATTGCATCTAAGACAATCTTAGTAAGAGAAAAAATGATGTAAAATGTAACAAATCGAGTAGGATGTACAAACTGGTTATTTAAATATACATGTATATTGTTTTAAAATACTATTCCACGGACAGGCAATCTCAGTATGGGAAATAAAATATAGTGTGAGAAGTGATAAGATATTGAGGAAAAGACATGAGAGAAAAGAAGAAATGAGGAGACGGGAAAATTTACATATCTATAGGTGGGAGTCTATATAGAAGATGAAAAAGGAGTGAGAAAAATAGAAAAAGTCCGTGGAAAGTAATGAGGGTAGTATAGATTAATTTTTCAAGGAAAAATGTATAATACATGAAGAAGAACAAGGCTGTTATTAAAGGGATGAGTCAATAGGTGACTGATAATCGTGTGATTTGCATCACTCGCCTTTAGCCCATGCTGAAAAAATCAAACTCGATCAAAATCACCTACTTTATAGGTGCATGTATCACAAATAACTATTTGTTTGACTGGAAAAAGTTTTGTTTGAAAAATTTTCACCAGTCAAATTTTCGATATTTTTTCAAGAAATCAACTTGCCTAAGGATTTAAACACCCTTAAACAAATAAACTACATTTAATTGATGACTCAGCATGACAACCAATATCAGAATGAGACAATCGTATCGTGAGAGATTAATAAGTTCGAATAATGTAACGTAGCCGCAGTAATCAGTGACGTAGGAATGAACAGAGTATAACGCAGCTGTTATAAAAAGTCATAGCTTGGTACCTATAATGTCCCATTATTACAACCAGTTTTCTATTTTTTTTTTTTTTGTTTTGTTTGTGCAGAACCCCAAATGGACGAATGTAATCGGTACTTCTCATACAGGATCAGCCTCACCGACGAAATCCACCCGCAAAAATGGCGATTACATGTACAAAAACGTTTACTGTGTGAAAGTGGCTAGACGAATGGATTTGTAGAGCAGCCCCAAGTCTCGTCACCGAACCCCTGCTGCCGCCATGAGCAGACGACGAAGCAGCCGTCGAAATGCGCGGCCCAAGAAATCGTGGATACAGAAATGCAAAGATTGCCTGCGCCAGTTCATTGCCTTCCTGTTCAGCAATGTCGGTATCATATGCCTGGTGGTCGGCTACACATTGGCTGGTGCTGTGATGTTTCGCGAAATCGAGGGTAACAGTCAGGATGCGCATTCGTTCCAAGTGAAATTGGATCGGATGTACGCGGAAACGTTGCAGCGATTGTGGAGGATTGTGGAGACGTGGAACTCGGACAAAGGTTACGATTTCAAGGATCATACCGAGCAGGAGCTGAAGACATTTCAGGGTTTGGTTGTCAAAATCGTGCATGACGACGATTACGACGGCATCCATACGAATTCGTCGCGATGGTCGCTGTACGCCGCCTTCTTGTATTGTCTAACGGTCATCACTACAATCGGTACGTTGGGAATCGATTTTACTGACATCGAAATATATTTTGTACGAGCTGTTTGCGCAGTTTCCCTTGCGCAGTGTCTAATAATATTGTTTTAATCCCGCTTTTTTGTGGCGGACTCAAATGAAACCAGATAAAAAAAAAGGTATTGGAGAGAGAGAGAGTGTGAGTGAGAGAGAGAGAAACGTGGAGAATCATTTCCACCTCACCAACCGTTGGTGACCAGACGATGAAAAAAGAGAGGGGAGAAGTTATTTTTTCAGTCTTCTTTTCAACTCCTTTTTGTTCCATTCAAGCAGTGTTTTGTCTATTTTTCATTTTCACAGTCGGTAAAAATTGGTAAATTCTCCTCCATTGGGGGGGGGGGGCTACGGACTTATTTTATGGCAGTCTTTGATTATACACCTAATACTGGACCAGTGGGTAAAAATTGATGATTTCTGGTTAGATATGTCGGTGCTAAATAGGCAACCATTGCGTACCTCTTGATGTACTTTGAACTAAATTTATGTACGCTATCCCTGCGAATTTATGGGATGAGTTTATTAAATGTACATACCTACTCTAAATTGGTGAACTCAAGTAAAACATCGAAAATACGCAGAAGGTACTTTAGCGTTGCCTACTTTTACACTGGCATGTTTTAACATACATTGGTTTTGTGGAACTTTACTGGTCCAGCACTATATGATCAAAGATGGCAATAAACCTTCCTTGGAATAACAGAATTGTTTCTAGAAAATCTCATGCAAATCCGACCGGTGGTTCTGGAGTGATAGTGTTTCCAACCGTTTTTTAGCCCGTACTATTTTATAATATGTAGAGAAGTACCTAAATATATGGAATAGTATATTGTGAGACGAGTGCGTAATGTGGACTATTTTTTTTACCGAGTGTGAAGAATTTGCAGACAACCCAAAGGCGAGTGCTGCGAACTTGACACGAGTTAAAATAGCCCACAAACACTTGTCGCATACCATACTTTTTACAACTAATGTGCATAAAAAAGTATAGCAACAACTCCCACGCCCAATAAAAAAAAACTCATAAAGGAAATAAATTTTGGAAATTATAGTTCAAAAATACAAAAACGGCAAGTTTTCCATTATTTTCCGTTTTTTTGTTCGTTTATTTTCAAACAGCTAAGAACAATTAACAAATTATAAGGAAAGTAGTTTCAAGTAAATTTTTTTCTCTTTCTAGCAATACTAATTCCAGATATCTAGCTCAAACAGGGGCTGAGGAATCATTCGGTGAAAGAAGAGAAGTTTCTGGATTTAAAAAAAAATTTTTTTCACATCAATTTGGATTTTTTTTATTTGTTTATTTTTAAATTGTAAAAAACGATAAAAAAATTAAACGAAAACTAATTTCAGGCAAATTTTCTCTTCTTTTCAGAGATACCATTTTCAGCTCTGTAGCTTAAGTAGCGATTGAGGAATCATTGAGGGAAAGAGGAGAAGTTTCTAGATTTCAAAATATGGCAAATCTCCCATTAATTTGCATTTTTTTTTTCATTTATTTGTTGTCAAATAGCGAAAAATAATTAGAAAATTATGTGGAAATTTTAAAAATTTTATCTGCTTTCAATCATTACAAATCCCAGTTCTCTAATTTAATTTGAGCCTGTGGAATCATTTGAGACTTTTTTTTTGAAAATTAAAATGTCGTGTTCGATTGGATTAGCAATTTGACAAATAGTTTTTCACAAAATAACTAAATAATAATATAAAAATGATTATATGTTCGAATATTTTACACCCTGTCACTGAGAATTAGGATGCGCAAGAGTGTGTAAAGTACTTCACATACTCTTGCGCAGGATTTGGATGTGTGAGAGATTGTAAAATTATCGTCTAGGTACGTCATAGATCAAAAATTCGTTTGTTTACATTCGCTGTACATGCATGTAAAACTCGTTCTTTTGTGCATATTCTGCAAAAATATATTCTTACCCTATGGTTCTACCATTTTTTTACTTTTGCAATGATTTGTGCCAATCATAAGCAGATTTTGCGGGGGTGGAAGGAGTGCAATGCACTCCCGTGAATGTGTCCTGCTCCCCCTGAGAAAATTTCCAAGAAAAAAAAAGTATCAGGTTTTCTGTTTTTAATCTCCGTGACAATCTCTGTGCAGTGTGCTCTATAAAGAATTGAAATAATTAGGCAAATATTAGGTATATACCTGAACATCTAACAGTAGGTTTGATTTATTTTCCAAAAAGAAAAACAACATGGGTAATACCAAGGGAAGCTATTGAATGATTACGAATTAGTTCTTCCAAAGCCAACTTTACTTGTCAAGTCATGAAGTAGAATGAAAATTGGTTCTTCACCATAGTTGCCAGTTTTGCTATTTTAGATCTAACTCAATCATAACTGGAAAAGAAATGACGAAAATGATCGCGAATGTATGACAGATTTAAATTGTTAAAGACTTTGAAAATCAACTCAGAAACTTTTGTTTTGCAAAAATTTGTTTCTCAGATATCAACGTTTGAGACAGTGCGACGATGCCAAGTGGTAATTTTCACTTCATGACTTGATTATAAAGTTGACTTTGGTTATTTGATAAGTTTCTTATTACCAATAGGTGGTAATCTCTTTTCGTTAACTGTTCATTTTTAATTCGCTGTTTCGTTTGTCAAGTTAAGTTGTTATTAAATAATATTATTTGAGTTAAACTGCCAGAGGCATAGAGTAAAAAAAAAGTTTTGCCCTTCAGAAATTTTAATAAACTAAAACATTGTGAACAGGTCAAAAAAATTGTTAACCTTAACCCCCTAAGGCATATAATGAAAATTCACCTATGTCGCCCATTTTAATTAATTCATTCATTCATTTTTATTTTTATTTGTCTACATTTTATTGCATCAAATTGATAGTATCAGGAACAAATTTTTAATTTTATGTCTATAAGCTGCTGGTTGGCTTCTTTCCTTAAAATATACTTATAGGCTTAATCTCAGTTTCCAAATTCTTAAATTATGTGTACAGGAAGTTGTGCCAACTTTAGTAATTAATTCTGATAGCACTTAAAGTACTTACATATTATAGCATTTGTAGAATCGCCTGTAGTAGTAGTGGGGGAGGGGTACTACACCCAAAGATGATTGCTCAGACAAGTATCTTCTACGTTCATATCTTTATTTTTCCTTTTTACTCACTTTTCTCATCTATGTATTTTAAAGGTTTAGGGAATGCATGCGCATTCATTCATATCCGTTTTGGCGTCTATAGGTATACATTTTTCTTTGAATCGTATGTTCATTCTTGAGATCTCTTTCATAGGATCCTATTTCAGTAACATGTTTTTTAGATTTATTTCATTTACTTTTCCTCATAATTAGATTTTTTGGAAAGCTGTGTAAGAGCATGTTCATAATTAGGGCAGGTATTCTCTGGCATTTCTCGAATCATTTCCTTGAAGGGAAAGGGCTTGGAAATCAAATTGAAGTTCGTTTCATAGGTTCGGAGGGGGAGCTGAAAAAAAAATTTTATTTCGCCGAAAAATATCGAAAATGGAATAAGTGCCAAAAATGATGTCATTGTCAAAAAATTGCCGAAAACGCCTATTTCCGAGAAAAACTGAAGAATTGGAGAGAAAATTGAAATTTAAAGTTTTTAGTGCTATTTTCATTGTCTATAAGGGAGAAAAACTTAAGTTGCAGGGAGCTGAATTGACGTTAGGTATCCATCCTGTATACGAACGACAGTTATACAGAGCTCTGGGAATGAGCTCATTGAATTTCTCGTTAAACAATTCATAATTTTCGTATATAAAATTGGTGAATTAAAGAAAAAATTTTAATTTGAACTTTGTAGGTGCTATTTTCACTTTAAAATTTTTTTTTTTGTTTTTGTTTTTGCCGAATAATGCCGAAAATACGGTTTTCATTGCCGAATTTTAACCTTAATAATGCCGAAAAATCCATCCTTTATTCGCAGTCAATGTCAATTCTGTATCTTTGGATTTTAAACAATTCGGAAAAGATTTGTTCATTTCACCATGAATAGATAGGTATGTCTACTGAAAGAAAGGAAATTTAGATCAATTTCATGTAATTCATTGGGTAATGAAAATAATTGTCTCGACTAAATTAACTAACTATACTATCAAAATTAAAGTACCTACGTCATATTATACTTCATCTTCAGGGACGTGCAACCAATTTTTTTTCTTGGAGTGAGATGTTAAATTTCAAAATTTTCCAACTGACTGAAAAACTTGTCCTACCCAATAAAAAAAAGAAAAATTACGAATATTGCTGAGGAGACTTTAAATACTCCGCACTTCTCCACCCATTGACCGAGTTGGTTTTCCAGGTAAGTATTTCGACAATTTGACATCCGTTATCAATTTGACAAGAAAAAATTAAAAAAAATTCTATATTTAAGCGTGGCGTAAATAATATTACAACCACGATGCTCTTGTTTCGAAGAATTATACTAGTTTTCAAATACTTGGAGAAAAAAAAATCCAAAAAAAAAAAACCAAAAAAAAAAAAACCACATCATTCGAGTTACAAACGTTAATGCTAGAATAACACGCCTTTCACATGAAGCCGTCAAGTTCGTCTTTTTAATCCGAACGCCATTCCTACCATTCGAGTATTTCGCCTGCTGCTAAACCATTTGACAAATCGTACTTCGCTCATCCAAAAAAAGGGGTTAATCGGCGTACACGAGGGGGAGGGGGGCAGCGGCAGAGCTAGTACAACAAAATCACTTCGGCCGAATTAAACAACGTAGGCTATTTACTGCGTTTCGTATTTTATGAAAATCGTCCAAATTCAAATATTACTTATGCTCGGGTTAATGACTACATACGTAGTATGCGCACTCACAGACACAAAAAACGTAGTACACAGACACTAAATACCCGCCTATACGTATACGGAGTCGCACTCAACGTCCATATAGTCTACACTACATAATAATAGGTTGTTTTAACGTTCCTAATCTGCAGTATGCCTGCCTACGTAATGTTTCAGTTTTTTACACTTTTATTCGCTGTACAATAAAATGATTATATAATTAAAGCGTCTATTATTTTTGCGTTCGTAGGTTACGGAAATGTCTTCCCACACACTGTGTTTGGCAAGTTGGCCACCGTTGTGTACGCTATTTTTGGCATGCCTCTCTTCCTTCTGTATTTGTCCAACATCGGAGATCTATTGGCCAAGAGTTTCAAGTGGCTGTACGCCAAATTCTGCCTATGCAAGATTTGTCGTCTGCGAAAACGAAGAGCCATGAGCAGTAACTCGATGCCCCGACGCTCGATGTCGACCAATTCGTGGAGAAATGCGACCAACGATAAAGAATGGCCGGTAAGTATACGCTGGATATTGTTCGATGTATGGTGCATAAGTGGCATTACACGCTTTTCGGATGGCAATAAGATGCTGTATCATTCAATAGAACCGGTCTGTAAGTACCGCTTATGGTGAAAACTTTCGAACTTAATTACAGCTTTCGGTGTTTTGATGTTTGACTTCTCAGAACTGCTACTGAACTAAAACTGTTAAGAAGAACTGGGAATCAACAGTCAAACGGAACAGGTCTAAAAAGAAAACTTTTAGTGAAAACATTCGAACTTGATCACAACTCCCAGATGTTTTGGGTTGTCACTTTCCAAAACTGACAATACAACCATAAAATAGAATTGATAACTTATTTACAAAATAACGGGTCCGGAATTAAAAACTATTTATGAGAAATTTTCAATCCAATTAAAGTTCTCAGAATGGAACTTTTAAAACTAAACTTCTCATAAACTATCCAAGTATGGGCACAACTATATGAAGCCAAAATTTTGTGAAAATCTGTTCCAATGTTGTGACCAAAAAAAAAGCAATAATTTCAATTTGCAATATATATAACTAAAAAAAACTGTATGATATTGTGAGGGTTTGTTTAGTTCAACAAAAAGAATGTATTATGTACCACAGTACCACATACTTTCCCCTTCCTGTATGTACGTACACGTACTTATTTTAGACCCCCAAATGTTTCTCAGTACAATCTCGCTGCTCTGTGCATACAGTATAGCACCTGCCATTTCGTACCTTATGATTAAAGTCACCCTATACCGACTTATCGAGAGCAATAAAATGAACACTTTACCACCTGTCAAAATTGACACTTCTAGGCAAACACTTTCGACTACTGGACTATACGGAACACCTACTGTTTTTCCATGTTTTTTCTTTACAAATATAGGTGAACGCTAAAAAACAGTGGATAAAAAATTAGTTTAAGTTCAATCGGATCGAATATCGAGTACATTCCTGGTTGAATCTCTTTGTAATCTACCTAGAAGTACGTGTATCTACTGGCACCCTGTGAAACCTAGCTACTCGATATATGCTCCCGAATGTACTAAAATTTGTGGAAAATATTTTCTTTAAATCAGTGTTCTGGTAGCCTCGCTTACTCTCCTATGGGAAGCCACCGCACTTCACCTGAGCAAAACACTGAATGCTGGCCAACTTGGAATATCTGATTCGACACAAAAATCAATTCTGATTTTGGAACAGTCGAGTAAACAACTCATATTCAACTTCTACTTTTTGATCTGTTTCTGATTTTGCAACTTCTCAAATCTTCGGTCATTTTTCTATGAACTTAGAAGAGTTCTCATTTTGAAGTTAATGTTTTAGTGACAAGTTAAAATCCAGCTTTTATCACCACTGCATATTTTACGTGTACATAATTCAGAATTTTATCGAATAAAATTCCTCATTTCTAGATAATCAAAATCAGTTAGGTTAATTATCATTGAAATTGTCTTTGGATGAGCTACATTCTTCCGAGGAGAATAACCATTCTGTTGTCCCATAAAAGATGCAGCGATTTACATAGTTTATCTACCTATGTAGATTCTTTTTCTTTTATTTTTTTTTATAATTGGCTATTTAGTCTGTCAAAGTGTGGTATTTGAACTTTTAAGTTCCAAGTTTTCACTTCTCAGAACTGACGCTGAAACTATTAAGCTGAACTGAGATGTAACTTTCATGTGTACCTAAGACTCAGAGTATGTACTCTTTTCTCACCAAAACTTAATTTATAAAAAAAACTCTTGTGCAGCAAACGGTTTTCCAAAATTATAAGAGTATTTCGAAGAAAAAAAATGGGTATAAGTTTAGGTTGACATGAGTTTTTGGCCCTGAACCTCACTGTGGGGACTCACCCGTATATGGGATAGGGGCTTGGACGCCTCGACGACAGTCACTGCCCCAAAGGGCAGGCAAATATTTGTCTTTGTGACGTTAAACACAAATTATGTTCGATCGTAATTACCTGTAAGTATATGCAGGTATTGTACGAGTACCGAATTGTGACATAATAGAATGATGTCACAATCTGTACACGAACTGGCCAACCAACTCTTATCACAATAAGAGATGATGTAACCGGGTTGTTCTCACTAACGTACGTATTTCTTACGTACGTGTGTTTGAGTGCGTGTAAATAAGCCAGTATAAAAACCGTCTGAACCGGCTCTAAAATCGCCAGTGTTCGCCTTGGTTTTGGCTTACCCATACTTGTGTATGAAGTGGCTGAACACGCTTAAATTCTGTTGAATTTACCTTCTGGTGAGAATACTTTCTCACAACAAGGTATTCCACACTCACTATCTTGCATGTGTTTCTTCTGTGGTAGGAACTTGTTGACTTTACCCTTATTTTGGATCTGCAAAAGAATCCTGCAGAAAACAAAAGCTTAAAGGGCTGGAAATTTTACTTTGAAGAGTGTTTTCTCTCCGCGCTAGAAAACCGATTTTATAACATTCCTGTATGTAGTTACTTATGATTTCTGAAAGAAATAAAAAAAAATGTGAGAAAAATGTAGACTATACCAACTCACCCTCGGTAGCCATATTTCAATTCCGTGTCATCAAACGAAATAAAATGAAAATTCAACTCTCGTCACAGCCAGAATATGTCTGATTTTTTTTTTGCGATATTACATCGACGACGTTAAATTATTTCATTTTCAAATGTAAATATTGCTTACTTTTCAACACTTTTTTTTTACTCTCTTTTTCTTTCTTTTCATTTTTTTTTTCATCGCATTCGTAAAAAAAAAGGAATAAAAATGAAAAAAATAAGACAATGTGTCTGTCTTACTTCCACCTGAATGTCTGGATTACGACTGCGTGGAGATTGGAGAGTAACTCACCGACCATAATTCGAACGAATTATCGATAGACGTGCAAAAAATTGAATTTACGTTAATGTATTCATTGGGGCGTCCGCCATCGTCGATAATAAAAATTACAATTTTTTTTTTTTTTGGCGAACTGCTAAGAAAATGTGTAAAATGATTGTAAGTGAGATAAAAATTTATGGGTATTTTTATGGGCGATTCACTTCACAGGGTGGCGAAAAATGGCGTTGACTCGATTAAAAAGACAGACGAGGGCAATGACATGGGCAGAAAAAATGTTGTACATATGCAAATTGTGAAATTAAAATTAAAAAGAGGAAAAAAACATTAGATAGAATAGGTTATTGTTAGAACAATTTCCTAGTTTACTTTTTCAGTAGAAAAAAATAAAAAAACCAAATTCGAGAAAACGTATAGGCTAAAGTCATCGAAAGAATTGAAGTATATTCATGAAAATTTTGAGGAAGTGAATTCTCATTTAAGAAACTTATTTTCTGCACTTGACCAAAAGCGAAGAAACAAGAAAAGATTTGGATATAGGTTTGCTACATTCAAGAGGAGAGAGACTGACCTATGAATTTTGACTTTATTTTCAGAGTTACAGGTCTGTGAAGTGAAACAGGTGTATATACCACCACAATTTCAGTTCCTGCTTAAACTGGGATTTCGTAGTTTAGGGTCACTTGGTGTAATTAGACATTAAATAGTAAAAGTTGTCTATGTATTATATCTTCTCTTATAAATCATACGCCTTGAGTTACGTGCTTGCTCCTTTATAAATGAAAAATCAACTCAAGAACCATTGCTAGAGCCAGAAAAAAAGATCAGAAACTATAACTTGAAACCAGACTTCGAAAAAAAAATTGGAAAATTTTATTTTTTTCATGTCACCCTCAAAAAAAAGTAAAAAAAAAAAAAGTTAATAAGTAAATGCAGAAACATTGGACTCATTCTTTCATGAAATAAGATTAAATGAAAGGGGAAAAGCAAAAAAAAAAAAAACCGAGCAGTTATTGTAGTTCACAAATTTTATTATCAAACACTACACCTGAAAAGCAAAGTACAATACCTATGTTTTTTCAAATCTAAAAAGAAAAAATTCCTAAAAAAGTCTTTTTTCAGAGATTTTGAGAAAATGAGAAAACGGATCGGGCTAAAATTTTCGCGATAGACTTTCCTTATGTAGGTGCAAGTTTTTTAGAAGTTTGTTGTCTACTAATTCAGTAGTTTCCGAGCAAACTGGAGAAGAAAAATTTTTGGAAATAATTTTGTGTTCACGGTTTTAAGAAAGTTACCGAACAGAGAGGGCTGAAATTTTTACGAAAGATAGCTATTGTATGGGAGCAAGTCTGAGAGAGGTTAGGTGTTCATTGGTTAAGTACTTCTTAAGAAAACAGGAAACAAAAAATCTCTGGAAAATCGGTTTTTTGCTATAAAACATCCATAGATCGATATTTTTGTTAAAGAATGGATAATTGTAGTTTTTTTCGTAATTTCTTAATTTGAAACTTGTTGGGATCACCAATCCTTTTTCCCTCACACTCCTGTGAACATTCGACTATCTTTCTCAGAATACTTTTATACCTTTACTCGTGGATACACTGATACATCGTTCCACTGCTCATTCGTTCATCTCCGCTCAAGTTTGTTTATTAATTACTCTTCATACCATGTATATGATTTACACTTTTGCTTTAATTACACACGCTTCTGAGACGTTACTTTGAATACATCTTTATTTCAATTACACTTTTACTCTGCTGCATCATCCCCAACTTCTATAAAACTAGCAATGAAATATTGATATATCCATAACTATTGATATAGATATTGAGCAAACTGGGTTTTCTAGCGAAGCATTGTGTGGGGACCATGTCCTCCCTTCTTTCGGGGCTCCGCCCCAGTCAACAGACCGCGGACTTGGTGATGGACCAAGTCCGCGCAATTATGTCTACGGACAATAAAACAAATAGGCGTTTGTAAGCACAAAGGCTAAAAGGGACGAACAACGAAATTTGTTCTCCATTTAGCCTAAATTCTATGAACGCAGCCTAGCGCCAACTAGCGTATGCAAACGCACGTGTTGCGGTTGAAACGCTAGGCTAACCACGCAACACGCGCCTATTGTTCAATACTCATGGATGACGTGCGTGTTTAGCCTAACATATACACCGACAATGTCTTTCGCTAGTCGCAGGTTTAGGATTGTTATAAAAGGTTGGCTGCCTTACCAAAATGGTAACACCCGAACACGCAATTCCAAATTTATACGCCTGTGGGTTTCAGAGGTGAACCCACAGCATGGTGACCCCGACGTGATATCTTTTCATGTTGGGAATTTTTTTTAGAAAGCAGGCGTGAAAACGCTAGCTGGTGGAATACCGCTGGCCTGTTAGTGCAAACAATCACGCTTGTCTAGCAGAAATTTTCGCTGCACTCTTCACTTGGAGACTTACTGTGGGAAATTAAACGCCCCTTTTTTCAAAATAAACATTGTCCACTTGGAATTGTAACGGAACATGCCTAAAAATAAAGAAACATCTCACCAATCGTGGTTACTCACGATTTGTAAATCTAGGATCCTCTAACGAGTTGAATTTCTTCACAATGGTAAATGAAAATTTGAAACTGCTGATCAATCAGCTCAAAATTAGCTAGGCAAGCAGCTGTCCGAACTATCGCTTCCAAAGAAGCTGAGAATCAAGAAAAACTCATCCAAGATTTAATTAAAGCTAGTGTAGAAGAAGCCTTGGACAAACAACAGAAATTGTTTGGCCACCTCCAAAATAAGAAAAGGAGAGTTGAACTTCCTACATTCTTGCCCAAAGACGTAGAAACATGGCTTATGCAACTAACAGGCTGCTTCAGGGTTGAGCAAATTCCCAGTGAAGAATGCTACCAGCAACTTTGTGGCAGCATGCTAGCCAAAATAATTAGGGCCTGCCCAGGCATAATGGACTGTCTGGAGGATGAGGAAGACCCTTACGAATGGTTCATTGAAAAAATAAGAAGAACCTTTGGTACCACTCAACGCCAAGAAATAAGGCAATTACTGAGTGGAATGTCAATTGGAGATGACAAACCAACCGTTTTCATGACAAAGTTGGTTAAAAAAGGTGACAACCATGTCTCTCCAATGGTAATTGCAGATAGATTCTGTGAGCAACTACCAGCTTCAGTTGTACAATCGCTGGGTGCTCTAAATCTAACTAATGCAAGGACCAATTATGACCTACTAGCACTAGCCAAAGCTGCAGAAACTGCAATGGAGTACACAGGGAAACCTGCCATCCAAGCAACAGCAGCTCCAGCAGACGAATTAAGTAAACTCCTAGCCGAAATAGCTGAGTTAAAAATGGAAACTTGCAAGGCTAGAGACTATACATCTGCTAGGAGTAACTTCAACAACAGATCCAAGAGTAGGGGATGTAACCCCAATAGGAATAAAAATTATAAAAATAGGCAGTCAAGCTCTCGAGGACAGAGAGATGATAAAAATAGGAGTCCAACACCTCCGAGGAGATCCAAATCTCCCAAGAAACAAGACCCAAACTGGTCAGCAGCTCTTTGCTTCTACCACAATCGATATGGGGAAAAAGCAAAGGATTGCAATACCCACTGTAAACGATGGGCGGAGAGGATGGTCCAAGACACGCAGGAGAAGAAAACTCTCTTCACAGAGATCAAAAAGAGAGAACAGACTAATAAGTCAAACTAGACAGAGGGGTCGTATCGGTGGCTACCGATCCCTCGCCCAAATACTCTCGCCGCCTGTTCATCACTCACAGGACAAAAAGGAGAAAATTCCTCATAGACTCTGGTGCTGATCTCAGATCAGCTAAAAATAAACATAAGAAATTTTCTCCGAAATCCAAATTAAATGCAGTTGACGAACATACTTTCGCTGCATATGGTAGGAAACATTGTAAAATAGACATTGGTCTCCATAGGGACATGTCATGGGATTTCACAATAGCTGATATACCACAACCAATACTTGGAGCAGATTTTCTTGCTTACTATGAGTTGGTAGTCGATTTAAAAAATAAACGTTTAATCGACTCAACCACTGGCAAATATGTGGAAGGCATAACAAAAAATTACACATTACTAGATACTTCAATTGGAAGTTGTGCAACTGTAGATAAAAATTTCCTAAAAATACTGAATGAATATCCAGGTATTTTATTACCATCAATAAGGAAACATCCAACATACAAACATGATACAGTGCATGTAATAGAAACAATGGGTCAGCCTTGCTCAGCAAGGGCACGAAGATTGCCACCCGACAAACTTGCTGAAGCCAAGAAGCAATTTTCTAAAATTATAGAAGAAGGTATTTGTCGACCTTCTAACAGCTCATGGTCTACACCAATACACATGGCCAAAAAGGCTAATAGAACTTGGAGAATCGTCGGGGACTACAGAGCCCTGAATGCTAAAACTATTCCAGACAAATACCCCGTACCCAATATAATTGATTTCAATAACAATATGAAAGGTAAAACAATGTTTACTAAAATAGACATTAATTGGGGCTTCCACCACATACCAATGGCTGAAAAAGATATCTGCAAGACAGCACTTATCACTCCATTTAGCTTATTCGAATACTTGCGAATGCCATTTGGACTCAGAAATGCTGCTCAAACTTTCCAACGTTTTATGAATCAGCTATTGAGGGACTTACCATTCGCATATGCTTATCTAGACAATATTTGCATATGCTCATAAGGTGGAATTGATGAACACGAGAAAAATGTAAGAGCCTTATTACAGTGTATACACACTGCCGGCCTTATGGTCAATTTACCTAAAAGTGAATTTGCTAAAACTAGTATTGACTTCCTCAGGTACCGAATAACACCTGAAGGTATAGCCCCTTGAAAACAAAGGTGGAGCCAATATTGAAATTTCCTAAACCTTAGAATGTTGCAGAACTTCAAAGGTTCCTAGGAATGATCAAATGCTGCTTCAGAACAAGGCAAACTGTTCGCCCTTATTAAAACTAATAAAAAATGCAACAAAACACCCATTGAATGGACTGAAGAGGCAAACCTAGCATTTGAAAATACAAAAAACATGCTAGCCAATGCAACGCTACTGGCTCACCTGGATGACAATCTTCCACTCTGTATCTCAACAGACGCATCTGATTTTGCAATAGGTGCAACCTTATACAAAATAAAGGATAACACCAACCAGCCACTTGCCTTTTTCTTGAGGAAACTTTACAAAACTGAGAAAACTTATAGTACTTACGATTGGGAGTTATTGGCAATAAATGCAGCAATGAGGCATTTCAGACATCATGTAGAGGGTAGATGCTTCACCGTATCACAGACCATAAACCCATAACACATGCCTTTGAGCAAAGAAGTGAGCATGCCTCACCTCGCCAAATAAGACAGCTTGAATTCATTTGTCAATTTACGACTGACATGAGGTATATTAAAGGAGAGCTGAATGAACCAGCTGATGCCTTAAGTCGAATTGATGCTATCACAACTCCATCTCAGTTACCATATGCTGAAATAGCAAAAGATCAGCTGGAAGACAAAGAATTGCAAAAATTATTATCTTCCAACACCACTGGTCTCAAACTAAAACTGAGAAAACTCCCTGACACTAAATCATTACTAATATGTGATGTGTCAACTGGTAAAGAACGTCCATTTATTCCATTAAAATACAGAAAAATGGCGTTTGACAGGGGGGATAACCTATCACACACTGGATCTCGTAGTACTACCAAACTCATGACCTCGAGATTCGTATGGCCCAAAATAAACTCAGACAGTAATAACTGGGCCCGTGCTTGTCTGAATAGTCAGACAGCCAAAATTGGCAGACATACAAAATCCGTATTCAAAATGTTTAGACCAACCGATCGGTTTAAACACCTTCATATAGATTTAGTGGGTCTATTACCCCCATCACAAGGACATAAATACCTCCTTACGATGATTGACCGTGCAACTAGATGGCCAGAAGCAATTCCATTAATTGAGATGTCAGCACAAACAGTAGCTACTCAATTATATACAACCTGGATTGCTAGATTTGGAGTACCCCAAAGCATTACAACCGACCAAGGTAGGCAATTCAAAAGCCAATTATTTAATGAACTAACTAAAACCTTGGGTGCTAAACATTGGGCTACTACAACCTACCACCCCCAATCAAATGGGAAGGTAGAAAGGTGGCATAGAGCTCTCAAAGCTTCTATAATGGCTACTGACACAAAAAGATGGGTAGAGATCTTACCTACCATCTTGTTAGACTTAAGATCAGCCTTAGAAACGGACACTGGCCACTCCGCCGCTAAACTAGCATTAGGTGAAGAATTACGCTTGCCAGGGGACTTCTTTATCGAATCAAAAGAAATAAACCCCGAAACCTTAGTGCAAAACATAAAAGATGATGCAAATCAATTCCTTAAGGAAGCACCTACTCACGGTAAAAAAAACCTTACGTCTCAAGACACTTAGCTACAACATTGCACGTGTTCTTACAAGAGGAAGGAATGAAACGAGCTTTACAAAAACCCTATTCTGGACCATACAAAGTAATTGATCTAACAGAAAAAATGTTCACAATACTTGTATCAGGACAGGACAAGAAGGTGTCGATAGATCGGGTCAAACCAGCATTCCTAATTAGTGAAAATGCAGAATTGGACAAAATGATAAATGAAAATAAAAATAAAAATTCACAAAATTCAGACGAAAAAGACGAAAAAACAAACATAAAACCTGACTCACAAACAAATAAAACACGAAAAACATATAGTGAAGTGGTAAAATCAAACACCAAAAATAAGAAAAAAGTCAGATTCAACGAGGAAATAATAACTCACACATATAATCCTGAAAGCCCAATCAAGCCTAAACAAAGAGGCATTCCAAAAGGAACATATAAAAAACCCAATCAAAAACCAACAAGAACGTCACCTCGATTTTGCAGAGAATAAAAATATATAGATATAATAAAAATCCAATATATAGAAATCTCATATATAGATATAATAAAAATCTCATACTCTTATCGCACGTGCTTTGAAACACACTAGCAGGTCGACCTCAAAATCGAAGATAAGATAAAAACACACAAAACACACTATAGACTGACGTCACAAACAGCTGATTGCAAAAGGAAATTCGAACCAAATCATTGCAACAACGGACAAACACATTTCATTTGCCTGTCGACTGTTGCTCAAAGCACCACTTTTTAGTTCAATTAGAACTGTTCCCTTTGATTTCAATCTTCTCTCAAATTTTCTTATATTTTTTCTCTTTAAACGTCTTCTAATTTTCATTATGTCCTCAACTACCACTAAGGAAGTTGACCAACTCCTTGATTACGAGGAGGAAATGTTGCTTTCCGATGCAACCAAACCTCCTCCACCTGCCAACATCAACAATTCTCAATCCTCAGAGAAAGTTGCTGATGTTGAGTCAATTCTCAATGAGATGACGCATCAAACCCCGAAAATTCTTCCATTTCCTGCGGACCAATCGGTGGCTTGTTCCTCTGTGGCTAACACCACAGAGCCACCTGATGCTAGGAAGGCGATCAATTTCCTCACCTCCAAAAATCAGGTTCTTTTCAAAATTCTGAAACCAGAGTTGAAATTTTCAAACTTCAAATTCTGCAACTCTGTCGTCCATAACAACTTTCAAAATACTGGCATTTCCAAATTGCCACTTCTCCAAAGTTACACTCCTTTTGGAAAAAATACTCAGGTGGACGAACAGGGACACCACCCACGTAGGAATAGAAAATGTGGTGTCCAATCCCGAGCTAACTATCAACAGCACCGTAGACTATCCTACTACGATGGGACTATTGCGGGACATACCCTCGGCGTGGCCCTCTGAGACTTGATCTTTGGAGGAAATGCCAACCCTCGCAATAATGCGAGGCCACCTACCGGACACAAATGAGTCATCCACGGAACGTGAGTTGTTCCACCAACAGTGAACTGGGGGGGAGTAGCTGTGGGGACTGTGTCCTCCCGTCTTTCGGGGCTCCGCCCCAGTCAACAGACCGCGGACTTGGTCCATCACCGAGTCCGTGCAATTATGTCTACGGACAATAAAATAAATACGCGTTTGTAAGCACATAGGCTAAAACGGACAAACAACAAAATTCGTTCTCCATATAGCCTACATGCTATGAACGCAGCCTAGTGCCAACACGCGTATGCAAACGCACGTGTTGCGGTTGAAACGCTAGGCTAAACACGCAACATGCGCCTATTGTTCAATACTCATGGATGACGTGCGTGTTCAGCCTAACATATACACCGACAATGTCTTTCGCTAGTTGCAGGTTTAGGATTGTTATAAAAGTTTGACCAAAACGGTAACACCCGAACACGCAATTCCAAATTTATACGCCTGTGGGTTTTTGAGGTGAACCCACACATTGCTACATTAGAGTTTTTCTTCCCTTCTGCTCAGTGTATATATATTTTTACAATTTTTACCTTCAAAAAAATAAAAATAAATAAATATATGGCTGTATTTTTGACAATATTGTTGTTTCATTGTAAAAATTTGTAATTTCAGACAGTATTACCGTTTGTTTCATTTCTAAAAAAAAGCACAAATAACTTCATTTTATTTTCGAACCTTCAAGTTAAGGGTTTTGGCTGCATTGGAATGATGATAACGTAAATGGAAAATTATTTTTCTTTTTACCATTCAAAATAAAGTGGGAAAATACTGTTAAATTTTCATCATTAGAGCTATAAAATTCAATGACTCTTTCTTGCAAAGGTTACAAATGCCACTTACAGCATTCTGATACCATTATTTTTTATTTTTGTGGCGGCTGCCACACTATGTTGGCATATGTACGCTACTTCCTCGAACACCGTCACCTGGCACCGTGGCCGAGTGAATACGGTGCTGCCTTTTAGTGATAGTGATAAGGGAGGTTTTAGGTGTTCAGCCAGTATGGGTTCGAATCCCCGTGCCGCCTGAACACCTAAAATTTTAAACATAAATAAGTTTAGGTAAAAAGGAGTTTTCAAGAGATAAGCTTTTGTGTTGTTTTTTTTTGGCCTTAGCTTCATGCAAAATAAACATTAATTTTGTTGAAGATTGGATGAAGTATTTGTATATTTTAAAATCGTAGTAGTGAGTAGAATAAAAACTTATATTAATGGGTACCTCATATTATGTTCATCCTTTCAATTTTGATGATGAAAATAAACAATACCTAAATTTGAATGAATCAATTTACAGGATTGACAATCCTTGAAAATACAAGCCAAATTTTCAAATTTTCTGTTATATTGATTATGCTTCAGAATATAAATTTGTATTTTGTCCAAAAGTTATAACAAATTTAAAAAAATTTAACCTTAGTGGTAAACATCAATAAGTTTAGGTTAAAAACAAGTTTTTAAAAAGTAAGGTTTTATGATTTTTTTGTCTTTAGCTTCATGTGAAATAAACATTATTTCGTTGCGGAAGGATAGTTGCAGCATTGGTAAATTTTAAAGTCGCAGTAATGAGTAAAATAAAAGCTTATAAAATAAGAAGAGAACTCATTTTAAGTGTGTTCTTTCGACTTTTTTTGTGAGTTGGTACAATTGAACAGTCTTACTAACTGTCCTAGATTTTATTCCAGCAGACTATATTAATAGTTTAAGAGAAACAATGATACTCCATATTTAGTATATAGCCCATAATCGGTACATTTAACTTACTCAGAATTAAAATAATTATTCAAGTAGGTAGAAAAAAATAGTTGTCTTTCTTTGTAGTCTGTGGTTTGTAATTTCGGCGCTGAAATGTCAGATAATCAAATTAATCTTCTGAGGGTGTGACTATTGGAAAAAGTAGAATAAAAAACAATTAACGCAGCAGCCCCTACTACAGAAAATGTAGGTTTTAAATAATTAGCTGATTCTAACTAAATTTGGCAACAAGAATTTCAGTGTTAATGTTTTTAATCAAGTATTTGTATAAACATGAACAGGAAATAACAAAAATAAATTTCTCATTAACTCCAGTTAATAATTTTCAAATGTTTCATTTTTTGGTAAATTTTTCCGTGAAATTTCCGGAAAAAGATGCCAAAAGTTCAGATTTTTAATAATTATTTTTTCGTACTACAAAATACAGACCCAAGTAGCCAGTATTTGTGTTCGTTATAATTTTAAGCAAAAAAAATTAGTTGAATATCGGATAATCTTAGAAACGATTTTGCAAAATTCCAACTTATTTAGCTTTTCCTCGATTGGAGGTATCTTCACTTTAAAGAGTGAAGGAAGCAAAAAGCTCGGAAAATAATTTACATAAAAGGTAGAATATTTTCATATCTGTCGGGTGTACCTACTTTCTGGTCAATTTTTTTTCTGCTTCTCCAACAACCTTTTCTTTCCTTTGAGCATGAAGAAAAAGAAAGCGATATCGGCCAACGGTTCAAGGATTTATTATAAAGATACAAAGATGCGAAGAAGAAATATTATTTTTCGAGTGTAAAATTAAAGTTTGAAATAGGTACTGAATGAATTTCTGATCGTAAATGCCGATGAACACATTTCACTTCTTCTGCGAAGTATCGAGTCAAAAGTTATCTCCTTTTAAAGGCTGTTGAATGTGATTACGAATAATTGGCTCCAAAACTGTTTTGTCGAATTTTTCGAGTTCCTTTTTGAACGAAAAAAAAAAAAACAAAAAAAAACTTTTTTGATAAAAACATTTGTAATAGGCCAGGAACAAATTTCACAAAGAGATTTGTTTTTCATGATGCGAAAAACGTTCATCAAACAAGAATATGGGTCAAATATTGTAAAATAAAATACTGATCAAAAAGAGAAAAAATAAGAAAAAAACACCTGCGCAGCAAGCTTTGGAAGAAAAAGTAGATTTTCTTTGCTTAAAAATCGAGATTTTGCTAAGATTGGGTTATTTTCAAGTTAAAAATAGTGTTTTTTTCGATGATGCCTAGAAAATGAATTTTTCGGGATCTTTATGAGAAGGATAAAAGAGGAAAAATCAAACTGAATGGCTAATAAGTTGGGAACAAATTGACCAATCAAAATCAAAATTAGTAAGTATGGTCCTTATGTGGAAGGTACAGTTTTTACCAAATTTAGTGATTATTGAAAGAGAATTGCAATTTTTATTGAGATAACATGAAAAATTACCACCTCCATCAGCCCCAGCGAATGAACCCTAATACTAATTGAAACTAAATTTGATTACATGTTAGATATACTTTAAATCAATACCTGTACCAAATTTTGTGACTATAGATTGAAAATTACTTTTCTTAGAGCTATTAATCTGCCAAAAATACAACAAAATCGTTCCTACCAGACGCAAGCCTATCCGCACCAAAATTGATAGGTTTTGTTCTTGACCTAAAACACATACGTAAACCAAACTTTGGGCGTATCGATTGAAAACTGCTATCTATACGCTGTTCAATAAAAAAATACATATACACTGACCTACGGATTCGGACCAAAAATAATATGCTTTTTTCCTTAGGTGAATCCGAATTAGGTGTTTCATATTTTGAAAGAATCTGATCAAAATTACGCCTGGAAATGTATTCAACGCAAAAGGAGGTACATACTAAAAAAAATGAATTTTCAAAAATAGTGCCAAAATGTTCAGAAGATCATGAAACGAAAAACGTACCTACTCTCACTTCTGGGTCCGAATACTCAGGAAATTTTAATAAGCAGAGTTTTTTCAAAAATCTACTTAAAAACCGTTAGCAGTTGGTGAGCCGATTTTGTATACGGAAACTGATACATTGAGACAGAGATGATTTTTTCGAAGAATTTTTTGAATTTTACATTAATTTTTTCGTAGGCTTTTTCTTCAAATTTATTTTCTTGAATGGAACTTTTTATCTGTACCCCATGATACCGAAGATACAGTATAAAAAATTTTTAATAATGAATATTGCGTTCCTCACGAGTTAATGACACATCTACTCATATCCGAGAGGCCAAGCTTGACAGTGCAGTGAGTTCAAACCGATATCTTAAACGAAAGTGATTAGAATGTGGTGAAATATCATCTTTTATACGATCAAACTCTACCTCTCCTCATTACGATAATGGCGTGGTGACTATTGTAGACTCCGTCATAACTTACAAATGGAATGAGACATTCAAATTAAACACAAAAGTCATGAAAGGACACATCAGCGTAGTCTTCATTCATAACTGTACATTTCTTACAAAAGAGAGCCAGTTTTCTCATCTCTTTACTGATGAATGTGAAAGTTGAAAATGGAACTAATTTTTCCCACTTCGTACTCACCAGATTTGATTCTCGGCAATTTTTACTTTTCTCTTTAGTGAGGGACTTTAAAGGCATTCATTGTTCCACAGATGATAAAGTGAGAGACACAGTGAACTTATGGATCAAGGAAAGACCGCCAGAATTTTTCATTTTGTAGGATAAAGTAAATGTATTCCCTCATAGCCAATAAAACGTACTTTCATTCTTACATTTTTTGTTTTATTTGAATATTCCTTTTCATTCGGGATTTAAGAATTTATGTGCATTACTTTTCATCCACCCCGTGTAATTATTATTTTTAAGTTATAAAATTTTAATAATAAGGTAAGGTTGCCAAAATTGTCCAATTTCCTAAATCGTACCTACGGTGATATTTAAAAAAAGGGAAAATAAATTACTGATCCTTGTGGTGAAGAACGAAACTAAATACAACTAACCCCAAAAAAACCAAAAATTTTCTCAATATGCTTACTCTTTTTTCCTTACTTTACAAGTTTAAGAAAAAAAGGTTATTCAAGGACAAATAATGGAAGCGTGTTGTTTTAATAAGCTTGGGCTTGAAAAAATGGCCTTGAATACTGTTATTCTACACTTTCATTCCAATAGCTCATAACACTAAGCGCATCTGCATTCATTCACCATTACTAACAAATTCAGGTTAGGTAACACTCATAACTTTTATCTCTCAAACTCAGTAAACACTAACACAATTTTCTCGCTCAAAAATCTTTTGCATAATGGAGGGAGATCGTTCATCTTCCTCAGATTTATTTCAGACTTGTATGTAAATTGTTCTTTTAATGTATTATAGTATTTCAAACAAACTTGTCAATTTTTTCCTCGGAAGTCAACCTCACTTTAAATACAAGCATAAACGTTGCAAAATAATATATGAGATTAAAACCACAGACATCAAGGAGATAGATCTGTTCTTCAGTAATCATGACTCTTACCAAATTTTGGTGTCTCACAAGAGAGACCAATATAATTATAGCCTCTGAAATATTAAAAACATTGTAAAGACAAAAATCCCTTATATCCACAGGACCAGATATTTTATTCAACTTACCAAGTGGTTGGATTGTTGCACATTAGGGGGAAAACCAACACCAGTGTCAAGATTTGAATTCCTGTTACAATTTTGCTCATCATTGTAGCAACATTTTCAAACTTCTTTTTTTTTTCACGTAAATACATTTTTTGACGTGTAAAATCTTAAAACTCAGTCTATAAAGTAGGAGCTAAAAGAGAATTACGATCGTCTTATTTGCGTAAGCATAATTCTTACAATTGTCACTCTTGTTTGTGTCTGTTACATGATGTGTAGATGTGTGATGGTATATGTGGACAACACACACACTCACAACCACGCTATTAACTTGGATTTTCCAGGAATAGCCCGAAGTGGAGTTGGTAATCTTGTTTTTATGTTTACACATCAATCCTTCATGAGTATAGCCCCAGCAGAAGTCATCTTTTTTTTGAAAGAATTAAGTTTTTTTTTTTTTGAGTAATCAGTGGATAACTTGATTATGTTTTACACTAGAGTGTTCTTCTAAGGTTGTAGAGAGTTGATGGCATACATGATCATTAATATCAATGCTAATGATATTTGTTATAGATGTCCAGTCGTGATCAAAGATCAAGTATTGCTATAGAAGATGAAGACAGTGATGATGAAGATACAGAATCAAATACATCATCATCATCATCAGTATCTACAAAAGATCCTCAAGATGTTGTCGTTCCTGTCTCTTTATGCTTAGCAATAATGATTGGGTAAAGTATTCAGTAGATACTGTAACTAATTTGAATCACCTAGTAATGCTAGAATCAACATTTCATTTCTATATACCTTCAATTTTAATTTTGTTTCTAGTATTCATGGTAATTTTTCTTTACCCTTTTTTTTTGTTTAGCAATATTTATTTTTTCAATTGAATTATTACTTTTGTCACATCTTTGTATGTGCAAAATGTATATGTTGTTGATGTCGGACTATTTTTAACTGTTTTAAGATGTACACTGATACAGTGTGAAAGTACACACTTCCAATATAAAAAAAAAAAATCACCTAATCCAACTTCCCACTACCCCTAAATGTAAACCTATTATTCTTGGTTTTTCCAAACATTTTGTAACTCTAAACATGTGAGTAGGTGTACCTACTTGTATTATGATGTAAATCCTTAGTGCAAAAATATTCTGAATATATCTCAAATAGTGATGATTTTACTTATCTGAAAAATTTAGGGCATTTTATTAAAATATACTTTCTACTAGCTTTTTGTAGACGCTACCAATGGACTGGAAGGTACCAATTTCCTGGTTACTGTTTCTTTGGCTTACTGTAAAAACTGGCCTGTTAAAGTCTAAACAGTTTTCTGGTTTTTGGTGATTATAAAAAAAAATGTGAATTGTAAATATTGTAAACAAAAAATGAAAATTCTAAACCAAGACTTCACTGGTTGGAGAACCAAGAGTTTTGGGCCCCTATAGTTACTGTGACACCAGTCACTGGTTCCCATTAACTGTTTACCAGTAAATAGTGTCTGAACAATTTCCTGGAAATTCTTGGCAAGTACCAATTCTACTGGTAGCGTTCAAATAAAGCTACAGTAATTTAATCTGTTTTGGAAGTCATTTTTTTAAATGTTTTTTTGAAACATCTGTATATGTGGTATTTTCAAGGTACGTATGGCATTATGAAAGTGGCAAATTCCAAATTTTATTTTCTCATTCCTTAATTTATTTTTCTCAACCCTTAATTTCTTTTCCATATTTCTTAATTCCTTTTCTCACAACTTAATTATTTTTCTCACTTTTAATTGGTTCCTCAGTTTTCCCCACACTTCTAAATGACATGTATTTTCTTATACTCACATTAATTCCATTTTTCTTTCTTTGAAAATTCTCTATCATAAGAAGGATTTCACCTAGAAACCTGCAGGTTTTATTGCCCCTGGCTCAAATAGATACAGCATTTTGTACACTTGTTGCAAAACATTATATCTGACTCGATCGTAGTGAATGATTTATCAACTTTTCCAATTACTCACGCTTGCTTATGGTTTGCGCTTGCAAACATTGTACTTGTTGAGAAATTGCTCACTTTCTTCCTTAGTTGCATAGGGGAGACCAAGGTACCATAGGACACTTTTTTTACTTTTTTTTTTCTGGTGTGAGTGAGAATTAAGTTAGAAATTTGGGACCAGTATATTTTGAAAAGAACGAACCTTTATCTACAAAACAAAACCAAAAGAAATAACTAACTTGTGATAGTTTTTTTCTAATTCCATCATAAGGGGGTAATCTTTTTTATATACTACCCCAGTGTACCATGGTATTGGGGTTGGTGTACTATGGTACATATTAAATCCCATAAAAAAACGTATTTTTAAACTAGAAAAAAATTAAATTTATGTTATCTAATACAATATGAAGTGTGCTGCATCTAAAATTAATTATATGTATTTAGATGACAGATGATATCTGTAATTTGAATTACAATAATGTAATTATTATTAAAAAAATTTATTGTTTTTCAATTGTTACACTTCCCTCATGAATTTGCTAATTAAGACATCTTTCAAAGTATCCTTAACTTTTTCAAGATCCAATCTGTCATATTTTTTGGGAAGTTTTAATTTGGAAAATTATCTGCAAAAAACTGAAACATATTTTTCGTATGTTTCATGGTACACCAGAAAATTTACAACTTAGTACACTAGGTTCACCTCCTTACTAGAAATTAACATTATATTTAATCCAGTGTTTTTGAGTAATGATAACCCCGAATAATTAATTACTGACTATTAAACTACTTTGAAATACATCCAAAAATTTGAATGCTCGACCTCTCTCCCTTTGGTTACACTTTTTGTGCGTTACCAAAATTTTACTTTTGGTAACGCACAAAAAGTATTGCGATAACTTTTGAACGACAAACTGGATAACGATAGTAAATGAATGAAGTATTTACCAGGTGTATGATGCATAAGGCTATGGAACCAGTTTGTCCAAAAATTAAAGGAAAGTCAGTTTTGTCCACGGTACTGCACTTGTTCCAAGGTACCCTGGTCTCCCCTAATATAGGTTACCATTATTTTATTTATTTACTTTTTTTTCCAAAACAAATTTTTTAGAAAAATAATGAAATGATTGGAAATACATAAAAAGTTTGAAATCATATTTTGTAAAAATTGTCCCCTCACTGACCACAATAAGTATATGTACCTACTTCGAATTTTATTACAGATTCATTTCACTAGGTGCTTTACTATTTGGGCGCGAAGAAAAAGGCGAAGAAGGTTTGAGTTTTTTGGACGGCTCTTATTTCTGTTTCATTTCGTTGAGCACCATAGGTTTCGGAGACATCGTTCCGCCGACAGATCCGTCCGAGTATTTCGAACTGAATTTCATACTGTGCTCGATATACTTGATGCTGGGAATGGCCTTGATTGCTATGTGCTTCAATTTGATGCAGCAGGATGTCGTGCAGAAAATTCGAACGTGCACCGATATCGTCAGGCGAATCGCAAGATGTAGACGATAGTATAGTTGGTGACGATCAAATTTCAATACCAGATCGTTTGTAATGTTGCGTCGATGCTGATTAGGCTGGAAATTTATTCCAGACGAATTTAAACGATCGAATTCGATCGTGAAGAAGCAAGAATGACCATATAATATGGATAAAACAATTTTCTGTGCATGTTAACGAAGTTTGACCAGAGTACGGAAGGGGTGGACGTCCATTTTGTTTGCGACATCAACAAATTGACGAGGTCGGGAGTTTGGCCTGTGAATGTTTTAGAGGTGTTTGTGAATATAATACAGTCTTATCGCCAAGATAAGCTTCCATTAAGTTCCTCCGGTTTCTCTGCAAACGAACGAAGAGAAACAGAAGGAATTGGTGGCGGAACGCTGCAGAGTGCTGACAGTCGCCGAAGCCCTTGCCATTGAAGAAGTTGACAATGAAGACGCATAAAATTAATTTTAATTTGTAAAAATAAAAGAATATCTATCACAGTCATCTACATCATCAATTTCCCTCTATTTTTGTCAATTTTTTTGTACTTTTTTATACGGTACTTCTTTACTATTAAATCATTAGGTAAATTAATATTTTATTTTAGTTGATTGATGATAATTTCCCCCCCCCCCAAACATGGGTAAAAGTTGTACATAATAAATGTGTATTTTCTTTATATTAAATTATTGGTTAAAACCATTTTCATGTAGCTACCTTACCGAAGGAATGGCGTAATATATTTTGCAATAAACAAATTGATTTTTCAATTTTTTGATATTGTCTCACCATCTAGGAGTGAGTAAGGAGGCAGCCAGAGCTATTGCTCTCCCAGAATGTCTAAAACGTACCTACAGATCTGTTGTTTTCAATATTTCCATATGTTAGGTCTGCATATTTTTCCATACAGTCATCGGGTATGGGTGGTTCAAATATTGTAGTTTTTCCAAGTTTATGATTTTCAATGTTTTAAAACCTCGAAAGTTGCTGGAAAACATGATAAAAATAAACTCTATGGTATAAAAATTGATTTGTATAATAGAGTCAGTGATTTCTGCAATACCTATAAGTTTTCGATTTCTTTATGGTTTGATTGGAAAATTTTTTCGTTACATTTTTTATGTTCACCTACCAGTTGGCTATTATTCATTTGAAATGTTTATCTAGTGAATCTATTTGAATCAGAAAAACGTGAAAATTTGTTTCGTAAATTATTATTGTCAGTAATTGGCATACACATAGCTATTCTGAAAATACTTACCGAAAATAAATTATACCTGAATTTTTGTCCTACGCCTACCTGTCGATGTTTGAAGAAAGTGAAAGCTGGAAATTTAATTCGAGCAGAAGTTTTAGGTCTGTTCTGTTTTCAAATAAGTTAGATAATTAGTCTTTTCAGGTCAACCACACTATATACGAGCGTAGCTAATGAGAAAATACTTAAAAATTCATATTTTATTGCCAACATCAATTAAATTTTGTCTAAAAACTTTCAAAGGTGCAAAATGTTCACTAAATAGGACCTACCGTTCCATTACATTCTTCATTATGAAATTTATTTTCTTACAAACTACATTCCATATAGGTATATATTATGTTACAAATAAAGTGTGAAATCAAGCATTTTATGAAGTTAGACAAAGTGTGAAATTAAATTGTTTTCTTATCTGAACAGGCAGAAATTACAGATACTGGGCTAATTTTCATCAGCTGTTGTAATTTTATTAAATACCTATAACAATTGTTTGTGAAAAATGAAAATGGAAGGTAAAAGAGTAAAAACGTTTCTCAAAAGTAATGTGTCAAATTCATTGATAGAGGTATGTGGAAACCACCATACTCTGCCTTATACATAATACATTCCCCAATTATAGTTGGCAGTGAGATGGCCTGTGGTTAAGTTCACCGCTTTTAGCTGGCAAATATGTAGGTCCTAGGTTTAATTCCCCAAATCAACAAAACCTACATCTGGTGACCCTGGACATGTGCTGGACACCCATGCACCCTTGTGGTGCATGGTGGAACTCACAATTCTCCTTCCTAACTTGAGTCGCCGATAGATGGCGTCCTATATAGTGGAAATAGAACCCATATAGGTAGTATAAGCCTGTGTGTATAGGTATAAGAGGAGTTTCTGGCTCCACCCAACCTCCCACAGCATCTAATGTCGTTCAACTTGGGTTGAGTCTCTCTAGGAGGGGAGTGTGTGGGAACTGCCATACTCTGCCTAATACATAATACATTTGCCAGTTATAGTCAGCAGTGAGCTGGCCATGTGGTTAAGTTCACCACTTTTAGCTGGCAAATATGTAGGTCCCAGATTCAATTCCCTGTACCGACAAAACCTACAGGGTATTAACTAAATTTGAATTCAATGTATTGATGGCAAATGTGCTCTAAATTTTGTCTCTGAAACACATCCTGATTCCTAGCAACAAATATTTTTTGTGCCTGTGTGGGTAGTGGTGCATGCGCATCGAATATGAGGGAATAATTGCGAAATAATATCAGGAAATAATTTTGTGAAATAATTTTAATGAACAATTTAATGGCTTGTACATTTATTATATAGATTTTCAAAAACATAAGTGACTATTAACGAAAAAAACCCTCAAAATGGTGGTGTCTACCTGGGCTTAAATAGCCTTAATAATGTTTACTTATCTGCTTTTTATCTAAGTAAGTAAGTATACTTACCTACGTTAAAAATACCACATAAACTGCATAATTTATAGTTTATGGTTGCTCTTTTTGTTATATAGGTAAAAAGGGGGAGGGAGATGTATAGATTTGGCTTTTAGCGATTGTAATTGATACAATAATTATTATTCTTATTTACAAGTATTGATTCTCCTATTGCCAAAAATTGTGTGTTACGCATACTCATTAATATATAATTTTATACATTTTGCAATTTTTATTCAAGAAAAATAGTCCATATTTGAATACATTGCCTGCACAATAACACACCTACACATATTATTAAACTGAATACGCCTAATTTGAGAATACTGGACAGATTGCATACTACATACAACAAAACATATCCGTGTTAATTATACTGGAACAGTCTAATATGAGTATGTAAAAACAAGTACGTTATACCCACAATTCAACATACACCTACTTACTGCACTGAAGAAGCCTAATATTATATGGTAGAAGCCTAATCTGAATGTGCAAAAAAAGTGTGTTGTAAAAGGATATGCAAATCCATACCAGATCTCATTTCCAAATGAAAAAATGAGAGTAAAAAAAGTTGTGGATAAAGAGGAATATCTTAGCCCCTAATTATGTCGAATACTCAAGCCAGATATCAAAATGCTTACCAAGACAAGACGCATTGACCTTATGAAAAATTATATCTGTTTGGTGGTCTGAGCACCCAAAAATCCCCAAAACCTCAGTTTTAACACCTTTTTTGTTCCTAACTTGCCTCCTAATTGAGTTACAATGATGAACATGGTGGTGTTGGATTCAGCTTGTTAAGGTGTATCGATGTTGTGAAAAATTGGATCCATCCAGTGTACTGGCGGTCCACAAAATACGAAAAAATGTATAATGTACGGCACATAATTGTTCATAAATAATTTTTTATCCTTTTTTAAAATCCTTAGGGTTCTAATGGTGAGTCCAAAAAAACAATTTGCAGCACAACCCAGGATGAGTTAACAACAAAAAAAAAAAAATTTTTTTGGATCTGTTTAGGATCTGAACACCATATATTCTAGTTTTTATTCTTATAATATTGTATCATAGAGAATGTCACCCTCCTGTAAACTGATGTCAAAATGTAAGTATAGTATTTTCAGTAGTTAATTGTATGTATGACCCATAAAATGGGGTGTATGATGAATAAAGTTGTGCGTATGATGCATAACAAATTTTAAATTTTATGAGATTTTAAAGGTATGCGTCAGAATATGTGTATAACGCATTAAATGAGAATGCATGTCAGACATAATATTAGATGTATACGTTGTATGTGCTATATATATACATGTACAGATACTCAAATTATATATGAAAAATTGCACGTACATAGGTGTGAATAGTCTCATTTCACATACCTACATATACACGTCTGTTTTTTTTATTTTAAAAATGCACTTTTTTTGCCACTAGGGTCGTTATCCTTTCTATATAAATTGATATATCTATATTTTCAATCTCATAGATGGCTTAAAAGAAAATTGTTTTAAACAGGTTGAATTACCTAAATAATTAAATTCAATATATTCTAGACTGCTATACTTCTGCCATGGGCCAAAATACGTTTTTAGAAAAAGCTGATTGGCCATATCATCACCAGCTTTCAATTTGAATATGGAAAAAATAATATGTACAAAAGTAGCCTCATTCAGTCATATTTATGTACTCACTTCAATATTTCATTTATGTTTCTGTTTGTAAATACTTCTACGGGTCACTAAAAAACATCTGGTAGGTCACAAGAGGGCCGTGAATCACGAGTTGAAGATCACTGATCCAGAACAATGGTGGCTATGGGGAAGTTTCTGGGAGCTATGACATTCTTTCAAAATTACATGAAGATATTTTGAGTCCCTCTTTGAGGCAGATATAGACACTAATGTTACATATTTAAAAGAAAAAAAAAATCGTCTGTCATTCTGTTATATTCTCCCAATGAAATTCTGAAACCACCCCCAATATAGAAGTCCAGAAGCTCTGGATTCTGATTTGTAATAAATGTGAAGTGTCAGGTTGGTTAGCTCAGACAGGTAATGGTAAAATATCCATCAAATAACATTAGATTTCTATGCTATGGTCGTGTTTGAAAGTTGTAGCCTAATTAGGCTATCGATCATGTTATAGTTTAAACGACAGAACATTCAACCATCTAAGGAGACTATTATTATAATAAAGTTGCAACTTTTTTAATTTGAGAGTAAAAATTTCAAATTTTTTAAATTTATTTAGGCACGTAGGTAACACAAAAAAGCCAATTTCCTTTAGATAGGTACCTACACTAACAGAAAATGATCAAAAAGGATAAAATATTATGGAATGTGGCTAGATATAAAATTGAACTTGACTGTTGACCGCCAGTTTATTTCATTACCGAAGTACCATAAGTACATAAACGTTTTCCACTCCTATCTGTAAACATATACAATCATATTAGATTATCTCAGCTGCTGTAATGGTACCTACCATAATGCATTTTATTTTCCATTATCTCATCGTATCGAAAAGGTGTGCCAAATTAGAAAAAAATGAATTTTACTCGCCGTTGCAACCCTGAAATGTTTTAATCAACGATGTGATAAACGAAGTGACGACGAGCACGAGGAAACGTAAGAAAAGAAATTAAAAACGAAACGAATATTTTATTCTTAAGGAAATTTAACGGTAGATTGGCAAGATGACGAAATAATTTTCTGAAGAATGAAATTTCACGACCGAAGAAGAAACGTCGATTTTCCAGCAGCGAGGATTAGTAAATTCCATTCTAAATTGAGCCATCAGACGACGACGAAGTCGACGATGACTGGGATCGGAAAGTGGAGAAAAAAAATTCGTTGAATGAAAAAAAAAAAAAAAATGGAGAAAAAGTGACGAGTGCTTATATGGTTAATTATTGACAAGTTATTTTCATCAAAATGTAATACTGCGCTTTTTTTTTACCTCTAGTTTTTTTATGCTTTCGTTTTAATAGGGTAAAGGTAGGTATCCTTTTAACTTTATGATTATGCTTGTAAATTAATCTTTCATTTTTTATTAACTTTTTTCTTTACTTAGGTACTATACGATACGGTTGAATGTACACAGTAAGTATATAGGTATAGCTAAGCAATAAATGTAAATTTAGTATTTTCATATTTTTGGTTTACTGGTTGAGAAAGAAAATGTTGGTAGAAACTAAATGCAATTTTATCGTTTTCAACAACTACTTTTTTTTCTTTTTTTTTTTTTTCTAAGTTTCATCTCATATTTTTCTCATTTTTAAAACAGAAAAATTTTATTACAAAAATAATATGTGATAGATAAAGAAGAATTTTATTTTGCATAACATTTCGCGTAAGTACGTAATGTAAGTTTCGTCTTTAATGCAGACTGTGTGCTTCAATGAATAATATCAAACGAAAGTAAAGTCAAAGTTGATTTCAAATTTTGCCACGTAATCATAATATATGTACCTAATTCATGGCGGCAACTTATATTTTTCTCTTGCGTTGCGTTCGGAGCGTAAGTGCAAATAGGGATGGAGGCAAAAACAATCACCTGACTTGTTATTTTTTTTTTGCTCTGTCAGTTTCAATTTTCCATTTATGTAGAACCCTTTCTATTTGCGCTTGTGACTCGGACACTCGGAAGTATAAATTATAGGTATTGAATCATCATACTAGGTACCTACATGTATTTGTATTTTATCAAAATGGACCCCAGCCTATTGGCAAAAATTTTTTGTTACAAAAAAATAATAGCACAGTCTTAAATTACCAAAAAGGAAAAAATAATTTCGTTAAGATCTAAGATATTATAACGCCATCTTTTTTTTCTTTTTGAGTGAAGCTCTTCAAGTAAGTAGTTCCAAATTTCAAGCATGTAAGTATGCATCCTCTTTTATATTCACCAACTGCATTTAAGTGAGAAAATCTGTAGGCTTAAGTATTGTTGTAAACTCAGATTGGAATTGAACAGACTCATTTTTGGAATTAAAACTTCTAAATATTTAAGATAAGCTTAGTAATGATGAGTATAAGAGTCAGAATCACAACAACTATTGATCCATGCTGTATGGCATTATAATATGAAATATTACTCTTTACCAATGAAGTTTTCTATACTCAACATTGATAATTATGTGGAATACCTTACTTTGTGGAAGATATTTCAACAACAGAAGATATTTTGTGGTTACTGCGTATTCACCATTTCATGCATAAAAGTATGGGGAAGCTGCTAAGACTTCGGCAAACAGTGGCAATTCAGTCTAGATTTTTGTGGCCTTATATACTGGCTCTTTACACACACACAGACACACATATGTAAAGAATACATACGTATGTGTGATGATTAATTAGAATGCATTTATGGTTTCTATGACAACTGATAAATATGGTCCATGCACTGATAAGCCAGATTGTTACATCACCCAAAGTGTGAACTATCGATTTGTCCCAGTCCAGACATGCAACTTACTTGCAAGGTTTTGCAAGTAATTACAAACAAACGAAAAGTGTGTTCAACTTATAGTGCACCAAATTAGCCAACTTTGTGGCAGCAACTGTTGTCATAGAAATGGAGCCCCTGATACCTCGTGACAGTATGATCCACACAATTTATAAATAAAATTAGAATTTATGTTTGAAATTTGAATAAAATTATTTTAATATCTTTTTCACCTCATAAACCCAATTACCTACCATTGTTACCAGGTACTTATAATAACAGAAGATTTCTACGAGTCAAAAAATAAAAAAATAAAATTTATATTCTACCTTTTTTAAAAAATTATGATTCATTAAAAAATTTTCAGTTTTGAGGTTGAAGAAAACCGTTTGAAGTTTAAAAATATCAAACTTACAGTGTTTTCGAGACATGTATTTTAGAACTCTTACTTTTTTCAGTCCTTAATTTCATTTTCTCATCCCTTAATTTCTTTTTCTCACTCCTTAACTTCTTTTTCTCACGCCTTAATTATTTTCCTCACAACTTAATTTTTTTTCTCACGCCTAATTGGTTTTTCAGTTTCCCCCACACAAGAAACGTTTTATTTTCTTGCATTTAAATTAATTTGATTTTTTTTTTAAATTCTTGTCGTCATAAGATGGATTTTATCCAGCTACCAGTAGGTTTTATTGACCCTGATTCATATACATCATTTCGTGCACTCGTTGTAAAAGGTATTGTACACAAATCGGTCGAAGTTAGCAATTTATCAATTTGTACAATTACCGCACTCGTCTGTAACACGTGCTTGCAAAACCTTGCACTCGTTGAGAAATTGCTCACTTTCCTCCCTAGTTCCGTAATATACTACTTTTTCTCAACATACCGTTTCAAGGGGGAGACAAACGAATATAAGATCGAAGAATAAAATAATGAAGTGAAAAAAACAAATAAATGAATAAATAAAATAAAAGAACAGAATATAAATGTAATCATTTGGTGTGGAAAATTTTCGACGACGTGACTGGAGTGTAACGTTTTTAAGAAAAAGTTGAAAATTTATTGTGTGCCATTTTTACCCAAAAGCAAAACAAATTGTTTATTACCCTTCGTTATATGCGCTCTTGTTCCATAATTCAAATTTTCGTATTTTTCTTCAAATTGGTCCTCGTATATCGTAAAATATTCTACGAATATTTTTGTTTTTTGTATTTTTCACTGTTATAAATATTTTTTCTTGTACCTACTTTCTATTTTCAAATCTCATGTCATCGAAAAGTAGAAAAAACGACGACGTGCTAAACTGTAATTTCCTATATATTTTAACTTTTTTTTTTCTTTTTTCTTAATGCTACTTAGCTGTTCACCAGTTGAAGAAAGAAAAGGTTTCTCGTTAACGTTAAAATTCTGATTTATCTTGTCATCGAAAGGTTTTTATGAAAGCTTGTCGTACTATGATTAACGAGGGTTTTTTAGTTTCTGGTTTTTTTTTCGTCTCCTTTTACACTTTAAAATTGATTAGGTATTATAAGGATTGTTTTTTACTCATTTTCAGAAAAATAGATACCGATGTAATAATGATGCATGTCGATGATAAGAAGATGAATAATTCCCAGGATTTATTATAAATAATATTTTCGCCGATAGCCATATTTAAACGGTAAGTATAGGTACTGATGAAGCATATTTAGTCGCTGTTGGCTGTACCTACCTGTAGAAAAAGAACCACCTATCACTTTTTCTTGTTGACTAAAATATAAATAACCTCTTGTTGAAAATCGTTTTTTAACACTGTCAGAATAACGGATGAGGGTTGAGAATTTGAACCTTTACCAATTTTTTCGTCAGAAATAACTGATTTTTTTTTCCTTGTAATTCATTATTTTAAGCTCATCGGATCGAAATATTGCGATGTTGCAGAAAAGGGCTGACTCAATTGTCACTTTACCGGTAGCAAGTATCTATCTACTGTTCGACAAAAATCAATATCTTAATGGCTTTTGTAGCCAAAAGTAACTGAAAAGAGCCAGAGTTCTTTTTTCCAAACCAGCTGTATCGAGAATAAAGCCAATCGCTGAAAACCGAGTCTCATCGTATAGATACTAATTTTAAGAACGAAGTTATCGACAATGTAGATTTTAATGGTAATTGTCTTTATAATTTGTCGATCAGAGCACATTTGTATCATTGATAGATGCATAGAGGGACTACCGTTAGATTAATTTTCAACTTTCTGGAAACATTTTTTGGGGAAGTTTGTCTGTGCTACTAAAACTGGAGAATTCTGTATGATTATACCGTACACGGTTACCAAGTTTCACTCGCACCACATAAAATTCCAGTTTAGTGCATATTGATATGACTATTACGACCTATTTAGCCGCTTAGGTAAAAACTTTGAAACCGCTTTACAAAATTTTAAATTTTAATTTGAATCCATTTTTCCTCCATTTATCCGCCGAGTATGCAATTTTCACGACTCCGGAATTTCTTCTTTTCTTTCCTATCGTCCCGGAGTCGTTTCCATGGACCGAACCGTGGCCTCTGTATCGTGTGAATTGCAAAATTTTACTTTTTGGAGAAATTATGTTTTTTATTTTGGGCTTAAACAAGAGATTTTCTCGACTACATTTGAAAAATAGACCTTCTACAACTACTATCTGAAGGAAAAACGAAGAACCATTCACAAAAAATCATACTCATAGCAAATAAATCAGGAACAAATTGACCAATCAAAATTAGGTCTTATATTTGCTCAATACTGATATCTATACAAAATTTTGGAATTACGAGAAAAAAATTGCCACCCTTATAGATTTAAAAAGATTTGTACATAGGAGAGAGTGGTACACCGTCGGCAGTGGTACACAGAGGAACTTTTCAAATAGAAAGATAATTTTTTTTTGTTTTTTCCAGAACACCAATGATAATGGTTAAATATGTCACCACATGTAACCTTAACCAAAATTTTTTTACAAAACTTGCATTCTTGCTTTGTGTGGGGAATCGAGACAGCAACCTACAGATTGAAAAGCGACATCGCTGTCTGTGGGGCTATGTCACCGACAATGGCTACGTGTGGTGCGGGCATGTATATCGGTTCACCTCCTCACACTTTGTTATGAGTGATGTATTGTTTTCGTATGTCTAAAGTTATTTTTCAATAATTTTTCAGGTCATACCGAATTTCAAAAGGCTAATGACTACATAATCATCTTTAATTGATATTTCTTCTGTTTACATGAACAATTTCAGCCCAAAATAGTGATCTGAAGTATTCTGAAAATTGACTCAATGAAAATACTTTTGTGAGTACACAGTGAATTACATTTTTCTCTATTAATTCGTAGTCGAACGCTAATTTTTTGGTATTTTGAAGGTATTCTAAAATTATTAACTATGGTAAATTATATGATTTAAATGTAATATTTATTTTAATAATTTAGTATACAATTTTTGATTTTATTCAAATATTTTTAAATTTTTTTTTTTTTTTTCTATAATTTGTTAATTTTATAATAAATTCTGCTAACTTGGCAGGAAAAATTTGGATTTTTAAATTTTAATTATAATTTTGTCAAAACTTGAAGTCCATTGATGTAACACTTACTATGTTTTTCAGTTACAGCATACTTTTCTACCTAATTTGTATCATTTATATTTGGGTTCCACTGTGTATCACATGCTATCCTAGTGGTACACAGTGGAGCGATTTTTGACTACTTCTGAATTCCATCTCTGTAATTAATTGTCAACTAAAACATTCTGGATGTCAAGCAGCTTGACTGATGCAGAAATATGAGCTCTTTCCAACGGTATATTTTAAATTTTGATAAAAGTGAATGTGGAATACCTTCTTGTGAGAAGTATTCACACATAGAAGGTAATCAACAGCTTTGAATGTTCTACCACATCATACACAAATGTATGGGGAAGCCAAATTCAAGGCGAACACTGGCGATCTTGTAGCTAGTTTTGTGAATTTATATAGTGGATTTGGCACACACATATATGTACATATACATATGGTATTATGTCATAACATTATGTCATTTCCTGTCTCCATAAGGTGATAAGAAATGATGCAGTGCATTTGGTACCTGGACTATGATATCGCCGAGATCTTTATCAGGTAATTCATAATGGTCTGTATAATCTATCTTGTTAGTACTTATGTACAGGTAAGAACATACAAACGTACATGCATGTAATAGTTTGACGTCATAGAGATGAATAAAAGCCAGCCTTTTGGCGGCAACTGTCATCGAGGGATACGAGTCCCTGTACCTCATACGAGTACTATCCCCACAGTAAAATTTGGGAAGTTACAGTCAAAAAAGCAAAAATTATCCCCCTGTGTATCACCCTTTCCTATATAATATGTATGTAAATATATTAGGTACCGGGTAACTATAATACATAAATATGAATTTGAGATTTTTATGTCCAAAATTTTCTTGGATCGTGAAACGTAAAATGTACTTACCCCCACCCCTAGGTCCTTTTATGAAAACAAGATCGATGAGTAGATGATCATAGACCACCGACTTAAAAATCGATTCGTCAACAATTTGTTTGAACTGAACAAATTTTTCAAATTAAAAAAAAACAGACAAACGTTGGCGACTAAAATAGTCACGTTCGGTTGTAGGTAGGTACCATATATTTTCTCATCGTTACAAGAAAATTTTTCTTTCCTCATTTTAAACGAAAACTTTTAGGCAGCTGTTAGCTGTAACAGTAACTTTTTGGCCCAGCAGGTAAATACAACTTTTAAATACTCTCAGCCCTCCTCGATATAAAATAGCCTACGTAGGTGACCCAGCACTGTTTGTTCAACTATAGACGGAAAACAAAGTAGGATTTTAACGAGTATTTTGTTTCTTTTTCTTCATCCTCCTCCTCTTCTTTTTTAATCAAATAACCACAATTTTACACTACATTAGTCACCACTACTTGAGAGTTACTCGTTAAGAGTTTCCTCTACAGTAGAGTAGGCTTGTAATACGTTTTCGGCTCGAGGTTGAACTACCCACTTATTATTTTTGTCACGAATTCGATTGTCAAAACTTTTTTGTATAAAAAAATATGCGAAGCTAAAGAAAATGAGAAAATAAAATAAAGGAGAAAAAAAAGTGAGTCAAATCTTATCAAGTCATTTTGTACGACATCATAAGGTAGATTCCCGATTCTTATTATAGACTCGAAATATATCCGGTCCTAAATGTTTTTATTTTTATTTTTTTTTTCTACTACTCAATTAGATTTTATCGATGAATTCAAGTATAATTTTGTTTATTATTTATCTATACAGGGTGGATTTTTACGTACACCTACAATAAAGTTGAAAGGAGTAATGACCATATTAGAAACTGCAAAAATATATTGATTGCATAGGAGAATTATGTTTGAGGTGTGAAAGAAGTATACACGGTAGGTGTTTAATTTAAAATCTACAATTTAGGCACGTGCTGTAAAGTGACAGTTAATGTAAAATGACTTAATATAAAAATTTTGAGAACTATTAATATTATCTACATGAGATTAAAACTGAATATACATGGATATATATAAAACGTATTGATACACTAACAATCCATTATTTACAATTCGTATTAGTTCCATCTCGAAAAGATTGTTTAAATAATTATACAAAGTAAACAATTTTTAAATTGCAATTTTTGTTTTCTCAATAACAATTTTATTGAAGATAAATGAAAAAATTTGTTAAATTATGGATTGGTCTCTGCTGCATCGAACGACAGTATTAATTTTAGAGTTGAATTATACGTTACACGAATTTAGATCATTGAAGATGAAAAGTACGAGTGTTGTAAAGTGATACATTGGGTGTGTTGTAAAATAACTCGATAGAAAAAACCTGTAAGATTAAGTTTTAGCTTTGTACTTTTTTTGTCGGTAGCTTATTTTAAGTTCATACCCAATTAATATATTGTCCCACATGTCACAAATAAAGCCGAGAGGGCAGACAGTGCGTTGATAAAATAGAATAATTTCATTTTTCACAATTTTCAGAAAAATTTTGTAATAATATTTGATTGACTAGGTAAACTTAATCAAATAACTACATTTCAGTACAAATTAGTCTATTTTTTTAAATTTATTTTCATATGCGTCCCATTATAACAAAGGCAATGTAAAATGACACAGATGTTGTAAAGTGACAGACAAAAAATTGTGAACATACAGGGATTTGAATTCAAACTTTCTCAAATTCACTTTCCAGATCTTCACATTGACCATCTGGAATTAGTCAATTTCTAAATCTTCCAATAATAATAGGTATATTATGAAAAAAATTATTCAAATGCGTGAATTGTAATTAATATATAGTAAATTAGACTCGAACAAGTAAACAAATAAATAAAAATTAATTAACTCCTTTCAATAAAAATTGACTTACAAAAAACTAAACCTAAGTATAATAAAAACATAATATAATATTTAATAAAATAAAGAAAATTATCAACGTTTTTTGTTTTATCCAATTTGGATCAAAATTGATCGAGTTATAGAAGAATGAAATTTTTTGTGTCACTTTACAACACTTGCCCTTAATGTGTTTTGGTTTCGCCAATGAAAATATATAAAATTTTTCAGTTTTAGTAATATTGTGTTTTATAGGCCAATAAATTTATGTTAATTGGTTGTGAACATTATCGCATCAATATCGTGAAAATGTACAGAAAATTTTTATAATTGGCACCCTCAGAATGAGATTAGTTCTGTTTGATAGAAATACACGATCTTACACCTACCTATACTGGTAGGATTATTCCACAAATATTCAAGTAAAACTTAGCGCAACGTCATATAATATTTCTACGTTTGTGGAATCGCCCTTCCTGTGTAGGTTGGTGCAACTTGGTGTAGTCCTATCAAACAGAACTACTGTTGTTACTTCCGAATTTGAAATTTCGACTTTTTGATCTATTCCTAACTATGTAATTTTTCAAGAGGAATCGGATGAAATACTTAAATAACTTACATTGTGAGAACTTACAGAGACATTTACAATTAAAAAAAAATATATATTCAAAAAACATGATTTTTATTATTTGTTTTTAAAGAAAACTTGCAGTATGTTATATATGTAATACGTCAACATCATCGTTATGATATCATCATCGTGATTTTGTAAAAAATGACGTGAATTCAGTAAATTTCACATAATAATTTCACTTTGTAGAATATAGATACTGTTTATGTGATATTTTTCAAAAACTGTTTTATCTTCAACTCATTGCACTTTCTTTTTTGAACACTATCGCAATTTCTATCCCCTTTTTTATAAATTTTCCCCCTGTGAGTGATATATATGTGTTTCATCATCGTAATGCTTTGAGTAGGTACATATACCTAGTAAGTACTGGATCAGTAAAGCTCCATAAACCCAATGTCCTTCGCGTAAAGATACTACAGACTTGAGTAGGGAAATACGCCATCTTGTTTCATAAACGAAAAGTAAACAAGGTTTATTCTACATAATCATCAGTGTGTTGATGAGGTAGTCGAGAGAATTTTCTTTTCTAATTATTTCCCAGGTTAATTTTGAAATATTTTCAAGTTGAAATGATATTGTGGTTGTATGATAGACCAGTTATTGAAGTTATTCCAGCTTTATTTCACCTGTAAGTACCTTGTTATTCTCAGAAAGTATGCAGTTGCAGTCTTCCTAAGAGATAAGTATGTTCGTATTTGATAATGTTACGGTTTTTTTTAATGTAAAATTGTAGGAAGATATTTAACAAAGCTCTATTGATTAAAATAAATTAAAAATTTATCCAAAAAACCGCAGTAAATCCTAATAGTTTTCAATGTAATATAATAGTAACAGTGAGCTATCACTTTCCATTTGTGAAACAAGATGGCGTATTTCCATACTTACGCTAATATAGGTACTCTACTTTCGGTTGTAAATACATAGGGAAGATTCTCGGTCATTTTATCGAATCCAAAACGCCGAATGGAAAATTACCGAATTACTATTTGTCCGAATTTCGATTTATTAAACCGTTTTACCAAAAGACTTTTCACCGAAACATATTTTTCTTGATTAATACTGATTTCCATTTGAATTTTGATAAAAAGAAGGGATGGAAAAATACAATTTCCCAGTCTTTTTTATTAAAAAAAATAAACCCACAACCAACCCCACCTAACTAACCATCAAATGATAAAGGAAAAGAAGAATGCCAACTTGAGTCTTTTTAATTCAGAAAAAAAGACAACCCACCTTAATTTACCTCTCATCATATGATAAAGGCCTGGAGAAATGCCAATTCTCAAGTATTTGAAGAAAAAAATAAATAAAAAAGTTTTTTCGGTAGAAGCCTCTTTCGGTATAACTGATTTCGGAGTAATAGCCATTCGATGAAACGGTCATTCGGTAAAAAGTGTTTGGTAAAACATCCGGATACCCTCCAGTTCGACTAATGTTAGTTCAATATGTACGTAGTTGAGTTTTATAGATGTGAAATTTTTTTTGTAAGAATTTTTAATGCTTCGCTCTATTCAAGTGGAAATTTGAGGTATACTCTCAATTTAGTCAGATGAAGTCAGGAAAATTTGGTTTTCAATTTTCATTATCTTCATTTGGCTTCAGTCCCGGATTTATGAGGGGACAGAGGTTACCGCGTTGACTTGTATCTTTGGGTAAGGCTGAGTTTAACAAAAACATTTTACTGCTCCGTGGCCCTATTAACTTAAAATTCTGCTCTTCTTGGCTTCTATATTGGCCGATACATTGCTCCTTACGAATATGTATTCCTATATATTCTATGCGGAAAAATGTATTCATCAGGTGGATTTTCTTACTGGTCAGATAAATGGAACTAACTTCGTTTACATAACTGATAAGATCATAGACTGGTACAAAGGAGGTGGAAATGGTGGCATTTCCAGGATATTCAAAGGGACAATTCTGCAGTAGTTCCATTCGTTTACAATAAGATCATTCTCTATAGCTCACACTTAACATTTAACCATTTATTACGGTATTTCTGTAAGCAATCGTACATAAATTACAGGGCTGGTTGGCTTGCAGCTCTCAAAGCAATATTCACTGTACATAGAATATACCTATCCAGAGTAGGTATGTATAGTTCCTTCTTTGTGATTTTGTTTTCATTACGACAAAAAAAAAATAAATGTTTTTTAATCGTTTTTACACTTATTTATACTCGCGTATCTTTTCATATTTTTTCCCTTTCTAACCTGCAAATTTGATAATGTTTAACCCTATGGCGGCCATTTACCGAGTTGAATGAAAAAGTATTTCCTTAATTTTCTCATCGTTGAGCATAAATTTTCGCTCTTTTTGAACGAATTTTTTCGCATTTTTCTTCGGGGTTTTTGTTTGATTTTTCTTTACGTTTATTTTTTATCAACAAATTAGCCTTAAAAAAAGAAAAACAGTTGAAAAAATTAGATCGTTTTTATTGCTTTAAAAGCCACGAAAACATTTTCTGCCGCCGTAATCAAACCATCTTTCAAAAGAATAAAGCTGATTCTTTTTTCGCAGGTGATTTTTTTATCGTCAAAGTGGATCATCGTTCTTATTATTTTTCTTGCTCCCGAAATAAAGTTCATCTACTCGAATGCTTAATGTCCGTTAAAAATATAAGGTTGGCATGTTGAGACGAAAACCGATTGTTATTTGCAAGTTTTTGTAAATATTTCACAGTAGGCTCAGCCTATATTTTCAAATTCTTTTATATTTATTACGATTTTGAATTAGGTACCAATTTACGAACACGATTCGCTGAGTACCTACCGACTGTCGATCGAACTTTATGCAGTAAAAGGATTTTTTGTTTTGTTCTTCGTTAATTATGTCGGATATTAAGTAGGTTGATAATGTCGTTAGGGTCTCCGCACCTTATCTGTCAGCCTAATTGGCTAGTTCTACTCTTGATCGGAGCAATTTAAAACACGATAAAAATAAAACATCGAAATAGCATTCATGGATATCTTACAAATATTTAGATGTGTTTTTCACAAAGCTAGTATTTTTGGCTGTTAACGAGAACATCCCGACTATGTCACTTTTTGTCATTTTCAGATAATCAATTTCAAAAGTTTCACCCAAACATTCACGGTTTGTCTTGCAAAAAAATTATTGTTTTTAAAAATGACATCGATTGCTGAAATAATTAATTCATTATTTAGGTACTTGACGTAAAATTATAAATATATGCAAAAAATGTTTTAAAACAACAAAATCAACTTGTAAAAAAAGGGGACGAAGTAAATTATGACATTGGTTTATGGTATGCCAAATGGGGTGGTGACACACCACACAATAATTCCTGCTGACTACACATTTTTTACAAATTGCGATTTTCAAACAACTCGAGATTCTCAAAACATCCACTGGTTCCATAAAGACAGGCCCAAAAAACGAAAGGTGGAAGCTTAACACGAGAAAGGGGCCAAAAGTATGGTGTACTCAGATAGCTAGACCAAGATTCGTTTCTCGAAAACTCCTATAACTTGGAATTTTAAAAATCAGACATTAAAATAGCTGTGTTGAACTTTGAAACCATACCAAACGAAAACATACTACAGAGACATCCAGAACCCCACAGTCTTCCCCACACCACCACATAAATCTACTTCTTTATATGTATACTTAGTCCAAGGAACGGCTCAGGAGTTATAAGTTTGTATTACTATTATACCACAGAATTGACAGGTCAAACATCGGCACAGACAAATTCACATTCTATGAAATATAATGACAGGTTTTAATCATTGACTTTTACATATTGTGGTGACGTGTATATTTTAAACTCAATCAATAATGAACCAACAAATCTTATCTCCTTAACTTTCACAATTTTGGTTTTACTGTGAGCAGTTAGTCTCATTTTTAATGTGAATGCTTTCTGTTTGTTGTGAATGTCTTACATGTTCACAACATAATACAGTCTTTAATTCGACATTTCAAGTCTTTTGTCTTTGTTTTGAAGACTGTTTTTACCAAAACTTAATCGAAAGGTGAACACTATTAGCAAAATCATTTCCCATTTTGCTCATAACCGTTTTTGGTTTTGACTGTGTGTATACTCAATCGGAATCTGTTGGTTTGTCGGATATTAAGAAACCACGAGGCTATACAAAAATAAAGAACTGCATGACAAAGACTATGTTTTATTTAACTGTAAGTAATTTTCCTTGTATTAAACATGAATTTTACTGATGGGTCGGCCTGCTTTTATTATTTGCTTTTATGAAATTGCCTGATATGTTACGTAGGCCTTGGGAGCTTTCCCTGTTAGGCTAGTAGCTTGACTGTTTGGGCTGACTTGTGAGTTCTCAACTTTACAGTTTTTTGAGACTTCTAAATTTACTTTCTTCTGTGAATTCAAACCCTGTACTTAGGATGTCTGATTGTTTTCAGATACAACACTACAAAGTGAAAAATATAGTAACCCCTGCCTGTTTTCCCGCAAAAAGAAAAAAATCAGCATATCATGAAAATGAAAACACAAGATTTTAATGCTTTGACCTTTAATAACGTCAAAAGGAACAAACGGATCAACATTTTCAAGAACAAAACATAATGATTGGAAACAGAGACGAAAAATTATTAGAAGCAAATACAATGAGAAACGGAGACTAAATGCCTGAATAAATAAAAACACGTTACAATGTAAGACCATGCCAGTACAGACGTCGAACAGAGAGTGATCAGCTGGATCACCAATGATGGTGGACAAGCGATCAAGATAAAAATTTCCTCTTTCACATACACATAAGCATTTGAAAGAGGGAAATTTTTATTGGTATTTTTAGGACATAGTTACCTGTAAAAATTCAAGAGATCTTAAATCTTGAGGTGAAAGCAACGAATTTTGTAGGAATGCCACAGGTTGTTTGTTTTTGGATTCAAAACAGCCAATGTTAACACCGACTCTCCTGGTTCAAAGAAAAATTGCTTTTCTTGAACACAGGTTTTTTTAACACTCTTCATTTATGATGATAAAATAGGTGTTTCAAGTGTGGCTGTTATTGTACTCAAAACAGACTTTTTAACAAATTTAACGACATATTGTCGAGCTCAAAACTTCCAAAAAAGTGTTATATGATGTTCTTGTTCTAAGCCTGGCACAAAGTGAACTAAAATTTTTCATTTTTCCAGTTTTATGTACAGGATTAATAATTATTGATAATATTTGACTTGTATTTGTAGAAGTGCTGGAATTCAAGTCAATAACCTCAACCAAATGAGAATATTTTTAGTGGAAACACGTCAAATAGATGGGTCGAAGTACTTAAGAAATATTATTAGTTATAAATGGCGTTTCTACCCATCAATTAAATTATTCTCGATCGAAATAGAGCTACGTTTTATGGAACAAGTTTTTGAGTTTGTTAGTGGGCTTTCATATAAATAACACATTATTTACACAAAAATACAATCAATTAAAATAAAGTGAAAACCCCTTAATAGGGACACATTCGGTGGTATCCTTACTGTCGCAAATAAGAGGTGTCCCATTCAACCAATGATGAGTATTCAAGTGGAGAAACATAAAAAAATATATAATTCGTAATTTTCACTAGCAAATTTGAGTACATATCACTAAAAAGGTTAAATTGTCAAATATATATTATGACAAAACAAGAAAGGTTACAGGGGGTTCTCCATGGAAGATGAAAATAGGTATACTGATTAAGTGTAATGTGGTGCATCTTCTTGACTTGTGTAAGAAAACGTGAAAGATGGGCAGAATAATGAGGAATACAACAAAAACTACAGTAAAACTCACTTTAGTAGCTCCTGCTTAAGAAGCTCTCCCACATAAGACGTTGTTTTCCTTTGGTCCTGGATATTTCCTGTACTAGTATATGGAAAAGACACTTGTTAAGACATTTGGTTTTACTCTGTCTTTTCGGATAAGACGCTCATTTGTTCAGACAGAACAATGAGATTTTCTTAAAAAAATTGGTTTATCTTTTAAAATAGAAAAACTATTTATAAGAATCATTCTAATCACTAAATTTATCTTTGTAAAAAGTGAGGCCTTAATAATTTTTCATTTACGTATAGCAGCAGCAGAATCTTTCAAAATAACAAACTTTCTTTTTCTGGCCCTATAACATTTTCTTTTACCAAAAGTATGTATTTCTAAAAGATTTCTATAAACATACTCAACAGGAAAATCAACATCGAATCTGTACTTATTAGTTATTGAAAATTATGTAAGGTATACGTACTTTTGCAATAAACTCGATTTTTCTAGCATTTACCTCGAGGTTTTTTTTTTATATTCCTACATAAGGAGATTTTCCGAGTCAAGACCCTTTTTTGAGCTGGTCCCTTAAAGAGCTTGTCTTTATTGAACTGAACCGGGGTAAAGTTATCTCTTGATTCAAAAAGTTCATCTGAAATTTTCCCATATTTATTGACTACCTTGTCCTAATAAACTGATATACTGTCCCTAGTAAGCGGTCTGATTTCCCTCTGTTTTAATGTGATTGTTTTAGGACTTCCTTCATTTGTCCCAAATAAGAAGTTGTCCCCTTAATCCGGCATCTCTAATAAGTGGTTTTCACTGTGACCGAAAATAACTTGTCTTTCCTATTCGAACCACAAGGTCAGTTCACACAGCAACGAACTTCAACGAACTTTTGAAATTTCACACAACCCAATGAAGAAGGAAAAGTTAAAACTAAAACTTAACAAAGTAAGCATTTTTTTTTCTCTCCTCCAACCGCCAGAAAACATAAACTTATCTACAGAAAAAATATTAAATTCCATTGCAGCCTACGTCGGTTCAGGATTGTGTAGGAATAGCAATATTAAAGATGGAGAAAAAAAGTTTATGATACGAATTTTTTTCTTCTTCATTTTCGTCGAAGACTTCGACGTATTTCCGCTGCGGGAATAAGAACAGCTGTCAGAGAAACAGCAGCTATGGAATTTTTGCTCTTTAGAGACGTGAAGGGGGAAGAATATCGAAAAAAATAGCCTCTGGTTATGAAATATCTGCTATATACGTTGTCCATGATTACATTCTTATATTAAATTACTCGCGAATACAAAGCTACGACCGAACACAAAAGATTTATTTCGTATGAAAAATCAAATATTTTCCAAACACTAGTTTCATTTCGATTGACAGCGTACTTTTCGAAAGCAAATAAGTACGTTTTTAACGTCTCTATAAATATTTTAAAAATTTTCATTCATCTTTCTGAGGTTACAGCGGAATAGGAAAATATCCTTGTACCAAAACAATTGGAGATTCTTTTGGTTTTATAAAATTTGAAGGATTTTTTAAGTTATTACCACCGAATTTCGGCCCACATTTTGGTATGCGAGAATTCGTCGCGTTTAAGAGCGAGTATTATGATAATCAACATTTAGGCCAATCGAACTTAACTGATCCAAAGGTGACACACAGGATCGTAATCCACCATTGTCTGAAAAAAACACCTCAGTCATCGATGTGTCCATTTTATTGTTGTAACTGTTAATTAGAAAAAATTCTAGCGCAGTATCGATACGTCCATTATTCAAAATCATAAAATCCAAAAAACTGTCGAGTAAGCAAAATAAAAATTTTGCAAAGAATAATATTCAAAACATTTTCAAAAAAAATCAACACTCGAGTGAAATAAATTGTAAATGATTAAATAAATCATATATTTTCAAGCAGATAATAATATTCTCATGTGAATTCTGACTCCAGTTTTAGCCGTTTCCAGAGTGCTCTGTTTCCTGGAATATAATTAAAAATAAGGGCCCCTTAACACAGCGAATGCGCCTTAAATATAACATTTATGCTAAATGCAACGCAGAAAAGATGTGGTTTACATTTCATTGCGCCGTGAATACGGAGACGAATACTTCAAGCAACGCAGGTGACTTGCTATTCTCCAGCAATTTTTTGTTTTACATTTTTATATGAAATCGCTAAATCAATATGCATGAAATTCGCATCAGACCTGCTCCTATGCGAGAAGTATATCTCGTGAAAATGTCATCCTTATCTGTTTTGTACGTTTCTCAAAACTGAACTCAAAATTTCTGCAATCAATTTTTGTTTAATATTTTTCTCAGAAACTAATAAATTAATAGGCACCAAATTTCTATTTCTTTCGTAGTTTTCTCAAAATTCTATAAAAATCACTTTTTCTGGAATTTTTTGCCATCAACTTTTTTTGTATAATACCTACTGAACTAGTGGGAACCAAACTCCGATCAAACATGCTCCTATATAAGGAATATTCTATTAGCTCAATATCTTTTGTACTTTTCTCAAAACCTTGAACGGATCGTGATGCAAAAATGTTTTCAATTTGTTTTTGTGTTATGGAACGGTTGATTGTCATCATCCACATCTCTAACCTCTCCCAAAGGTTTATTTCAACAGCCCCCTTGAAAACAAACTGGGTAATAAGAAAGGATGGAATGGGTATGAATGACTAGAGAGGCAAAAAATTAGAATCAGGGCTCTCTTCCTTCCTTTAGATAATCCTGGATCCGCCACTGTCGACTAAAATTTATGAGAAATGACATTTGACGTATGATAATTGACATAAATGACAACTAACGTATATAGTAGACAACATACTTAAATGACCACAGATATTTTATGAAAACTGACCTAAGGTGACCAAAAGCAACACAAAGTGCATACCTACTGGTCGTAGTTGCAAGTTGTTGTCCTACAATTCAATTGAGGTTCAATCAGAACTAAACATACGAATCAAGGCTGTAGATAAGGAGGGTGTTCTTGAGGTATACACCTCCTATTTACAACAAAAAAAAAAAGCTTGACATAAAAATATAAACTGGGCATTTTGATGGTGGTGGTGGTATAATGCCGGTTGCCTCTTTCCGATCGAGCTGTCTACATCCTTGCTACCATTTGATCATAAGACATCTATTGAACTACCTTTTAGAGTGATCATTGATGGACTATTGATCATAAATAATGCAGGAACCTTTAAAGAAACCTACAGAAGTAATAAACATAGAATCTGCTGGAAAATTAGTGCTCTCGTTTTGGTAAAAATTAAATTAGTTGATATCTATTTCTATTTCTATTAATACTATTATTATTATTATTATTATTATTACTATTATTATTATTATTATTATTATTATTAATTATTATTATTATTATTATTATTATTATTATTATTATTATTATTATTATTATTATTATTATTATTATAGAGAAAAATAAAAAAATAAAAAGTAGGAACCCTGCTAAAAATTCTACATTGTTAAAATTATTCAAGAAAAGAAGAAAAATTCTAGATGAACGAAAGACAGCCCAAATGTGTGGAGCCTGGTTGTTATTTTTACCAACAATGAACATGAAACGAATGACAATTTTTGTCTATATTCTCCATTAGCTGCAGCCCTTGTTGACTCGCAGATGGCAAGTTTTAACTGACAATGCACAACTTTTTGAGTTGGGTGCATCAGTCTACCCTCGAAATATGGTAATCATACCTAATGGTAATTCTATTTCAAATAAATGGTCTTCTTGACTGGTTGCCATTGAATTGATGAAACGGTACTTTCAAAAAAGTTCAACAAATTTTCCACTTCACTTGAGAGGTGAGCTGCTGCAATACAGACGCTACGAATGTGAGACAAAAATTTGGAACTAGGTAATAGTCAACAACTTTTCAGTATAGCTCGTTTTTCAACCATGGAAATAGCCCAGAGTTCTTTCGTATGACCATCGACCTATTGGTACTGCTGTTTTTTTTTTCATCATTTTTCTTATAGCATGCAACAATGGTTTTTAGAAAAATCTGACTAACTTTTCAGCCTTTCAAATGTACCTACGCCGAGTCACTCTATACAAACATGGTGCGAGAGCGACGATTTTGCTGTTGTGTTACACGACTGCAAGTTTACAGATAAGCTGACGCTTATTTACTTTTCGGGAGACCCACGAGCGTGGTACACAATATAACAATTGTACACCAACCAACAGCCAAAAACTAAAAATTTTACAAACGTTATTTATGGTAAGTAGAACGTGTGCATCGTAACGAAAACGAAGGAAACGTTGTAATGGAGATACGATGAAAATTACTTACCTACCTACCTACCTCTAAAAAGGTATACGAAGTGTGCAAAAACGTTTTCACATGTATAGGTCTATCTATCTAGCATAGTGCCGACAGTGGAGAGCAAGAAATGTGGATGTGGGTAACGGGGAGGTAAATTTGTAATGTGAAACATGTAGATATAGGCTACCCTGGACTGTATTGTTTAATCGTCGCTAACCTCGAAAAAATAGACGTCCACTTTAAAACGAAACAGGTCAGTAACTATATTTATATTATTTTGGTTCATTTTTAGGGGGATGATGAAAATCATTCGTTTCATAAGAAAAGAGAACGATTGGTACCATTTTTTCAGTTTAACATATTTTTGTATATATATATGTATGGCTCAAAATTTTGTATTCATGGTTCTGAGAGAAAGACGGGGTGAATGGGGCTGAAATTTTTACGAGAGAAAGTTTTCACATTAGAGCAGGTCTGAAAGAAGTTTTTTGTCTATCGGTTAGTTAGTTTCTGAGAAAACTGAAAAACAAAAAATACCCGGAAAAGTCGTTTTTCAAGGATTCTGAGAACATGAAAGAACAGATCGGGTTGAAATTTTCACGACAGACTTTCCCTATGTTTGTGCAAGTTTCTCAGAAGTTTGGTGTTTACTAATTCAGTAGTTTTTAAGAAAACTGGAGAAGAAAAATTTCTGGAAAAAATTTTGTGATTACGGTTTTGAGAAAACTCTCTGAAAAAGTGGTTTTAAGCAATAAAACATCGATATTTTTGTTAAAGATACGGATAACTGTCAATTATAGTTTTTCGTAATTTCTTAACATGAAATTAACAATGAAATTTCAATATATCGATAACTATTGACATAAATATTATAGATGTTGTGAATTGATGAAGTAGATGAATTGCACAAAGAAATAAAGATGTACTCAGAGTAACATCTCAGAAGTGTGTGTATTTACAGTAAATCTGTGAATTATGAGTAAAGTATAGAATAAGTGAGATAAATGAATATGTACGGAGATAAATGAAAAGTGTTAAGTAAAAGATAGTCGAGTGTTCGCAGGAATGAGAGGGGAGGAGGATTGGTGGTCTCAACCAATATCAGTTACTATCGATATAAATATCAATTTCTGTCGATATTATTTTGAAATTTTTTCAATTAAGCTCCCTCTTTCTTTCCATCCCCTTCTCTATCTTCATCTCCATATCTCCATCTCAGTCTCCATCTCTATTTCATCTCCATCTCTATCTCTGTCTCCATCCTCATATCTATCTCTATTTCCATCCCCATATCTACCTCTATCTCCACCTAAACTGGGTTTTTATAGCAAAGAATTGCTGAGCTATAGTTTTTTATTTATTTATTTATGGGAGATAGCAGTTTCAATCAGTAATAGTTTATGGTACCTCCAAAAACAATATACCTACGTATTATTGCTCCTTGTAGCCCCTAAAGTGACCTTAACAAAGAATGCTATGTAAGCCTATTATTGAAACTTTTTTTCAATTAGGTATTTTTCATTAATACTATTCCTACCTATACCTTAAGTATTACAAAAGCACCTATGTTCAGTCAAAGAGAATATTTTTATTTGCAATATCATAGAGTTTAATAGGTATTTTTAGGATGGTGTTGTAAGTATGTGTAATTATGTTTAAATTGACAAATTTGCAAGCTACTCCATGGTTCCTTCTACAGGCCTAGACTGTCATCCTGGCAACTGTGTTTGAATTCTAAGGTTAATGATAACTTTTTCTGTAATTTAATTTTTTCATTTTTTTTTCACGCTAAATCTTTCAGAGAAAATTAGTCAGATTGTTTGTTATATATAAACAATAAAAAAATAAAATAATTGTAAATAGGTAGAATTCTTCTTTTTATTTTCTTGAATATTTTTCATCTGTAATCTGTTTACAAATGCAAATGGAAACACCTGAATGAACATCCTCTTTGTTTGACCACAGGCGCTTATAAGTATTACCCCTGTTAATTCTATCCATCATAGAGGTATACTTTGTAAGACTTGTCCATCAAAACTGAATGATTATGAATAATGTTTACCACTCTATCCTCTTATCTCCACTAGCAGCTACTAGTATTTATTTACAGAGTCCATTACCATCACAATTTTTTCTACCATAAACCATTATTTTATAAAAGTACTAGCTGCTCGCTCTAAGTAATACAGGCAATTCCAGAATTGATTATTCCACTTATTAAAAGTAGTTATAGCTTCTTTATATGTACAGAACACCTCCCTACTAGAATACATCCTTCTATGTTACTCATCTCTTTCTGACTCATGCCTATAAATATACAATTGCATATGGTGGAAATATTTTTTTTAAATGTTTTCGGGCAAATTTCTTCGTCATTGTAAAGGAAACTAGTGTGTATGTTTTCACAATTTTCAAATTTTTATTAGATAGATTTAATAGGTATAGGTAAGTAGGTATTGATTTTGAACTTTGTAACTTTTGGTAAAACCATATCTCAAGAAAGGGGCAATATAGAACCATGAAATTTTGAAGGCATACTTATGTGATTGAGTACAATATGTTCTTGTAAAAAAAATTATTAAAAACGTTTTGAGGGTGAGGGGGTCGAGAATATCTATGACTTTGCTCCCAGAAGAGATACGGACCTCGGATTTAGCTTAAAACCTTCCTTGAGGTAATACAAATAAGTCCTGAAAATTTCAGCCTCATCAATTGAGTGGTTCGGAAGTGATGGGCATATAGACAGGCAGATAAACAGACTAACATTCACATTTGTATATACAGATAGACTTTTATTAATACAGAATTGTTAACTAATGTTACCTGTTGTAACAACCTCCTCTGCCTTATGACCATTAAACCATCCTTGAACACGTTTAAATACCTAGCACTTTCCAACATCACTAACTCAGGTCACAAATTATAATATCTGCTCATCATCATACACCATTATAACCAATAGATACCTTGGATAGTTGGATATTACTATACTATTATTTACCAACTACCAAAGCCAATTCTACTTATCAAGCCATGAAGCAGTGCTAAAATAGTGATGTTGGCAACCAGAGATGTTTATACTATTATATTAGATATCGAAATCAGCAAGAAAAGTGTAACTGTCACCATCTTTGAACTGGGCATAAACACCATATAAATACAAGGGTGGAATAGGATTTTCATTTCATGTGATATAGTTTGTCACAACGAAGTTACATTCCTCATTATTCTCAGCTAAACTATTTTTTTCACAGCTTAAAAACAGACGCTTATAGGGTGGTGGAGACTTACACCCATATTCTAGAACATTTCTCAATTTAAGTAAGACTTAAGTACTCATTTGAATAGGTTTATCCTACACTTATACACGGGAGTCACAGATAAAATATTACTTAAGTAGTGAATCTGTACCTTAAGTATCGTTTTAAAATACGAGTGTTAGTGTAGACTATAGCTTTGTTTGATAGTAATACACTAACTTACACCAACATACACCGGTAGGGCTATTCCACAAATGTAAGAATGTTATGTGACTTTGCGCCAAGTTTTACCCAAATATTTGTGGAATAGCCTCCCTGGTGTAGATTGGTGTGAGTTGGTGTGGTTCTATCAAACAGGGGTTATGAATGTCGGCCTTAGTGTCTCATAGCACAGCGATATGTTTTGTGGTTTCTGTCTACATTGAAGTCGGTCACTTAACATCATGATATAATAAACATAGTTTGTAATTTAGTCATTGAATATATATGTCGACAGTATTGGATAGGCCCACCGAGCTATCGGGAGTTTCCCGGTGTGCCTTTTCCCCGAGAAGTTTTTGGCGCCCTTTGCTTTTAAAACAAAAAAAATTTCAATACTTCAAGTACCTGCAATTAAAAAAAAAAAAAAAACGCTCGTCATCAAGGACTATGACTATTTTTTTCTTATACCAGTATAGACATTGTTTTGGTAAAAGTGATCATTAGGGTCGCCATTGTAATAAAACAAAACTGGGCGCCCTTGCAAGGAGAAAAATTTGGCGCCCTTTATAGATTTTCCGGTAGGAAAAAAATATCCTATCCAACACTGTCTATCGAAATTGTTTTGTGAATGTGTTCTTAATTCAAGTCTTTTTTATCGTTACATAATTGTCACCATTTTCAGAAATTTCGGTGTTCTAGATTGTTTGAGTCTTTTACATTTCTTCGCATCATGTACCTAACATGTAACCACCGAATGTTTATGAGCTCGATACTTGTAGTCTGAAATGTTTCAATCGTTGAAAAATAATTAATAGGTTTCAAAAAGTAAGTATTATCTAAATATGTTGGTTGAATTATTTTTTTAACAATTACCTATTTCAGCATCAAGTAAATCGGCACAGGGTTTAAGTATTCGAAATCATGAGTGAGAATCTCCAAAAGCTAGTTAAAATTGTTTTTCAAGGAGTTAGGTTGCCTGGAATGTGTTGCAATGTATACACGAAATTTTTTAACATCAACCTATTTATAATTTTTCCCAATTTTTCCATTTTGGTAGTTTAGTATAGATACCATTAAAAAACTGATAAATTTTTTTAATCCTCGATAGACTCGATCGAATGGAATTAAATTAAAAATTAAAAACAAAAACAAAATAGAAAAATAATCGAATCATGCAAGTATAGATTCTTCGTTTTTGGAGACATTGACTTCCTCCCCTCCAATCTCTATAAACGAAAGAATAAGTTATCCTTCGGGTAAATTCCAAATCATGTCAGTTAGCAGAAGGAAGAAAGAGAGGGGGAGAGAGAGAAAAAGGTAGGTATTGAATAGTGGTATAGAGAGTGAGAAAGAGTGCGTGTGAGAGAGAGGGAGGGTGAGAGAGAGAGAGACAGAGAGAAAAGAAAATGCCACAGGATACCAGCTGTAAATTTTCCCCCATTTTCGCTCTTCACTACGACGGAAAATTTTACTAATTCCTCGTGTTTTCGGTTCTGACACTTTTTGCTCGTGTGGGGTTAATGGTAAACGTAAACAAGTTATAAAATAGCGAAGGGTAATCGATCAAACTGAACTAATCGCAGCTAATCAATTAGCGTAAATATTTAATCCAAATCTCTAATAAAAGGTCATCATCGATCACCGAACGTGGAGTAGAAGAAAATAAATAAATAAAAAAAAAATTATTAAGGAGAGATGGAGTAATAAATGCTTATTGCACTCGAAGCCGTCCTTATTTTGTGAGAATTTGATGCATTGACGTGAGAAACAAACTTTGAGAAGGTCTAATCGATATGGCGGACAGAATGAGCTCTCTTGAGAGGTAGGTAGGTAAAAAAAAATAGATTGAAAATGGAGGAAAAATAACGAGTCGATTTGTTCGTCTCGTGAATATTCGAATTTTAAATAACTTTTTTTTACGTTTAGATAAAGATGAATGGTTGATAATAAGACTTGCAGAATATTGAATTAGTTGATAAGTGAGGAAAAATCTTCAAATGAATAATTATTTTTTATCATGTATTATCCGAAAGGCAATGTTTACACTGATATTTTGCAACCGAAAGTAGCCCTTTTCATCAATCGAAGCATAACCTCTATGTGAAAAATAAACCTGAATCCACGTAAAAGTTTTTACATTGATGTTGCGCAAGGTAATGAGGTTAACTTTATTTATGAAAAAACGTTAATCTACCAGACTGAAATGGAAAAGACGAATTCCCAACAGATATTGTTTTTATTTTCATTTCAATAATTGTATTATTATAGCCTTCCTTTTTTTTGTGCGTTAAAAAAAGTTATTAAACCTCCTGCCATTGCCCCATTGAAACTATTAATAGAAATGATATTTAAAGAAAAAAAAAATACACCGAGTGGGATTTGAACCTGCAACCTCTTGCATGACATACTCACTCTTTACATAAATAGCGCCCCAGTTGCTGATATTTGATGTTGTGTGTTCAGAATATGCATGAGGCATTTAATTCATGTTTTGTCACTTTCTGATCATTAATTATAAAAAATATTTTCATTAACCAGGTTCAAAAGTGAGTTTAAATGACTTGGGAATTGCTTATTCACTGTGCTTTTTTTTTTGCAAATTTCTCCCTGCATATAAATACTTACGTTTAAACCTTGGTTTGTAATAATTATACTATATCTTTGTAAAGGCACGGTCATCAGGTTAATCAGATTAAGAATATTATATTTTGTTCGTTGTTCTTTTTTCTTTTTTTGTGTGTGTCCTGGCAGGTTTTCAATTTAAAACTACTATCTACCTGCTACAGTTGAATTTCAAAAGTATTTCTATACTCTGTTTTTCTATGTTTCTTTATTTGTAGTATTTAAAGGGTTAGGGAAAAACATGGAAAAAATAGCTGGAGTTCTGGTTAGTCCATTACTTGAAAATATTAATCTGTGTGAATTGTTGGCTCAAGGATCAGAACTGGCAACCCACAAGTTAGAAAAACATGATGATATACCACACAGCTATGATGCCATTAATGATGACAAAGCGTGATAGTGCATACAGCAGTGTTCCCACAACCACTCCCCCAGGGCTTCAATGCAATTATGACAATAGAGGGCAGAGCTAGGATATTGTGTATCAACACAGACTTACGCCATCATAGTTGGATTCCACTCCAAGGAGGGGGAATATTGAGGCAGTTGCATGTTTATCTCATGTTGGGAGTCACCAGTTCTGTGAGCTATTGGCTCAAGGATTCAAATTGGAAACCCACAGGTTAGAAAAACATGATGACGCACTGTGTGGCTACGATGCCAACAGTGATGATGAGGCATGATGGCATATACTTTTTGGGTGTCTAAAAAAGAATGAAACTGCACATGTAAGAAGTGTTAGGTACCAGGTAGCCGCCACTTTTACCCCATCCATACAAACAAGATGTGCGTTCTTTGTATGCAAATAGGAACTCCTACAGCTATCAAAGACACCTTTTTATTACACCTGGCATTTTGTAGCCTACCTTGATTTACCCTATTAATTTTCTGATAGGAGCAATAAAACATCTACTTCATGACCAATCAGTATTGACATGTACACGATTTTGACTATTTTAAGGTAACCAGAACACCCACCATTTTTTGTGTTTGTTTATACTATGAATATATTCCAATATGGGCCAACACTGAAAAACAACGTATAAAAATACTTACACTAAATTGTTAGGTCCGAATACCAAACATTGTCCTCCAAATGCTTTGTGATGAAAAGACATAAATATTAAATAACAATACTATTGGAGACACTAGAGATCAAAGTGCCGGATAGTATGCAATATTCACCTTATTCACTCTTGTAGCTGATATTAAAATTTGGAGAAATCCTTGCATTAAATTAAGGGTTTGACAGTCTCATTTACTTCCCTCTGGGAACATACTGCACTTTGCCTGGTCAAACCTCTGTATTAGAATCAATCTGGTAAACTCATTTTTCCACCATAATCACTTTTGGATTGATCTTCTTAGAGAGCACATCTCTCTAGTAAAAACGTCTTACATTTGGATAGGACTTCTTAAAGAGCACATCTCTCCAATTAAAAGCATCTAACTTTTAATAAAAACAAGTCTTTCAATTTTGCCTAAGTTCCTAGTACCAAACTTATAATAATTTTTTTAGGTGTTTGGGTGGCACGAGGATTCAAACCCGTACTGACTGAACACCTAAACTTCCCTCGTCACCACCACTAAAAGTCAGCACTGTATTCACTCAGCCATGGTGCCAGGTGACAGTGTACAAGGGAGAAGTGTATACATACGCTGACATAGTGTGGCAGCTGCCACACCACTCCCCCTCAGTACAGCGGAGCAGGCACCTAACATGTAGGGATGTACACCGGAGTGTGGTGATGCCCTTTCATCACCACCCCATGGCACAGGCCCACTGGCAACATCACGTTCCAGCAATGGCGGTGCAGCATACCACAGTTACAGAAGGCTGTACGAGTGTCCAAGAGATGGCGTTGATAGCCACCTCCTGGAATCACATTGGGGTCACCACTTTAGGTGTTCAAGCAGTATGGGGATTCAAACCTGTACCCACTGAACACCTAAACTTCCCTCTTCACTGCCATCAAAAGTCAGCACCGTATTCACTCAGCCACGGTGCCCAGTGACGGTGTACAAGGGAGAAATGTATACATATGCTGACGCAGTGTGGCAGCCGCCACAATTTTGTAAATTTTTTTTACTTTGATACTTGAGTTTAACATTGGAATAATATTATATTTGTTTTAGACTAAGTTAAAGTCCATATTTTATTTCTTTAAGAAAAAACAAAATTCTACATTTTGAAATAAATTCGATCTTCTAATTTATTATCAAAACAAATTCTCTTAGCTGTGATCAATCACGGATCTACCTTGATCAAACTCTACCCAAGGCAAGAACCCATTGTTCGTGGTCCATAATAGAGAGGTAAAGTGTGACACCTAACAAATGTATCTTTTCTGGGTATTATAAAAAATAGTGTGTGAAACAGCTGCAAAGTAGATGGCTGGTACTCTTACAATTTGCGTCATTATCTGCCTTTGGATTAAGTTGCAATTATTCCACTTTCATCCCACTTGTAATGCAATTACCATTTCAAACTATACATCAGAAATAATTATCATTGTTTTGAAATGAAAAATTAAGTCTTTATATTGATGGATAATGTACATTGTGATTTGATGAATATCTAACAGAGGAGACAGAATTTTCTGGCATGAATCAATTTTTCTACGGTATCTGAAATGCGAAAATTTCACAGCAAATAGCATTGCGATTTGGTGTGAAGAACTAAAGACGACTTTCTATTTTCCTAAATATCAGGGGCTAAAGTTGAGAACTTACTTATTGCATTATGTAAAATTTCTGGAAATTTGCTTTTAAACTCCAAGGGAGTAGACACCATTAATTTCAACAAAACTTAGTCCTATAACTGCCAGATGAACTACCATCAATATAATTATACTTCCTCTTCCTACCGGTGGTCAGACCTGCTGTACCTTCATTTTGTAACTGAAAAATAACAGTAACCTATGACAGTGGCATGTGAACAGGGACTTCCCAAAAAAATTAATTGGTAAATTCGCAAATTTTGAGTAGTCGGCAAATCCGAATATTTTTGACAAGCAGACTTAAAAAAATGAAGTTTTCAATAAGGTATAACCTTTTTTTTTTTTTTTTAGTCAGTCAAGTTTGAATATTCCTCCCCTTAGAATATTATTTTAGAATGTTACTGCAAGTGAATAATGAAATAAGCTGGCAGCAACTAGAGTTGGTCTTATAACTATCCCAGTCTGCATACACCCAAAAAAAAAAAAAAAGGAGAAAATAATATTCTGGTGACAAGATAAGGAAAAAGCTGACCACATTTGACAGCTGAACAATGATAAAAAAAAATTTTTTGTAAGTTTGTAGAATATCTTAGGTTGTGGAAAGTATACCAACAGCAGAAGGTGTTCAACAGAACAATTTGCATGTTTATGCCAAAATAACTATAAGGTATAGGGGAGCCAAGACCTTGGCAAACACTGGCAATTTAGCTAAGATTTTCTGGTCTTATATACCCAGCCCCCTACACGCACACATACACACTTATGTAATATTTACATAAGTTATAGTGTAGATTATTCCTTGTACTTTACTGTTGCTATGGCAATGGTAAAGTACAGAGAATGCATCTCTGTATCAGTTCGTGACATCGCAGAGATTGTTATCTCTGGATTCATCACAGACCGAGATTTGTAACTTGTCTATCTACAAAGATAGACAAGTACAAACAAACAAACATGCAGTTTTGTTTAACGTGCAAGGCACGAATATTTGTTACCGAAGGTGACGACTGTTGTCAATAGGCCGAGCCTATATCCTCATACGAGTGTTGGTCTAATCCCCACAAAGTGTATTAAACGAAGTAAGCTACCTAGACAATAATTTTTCTAGAGCAGCTTTTTCACAAACGTAAAATTTTGTCGAATCAGTCAAACCGGAGCAAAAAGATGACACCGAAACTAAATTTCATAAACGTATCATTGACAAAATCCAGTAGGTACCTGACTACCAACACCGCCTTCGTGGTGCTGAGAAAACGATGGCATCATAAAAACCATCGTGGAAATAAAAATTTCTATCCTTTAAAACAAAGTTACAGCATGAGATAAGCAGCCAGTTTCAAAACGACACTTTTCGGCTCATAAAATCCGGCACAGTCAAAAGGAAAAAAAAATTAACGTAACTATAAAAAAAACAAAATGGCTTTCTTTCGTCGTTTTCGCAAATAATTAGATCGTTTCCCTTTTTTTTAAGCTCAAAGCAACTGCAGACTCATCAGGTACATAAAATGGGAAATGAGGGGGATTGGAAAGGCAAAATGTAAGAAATACAAAACCGAACTGAAGAGTAAAAAAAATAAAAAAAAAAGATACAGAGAAGCCAAAATTGTAATAAAATGGCTGACTGACAGAAGTACTTAAAATTGTCCCTTTTTTTCGTAGAATTTTTTTCAGTTAGTTTCACCCTTTTTTGGTTTTTTTCTATATTTTCCCTCTTTTTCGCTTTTTTTTTTTTTTGTCTCTCACTCGGTTATTATGGAAGTTCAAAATGAACCATTTATCTCGCATTGTTTGCGATTTAGATCGGTTTTAACTGTCTACGAAAGCTGTATGACCATTGGGTGTTACGGATGGGGGTTGAAATAAGAACGAGTGGTGGGTGGCAAGAGCACTATACACGATATTATTATACAGCTTATACCCAATGAAAGTAAATAGAGAAATGGATACCATCATTCACGCCGTAATGGCTGGGTAAACCGTACCACGTTTTGTAAGTTAACTTTGATGGATGTTTGGAGATTCTTTTTTTTTTTTTTTTTTTCAAGCTTTAATATTTTTCGGTTTCGTCGGTGAGCGTCGATATTAAACCTCTTTCGCTTGAGAATCCCGTTACTTTATATCTTTCATTATTTCGCACGTATTGGCTGGCGAAAGAAAAAGTAAACTATTTTTTTCATCTCAAAATTCATCAACTGCGTCTCGACGCGAAGAAAAAAAAAATCTTTGTGAATTCTTTCTGTTTTCGGCGAGGAGGTGAGAAGTAAAAAAGGTTAGGAAACAAAGTAATAGGTGAGGAAAGTTTGCAAGATGTTGTATAAGAGATGCGCATAATTTAAGAGAGAAAATGATACTCGTGAACTACCTAACGAGGCACTCAAAAGATAACCATGTGGCAAATATTGTTTACATGCAGAGAAAATAAACGTAAATTTTCCAGTGACGTTTGATAGGCATTAAAAAAAGGAAATGTTAAATTCCAAACAAAAAACGATTATTTTTTGTTTGTCTAGAAAATAAGTATTTGAAATATTTTTCGGTTTAAATTTTTGGTACATGGGGCGAAGGTAAGTGAAAAGTAATGTAAAATTGGTCATATAATGGAATGACTTGAAATACCTATTTGAATACATTACAAAAAAAAAGAGCATGAAAGTGGTGCATTTTGATAGTTAAAAGAACATTGTGGAATATCTTGTTGTGAGAAGTATTCTCACATAGAAGGTAATCAACAGCTTTGTGTGTTCTGCCATATCATATAAGAATGTATGGGAGAGCCAAATCCTAGGCAAACACTGGCGATCTTGTAATCAGTTTTGTGAGTTTATATAGGGGATTTGGCACACGCACACAGATACACATATGTACATATACATATGGTATTATGTTATAACATTATGTCGTTTCCTAATCTGTAAGGTGATAAGAAACGACACAGCATATTTGGTACCAAGCCGTGACATTACCGAGATCTTTATCAGGTAATTCATCATGGTCCCTACAACACATCTTACCTGTAAATAGTACAGGTAAGAACAAACAAACATATGTGCATGTAATTATTTAACATCATAGAGACAAATATAAGCCAGCTTTTTGGCAGCAATTGTTGTCAAGGGATATAAGCCCCTATACCTATACAAGTATTGTCCGCACAAACATAAACTCACTTTTCAATGTAGGTACTTTGTACACGTGTGTATTCAGCCTAACAATGAACCAGTTTTTCTATCATATAAATGTAGAATTCTGGTGGTGTTTCTTTGGCCCACAACCACTCAATACGCCCTTTACTATTTATCATCTGTGTGATGAAATGAATCTCCTCAAGCCCATTACCCAAATATGAAGACTGGGATAAAAATTACCTGGTACTAATGAGATATAGGTATGTGTCATTTTACCCTGTCAACCACAAAATTTATGGCTTATCTAGTTTTCACCAGGATCCAAGTGATTCCACTATCAGGGTATATTTTTCATTACTAAGAATTACTAGTAATAATAATAAGAAATTTCAAGTTTATTGTAAGTCTGTCTTAATTTCTTCCCAGTTTTAATTATGGGAGATGTTTATGCATGTTTTTGTTCCTGAAGTTCACAAAAATAGAAGGAATCAAGATTCTAATAATATATTATGCCTTATTTTGATTAGAATAAAATCACCTGAAGTAGGAATTAGGCAGTTCAGTAAGTCTACAGTTCCTTCAGTTGAAAAATAATATTTTGGAAAAATCAAGCAAAAACTTTAATCTTTTTCATTATTTTTCTGAATGTTTACTTCTATTATTTGGGACACCATTGTGTATACAGGTCTGCGGTATGATTTATAGCCCACATAATGATAAAAAATATCAGTATCTATGTTATTTTCTTTAGTCATTTTTATGTTTGAATCAATTTTCAGCACCTCAATAGGAAAATAATGCAGATTATTATGATTTTGAAAAAAACAACTTTTTTCATAATAAATAATCTGAAAGGCAATATTTACACTGATATTTGGAAAGCCAAAAATAGCACTTTTCATTAATTGGAACATAACTTTAATATAAAGAGTAAACCTATCTTCACGTGAAAATTTTTACATGGAGGTTGCATCGTAACAAGTTAACTTTTTTACTGATGGAACATTAATCTATAAGAATGAAATCGAAACTGGTAGTGTTTTTATTTTTATTTCAAATAATTGAAATATTATACTCTTCTTTCTTTCATTTTGTATGTTAGAAATTCACGTAACCTCCCATCCTAGTGAAATCATTAATAGAAATAATATTAAACAATAAATTTTTATAAATATAAACAAAGAACCTGTGTGTGATTTGAATCTTCAACCTCCTGCATATTAGATGTACATTCTACCTATTGCGTTACAGTTGTTGGTGTTGGAAGTGGTGTGATCACCATATTCTATCAATTTGAAAGCACTTCACCCACAATTAAGAATATATGCAGGATTTAATTAATGGTTTGTCACTTTCTGATCATTTATTATAAAACATATCTTCCTCGGAACTGCTCATTTGCTGCGATTGTCTCACAACCTTTCCCTTGCATGTAAACACTCACATTTGAACTTTGGTGTGTAATATACTATTTTTGTACCACCCTGTATCTCAGCACCTGTAAGAGTTGTGATGAAAATAAACTTAAATTTTTTGTGTCAAATCTTATGGACATCATTTTTTTGTAATACAAGATCAGAAAGGCAGCCCTTGTTTATATGGATATTTTGCAAGCTGAAAATATCACTTATCATTGAAGAAACATAACCTCAATGTAAAGTAAATGTGCTTCCTTATGAAAGCTTTTACATAATGGTTTTACTTTGAGGGATGCTCATTTTACGTTAAGGAATGGAGGTTGCGAAAATCCAAATATTAATATTTTTATTTTTATTTCAATAAAGTGTAATATTAAACATTTCTTTTTTTCTTTTTGTTGATTAAAAAAGTCACCTAACTTTCCTTCCTACTAAAATTATTAATGGAAATAATGGATATTTATTATTTAAGAAAGAAAAAAAGAAAAAAAACATCCCATTGGAATTTAAACCAGGCAATTCTTGTATGAGAAACCTGTGCTATACACAGTGCCACAGTTACTCATAATGATTGAGGAATGTTGACTGTTTTTACTAACTGCAAGTGAAGGAGGTTAAATTGTTTGGTACAACTGTCCCCAGAACTAATGGAATTTCATTCCCTCAGAACAAGTGTCTTGTTTTATAGATTTATTAGGCTCAAAAAGTTCTTGACCTTCCACAGAATTTCCTAGGCTATTCATATTTGAAAATTAAAAAATTAGAAGGGTTTAATTGAAGAAAATGAGAATTTAAAGATTGAAAAAATTATTGTCATAAATTTGGGCATATCTACCAATAAGGGCCACTTATTCAGATTAATGCAGTCTTTTTTTTTCTTTTTTTTTAAACTAAATTAGTACAGTATCTATCAAGTTAAAAATACTTCCCACCATTAAAAATACTTATGAATCATTTATTTAAACAAGTGACTGTAGTCAGATAAAGAGTATGTTTGTTTGGGTGTTTCTGGTTGTATCCATAAACAGACAACAGATGGAAAGTACTCGAGAGAATAAAAGTATGTGACTTCTGTCTGTTAAAGCTTTTTTTTTTTTTTTTTTTAAATGTAGTAAATAATCTGGTTAATTCATTTGGAAAGATATATATCATGTGAAATAAAAATAAAAATAAAATATGAAAAATAAAATAACAGAAAATTTTTTTATTGTTTCAGGGAATAGATTACAGGTTACTGGGGGGATAGCCTAGGACATACAGCAGCCAAAAATAACTGTTAAAAACTATGATAATGCAAATAAAAATATCTTCTTTGTAATTAACATTTCCTTGTTTTGTGATCATGAAGTACAAAGAATATCTTCCTCAGGAATGTTTAAAAATGAGTGTTTACATACAAAGCAAACTTTGTGAAACAAGCGCATGGTGTATAATATACTGTGGCTTGTTTGGTGTAGGTAGGTGCTACCTACATGGGGTTCATGGAACCTAAGAGGGAGACAGTGGTTTACATGCGGGGCGACCGAATTATTTCTCGGTACCGCTAGCCAGCCGGTTTAAGTGCCTAACCGTACACAAAGCATACTTCCTAACTGGGGCAATTGTCCAAAGGCGATGCGGTACCATATACGGACCGCAGCACGTATACTGTCAGTGAGTATGTAAATATTACATACTCACTTGCCTCAGTTTACCGCCTCAATGGTAAACACAGAAACGCATCGTCTGTATGAGTGCATACAGACGATTTACTTTGTTTAACGTGCAATGCACAATTAGTATGGGTCGCGGACTTTGGTCTGCAACCCGTCTGTCAATGCAGGGCCGAGCCCTGAGGGAGGCAAAGAGGGATACGTCCCCACATATACTATTATAGTATAATGCATGATCAGAAAGGCAATGTTTATGCTGGTATTTTGGTAACTTTGATGCATAATGAATGCACCTCTATGTAAAAACATGAAGCATCTTTTTACATGGAGGCATGTTCACTTTACATCGAAGAACAAGTTTCACCAGGGGACTATAAAATGAAGGAATACCAAACTGGCTATTTTGTTCTTAAGTCAATTTGAAGAAAAATTGGTCCAAGATTTGTAAATTTGGAACAAAACATCCATCTCTTCTTCAGTTGCCTCAGTAGTCTCCATTGATATTAAAATTTTATGATTTTTCCGCAACTTATTGCAGAAATATTGATAAAAAAGGGAACCTAATGCTCCACTTTCTTTTCCAATGAATAATGACAAATTTTCATATAAAAATATATTAAACTGAAAAAATGTGTGTTTTTTTTGCAAAACTGGTAATTATTTGTTAACCTAATCCTTTTTCAATCAGAAATTATACTTTTGAACCAAGGGGGACCCATAAGTCATAAAAACAAAAAAGGAACAAAATGGCAGCTTTGGTATGGCTGTATTTTATAGTTGTCTTAGTTACACTTTCTGAATAGAATGTATCTCGCCTTTGGGATTATTTTAATGACCGATGGGGAAATGTTTTAACTTTTGTATGCTATAATAGTTGTCTGGTGATTTCAAGGAATCTCTCATCTCTACAAAGGGAAATTCTAGTGGATATCCGATCGAATATTCAGATGCGACCTGACCATAAATTATAAGGCCCATTTGTCTTCACCAACACAACACGTTTGGTGTTTGAATTTTGAGCTATTGGTCACCGATGTTCTGACAATGAACCTTTATGGTCCGTTATGCAGGGAGGTTCTGTTGTGGGGAGAGAAACATTGGAGGCCTCTATTGTGACAGAACCTGTTCTGTCCAATGCGACCAAAGAGCTTACTCCTCCAATGACTCCGCAACAAAAAGAGTTGGAATCTGAAGTCAAAATTAAATTGGAGAAAGAGGAGGCAAAACCCAAAGTATTGATGGATGATTCTAAGCTTTATGATCCAGAGGATCCGATTTCACCAAAAGAGGATTCAAATGATATTCATAATATGAATACTCCGGATTTTAATTCACCATGTCCGTCGCCATCAAGTGTTGAGAGTGAATGGGAACACCTGTAGGTGGTCGTTTTTGACAACGATATCCAGGCAAAGATTTGGGGCATTATTTGGATGCGCTATCTCCGCCCATTTGACAAGGACGTAGTCATCCAAATGCCTGTCCGCATGAATTAGTTCATCCACCTTGGGAAACTCATACTTGGGGAGATTTTTTGCAGAGAGTTCGAGATGCTAAGGAGGCACTTGGTCATCTTTAGAAGGTATTTGAAACTTAGTTATATTATATATATATTATATTTTCATTGAAAAATAATATTTAGCAATTATGAGATATGTATAAAAAGATAAAAATTAAAAAATGGGCAAAAAAAGTTGAAAAATAATAAACATATTGGAAAAAATAAAATGAAGTATATATTTACAATATTTATATGAGAGAAGTCGTGAGTTAGCTTAAAAAAATATATTAAATTTTTTTGGGTCTACCTCTTTTCCCTTTAAAAGCATCAGCTATATCAGATTTCTCATCGGCTTCATTTTTACTTTCTGTAGCATCCTCAATTGTTACAGAGATGTTTTTATTAATATCCTCGATATCTGTAATTTTATCGGTGATGACGCCTGTAAAATCGTCTCTAGGAATATAAGGTAAAAGACGTCGAACGTGAATATTTTCATTTATTACATTACCATCTTTTATTATTTGAATCGTTTAATTGAGGTCGTTGTTTTTCCTCACTACGCGAAACGGTTCTAAGAATTTCTGCAGGTTGATATTTTGTTCCAATTTTTATAATTTTTGTATAAGACTCATTATTTAATATAATTTTAACTTTTTATCACTTTTTGGTCATTAATTATATAAAATATCTTCCTCAACAGGACTTAAATGTGAGTTTACATGACTGAGGATATTACTCACTGGCCAATACTATTATTAGCAGTATTTTTATTGCACGTCACTTTAGTTATCAAAGAAATTTGAAATGGTTGCATAATATTTGAGCTTCCATGGCAAAGGCAAAGGCGTAGGGTATAGGTGTTGAACATTTTTATCTTTTATTTAGGAGCCCGCCTCCGTCAAATTTCAGGTATATAAATTTTTGTTACTTTCTATTCCAATTTACGCCCATTTTGTCACCAACGTATTCAACGGGCTATTTGCTTTTTTCCAATATTCTTCACCATATGTGGCTCAGTAACCGGAGACTAATTCTATTCTCATATTCGAATTCAAAGAGTAAAAAACTACGTTCTTCAGACACTAGCTTTCGTCGAGAACGAACGAGTTTTGCAGCGAATAAAAACTATTTGAAAACAAATTATTCAGCAGTTCATCTCGAATAATTTTTATTGCAAATTTCTTTTCTGAAAACTCGATACAAAAAGTTACTCGCTACAGCGAGACGTGAAAAGGTGAAACTAAAATTATTTATATAGTTTTTCAAAAGATGGTGACGCACACAACTCGAAAAGTGGTACGAAATAATAATATCGAATAGCTGTATACTCGCGTTGTTTTGTGGACCATTTCCAGACGCTGAAATTTTGCACCTAAGTAAATTCGAAAATCTCGTAATAATTGTCACCAGCTGCAGCGCGTGCATATCGTATATTTTTATACATATATATTATATATATATATATATATATATATATATATACCTATACCTACGTGTACGTGTGTATCTGCTGTAGGTAGACTACTGCGAACGGGGATGGTGAAAGAGAAAAAGCAACGTCTGATTAAGGAAATGCCACGGAAAAACCTCGGCGAGTATTTTAATTTTTTACCCAGCCATCATTGTCTGGGTGTACCCCATTTTGTACCTACTATTTGTGTGTTTTCGCGTCTGTCGTCTTCGTCCGTTGCCTTTCTCATTATTGCATTTGCGCTCTCTCGCACTCTCAATTGTACGTTGTTGTGACAAAAATCGTATCGTACAAACAATAAATAAAATGCATTTGCATTTTAGGAAACATTTCCCTATTTCACGTATATCCGTTTCGTCGATTAAAAGAAATAAAAAACGCGGCGAAGGCGAATAGCAGTGGGAGAACGAGGGAAGGGGCAAAAGTGGAGGAAAAAAAGCTACGTCGTCTTTTGTTTTTTCTTTAATTTTTTTTTTTTTTTTTTTTTTTTTTTTTTTTGATTAATGCATTTATTGTACCTTTCTTCGCCGTTCACGGTGCAGTACCGATTCTGTATTTTTATTTTGGCTCTCGTTACCTTCGTTCCATTTTATAATTTGGTTGAGAAATTTACAAACATTGACGAAGAGGAAGACGTACAAACGAAAGCACTATCGCGGACAAAACTATTCGTTTTTTTTTGTTTTTTTGTTTTTTTTTTTTTTGTAATTTATACCATTTCTTTCCGTAATATTTTTTTTTTTTTTTATCGTGCTTTTCTACTTTTTCGTTCGCAAAAGTGCGCTGAGTTGGGGGATATAATTTGGTTTTAGAGGAGGCCTCTATCAAATTACAAAAGATACAAAGCGCATTCGTATCGACGACGATCGAGCTGTCATTAAAAACGATTCGAAAGAAAAGACAAACGAATTACACGTTTTGAGGTCTCTCTCTTCGTCGTATATATAAATATATACACACACATATATATATATATATACCTACTGCAATTCGAAGAGTAAAGTAAAAATTGAGGAATGAGAGACATTCAAAGGGTTATAGTTATGTGTACAATCATATTGACGGGTTGAGACTGGAGTTGAAAAGAAAAACATCTCTTCGTTTGGGGGTTTGAAAAAATAAATTATTGTCGAGTACGCAAAAATTTCCACTATATACCTAATTTTTTTTCCATTTTTTTTTCCTGATGTAAAGCTAGCAATTAAGCGAATGCCAAAAATATTCGATTTCACGATAATGCTCGTTTTTTTTTTTTTTTTTCTCTGCTGAAATAGACAGAGAAAAATTAACGAATTATCGAGGTGACATTCCAGTGACAATACAATGGTCTCGGATGGGGAATAATCGTTGTGAGTTTTTTTTTTTCTTCTTTTCTCTTCATTCTTTTGCAGGGGAAAATAAGCGATGGTTGGATGAAATAAAAACGTAAATTTGTTATTAGTTTTTTTTTTTTTTTTTTTTTTTTTTCAGATTGTCAATGTGGTGAAATGAAGGTTTTCGTTTTTTTGCAAACTCACCAGTCGGTCTCTAAATATAATATAGTATTCGTAGAAATGTTAAGTCCGTGAATCGATTGCAATCTGATTACACGATGTGTGATAAAGTGAAATGGGTGGTAAATTTCAAGTCGAAAATTATATTTAAACTATCTATAATTTTGCATTATTTGTATCAATAGATAAACCAGTCTTCTTAATGACAGATCCAAAAAAAAAAAAAAAAAAACAGTAGCGCAGTAAGCAATGTTGGAAAATGTACGTTTCCTGACAAAAAAAAAAAAAAAATTGAATATCATTGATGAAATTGAATTATGTGAAACTTAATAAATGAATAGTTGACCAATAAAATAACAGAAAGAGTGCTTTGATGACGGATTTTTTTTCCTTCTAGAATGTTATAATCTTCTTTTCTTAGCAATAATATAAGATTTTTTTGGTATAATGGAAATGCGCACAACGACCATTTAATTTATATTTTTCCCATGTAAGGAAAGCACACTACCTATTTCAATCTGTTTTAAATTAAAATTTGACACAATAAATTTTCACATAAAATATGGAATTTTTGGTTAACATTCTGAACTTTAGCAGTTTCTCCAATAGAAACATTAAGGTTTAGGGCTACTTTTTTTTGTTGGGTTGAAAGAGAAATTAAAAAAAAAAAACCAATTGGTTACACCAGTTAGAAAAGTAGATTTCATCTATAATATAAATAGAGAGTTTTTTAAATTATGTGTATTGCATGTTGCGTTTTGTACAGATTTTAAGAATTTACAATATAAATAATTCTTCAAACAGCTGTAATAGGGTACCGAACATGACTCTCAGAATTACTTGAAATTAATGGGAGAGATAGTCTAAAGCCTGTGAATGAAGGTTCTGAAATTTTTTTTGAAAAATATTAAATAGAAAGGAAGATATAAGATGTCAAAGTTGCGCTGCACCAAAAACGGTACCTTGATGCTCATCCTGTTGTTGTGATGTCATAGAATTGACATTTTTGTATTTTGCATTATCAGAGGTTGCTGGTTTTAATACATCTCATTAATACTTGATTTTTAAGTAGGTTTTTTGTGAAAATTTACTGAACAAAATTGACTTTAAAAAATGACTTTGAAGCAAGGGTAGGCGCACATTTCATTTCAGGACTCAAGAAAACTTTTGACACAGAAAGCTCAAAGTCTAAATTATCACCTAAGTAAATAAGATTCAATAAGTTTGGGTTTCTATCTGTATTTATTTTTTGTACTTCCCACTGAGGTAGAAGCTTGAAAATTGGTATGAGGGTGCTTGTGTATCACATCTAATTTTTTTTTTGAAATCCCAAAAATAAGAAAGGGGCAGCAGATATGGGCCAAACATTCATTTTCTTGGAACTTTCAACATATATACAGTGAAATTATCCAACTCAACACAAAGGTGTTATAATATTGTTTGTTTATGCCTTAAAAAAATATTTTTTGAGGTACTGAGTTCAAATTGGACCTTAAGTTTTTTAATTTGATCAATATTTTGACCCAAAGGGACTCAAAAAAGGGCCCAATTTTGTTTTTTTACATTTTAGTATGTAATACATCATTTGTAATGTTTCTTGAGGTACTGGGTTCAAATTTGTCTATGATTTTTTAATTTGATCAATTTTTTGACCCCAAGGGACTCATAAAAAGGCCCAATTTTGTTTTTTTTTCATATTATTATGTACATCATTTGTAATGTTTCTTGAGGTGCTGAGTTCAAATTTTTCAATAATTTTTTAATTTGATCAATTTTTTGACCCCAAGGGACTCATAAAAGGGCCCAATTTTGTTTTTTTACATATTATTATGTAATACATCTTTTGTAATGTTTCTTGAGGCACCAAGTTCAAATTTGACATTATTTTATTCATTTGACTCACCCCTAAGGCTCAAAATGAGGGGAAATTCTGACTTTTCATATTTTGTAGTGTAATACATCATTGATAATAGTTTTTAGCTGCTGATTTTGAATTTCCCTTTTATATTGTGTGGTACATTGTTGGTAATTTTTTTAGACTTGAAGTTTTATTTTGACATGTATTTCTTCATTCAACTCCTTATAATGTGATCCAAAGTGGTTCAGATATAACTAGCTAATTTTGACTTTTCACATTTTATTGTGTGATATATTGTCTATAATGTTTTACAAGTTTCTGAGTACAATCACAAAAATCTTATTTTTCTTATAAGTAAGCTGGGCAAGTAGTTTTACTAAATACTGTTGTTTTTTGTTGGTATCAAAAAACATGGGCATCTAATACCTAATAAATCACTCAATAATAAGTGAAGATATAATTGCAATCCCTTTTTTGGGGGCACAAGAAGAAAAAAAGTGGTTCAATCTAAAAATGGATTGTAAATATAATCTCAGTACCTCAAAAAACATTATTTGTGGTGTATCACTCAATAATATCAAAGAATTTTATTTGAACCCCCTGTTTTGGGTCACAGGGGGGTCAATGAGGTGTTCGATTTAAAAATAGATTGCAAATCTAAACTCAGCGCCTCAAAAATATTATTAATGATGTATCACTCAATAATATCTAAGCATAGTATCTCAACCACCTGTTTGGGGTGACAGGGGACTCAATAATGGGTTTGATCAAAAAATGGATTGCAAATCTAAACTCAGCGCCTCAAAAAACATTATTAATGATATATCACTCAATAATATCAAATAATATTATCTTAACCCCCTGTTTGGGGTTACAGGGGGCCAAGAAGGAATTCAATCTAAAAATGGATTATAAATGTAAACTCAGAGCCTCAAAAAACAATATTATCGATGTATCACTCAATAACATCCAAGAATATTATCTTAATTTCATTTCTTGGGATACAGGGGCTAAATGAAGGGTTAAATCTAAAAATGGGTTGCAAATATGAACTCAGCCTTCAAAGTAAATAACTCCCCAAACACCACCAAAAATTTTTTCCAAGGCTGTGCTATAATATTAAAACAAATAAGGAATAATTGGTTTTTGATTTTCTTAGTTTTTATTGTTTTTCAATGTTTTGAATTTGTCTATAAATAAGGGGGTTGGGGTGCAAGTGCACATCCTTTCATCCCCTCCCTCACAGTCACCATGAACTTTCTAAATTGATGAGCTGAACTAAACCAATGAACAAACACAGGAGAGTGAGGAATGAATGAATGAGAAACCTGTGAAAGAGGTGAAAAGTTTTCTGATGTGTCAATTCTATGACATCACACCCACTGCTCAAAAAATATCACGTTTTTTGACAACTCAACTTTACCATTCATTTTCTCCCATTCTATCCTACCAATTTTAATGCGGTTTTCACTGATATTTTTCCTTTTTTATAAAGAATTTGAAAATATGTTTACTGAAAATCATGTCCGGTACCCTATTCAAAAACAAATGAGCAGATTTTTCTCATCCTCTAACTTAACTGAGACATAAATCTAAAGTATTCTCACACCAAATTTTGTCATGATTCGTGAAGAATTACACGCTTCAGTTTATCTACAAAGTTCAACTTCAAACAGCCGCCATTTTGAAACTAGCTAGGGATTTAAAGTACATACCTACATGTTAAATTTCACTTCAATTCATAGAGAAATACGCCTTTCAGTTTGTTAACAATTTTCCTTATATCTCATAGTATGGTATACCTATAAAAACATAAAAATTTTTGAAGTTTGGAGATCATGATTGGAAAAACTACACATAATAAAAATTTCCCAAAGTTGTGATATACTACAATCTTCAACATATAGATTCTCCAAAATCTACCTAAATTGCATATATAAGTATGTCTAAATAAATTGGAGTGTGGTAAATGAATTTTCTGTTAGAAAACTAAGTAGAGGCCTTTGAAAACTTGATATCAGTCAAACATTAATCATTTGTGCGTTTTCCTTACATATTTTTGGTGCATTCCTTACAAATTTTTGTGCACCTTCCATAGCATGTGGGCCTTATTTCTACTTATTTTCCTATTCTTTTATTTCTTTTTCTTTCTTTTCTTCTTTTCTTGCATTAGAATTATAGACAAAGCTGTTTATTGCTGGCTGGTAAACTCAAGTCTCGACCTCCATTTTTCTGTTTGTTTAACTCTTGACTTTTGTCAGCACCTTTTGGCACTCATGATTTTCATATCAAGCCTTCAACATGGCTTCCTTTTTTCATTCATCCATTCATATTTTATTTTCTCACTTTTCAAAAATTAAGATTTTTTTTTAATGATTCAAATTTCTGAAATTTGTCTTTGGTAATATGGTCGGACTTGCAGTTACTGCACTCTGCCAGCTGAAGTTAGCACTTGCGTCTCAAATTTGGTAAAGTGTGCAATGTTCATTTTAAATTTGTCCATATTATTAAGTTTCTAATTACAACGATAAATTATAGAATGTGCAAATTTCTTTAAACCGAATCAAAATGAAGTGTGTGTGAAGTAGTGTTGTCAAATATCGATATTTTTTTGTATTGATACGATATCAATATTTATGGGAAAATATCGATAATATCGATACGATATCGATATTTTATAAAATTTGATAAAAAATTTTTGCAGATGGCTCATCTGAATTATTGTCATTCAAAACTATGAAAATAAAATGTAAATTTGAATTTTATAAGTTTGAGGAAAAGAATAATGGAAGCAAAGTAAGTCAGGGTATTTACTTGACATAGTTGATGTAGTTGTAGAAATAGATATATGTGAACTATGTTTGAGAAATCTCCTCATTTTGGACTGGAGTCAAAATCAAGTTATTCTTAATTCATAATTTCATAATTCATAAATATCATAAATATCATCTGTCATCAGTTTCAGTTATCACTCATTCACTTGTAATTTTGTCAATACCACAACCACAACCAGAGAAAAAATAATTAAAAATTGGCATTTGAAAATATCGATATTCCTGGAAAAATATCGATACATATCGGTACGTATCGATATTTTTGATAACACTAGTGTGAAGTAAGTTATGAGTGCTCGATTCCCTTTTTCAGTTAATCCATTTTACATTGAAATAAAGTTTGTGTCCATAAAAATCTGTTTCTCTTGATCAGTTTTCTGGAACTATGCTTCCACTGTGTATGCTCTTCTATTTACAGCAATTCCAAAGTCATGTAAACTCACTTTCAAACCTTTTTGAAAAAAATATTTTTTATAATGATCAGAAATCAACAAAATCATAGAACCATGAATAACTACTATTCGTAATTGTTAGCAATTTCAAAGAGAAAAAATAATCAAAATAAACAAATACCTATAGGTATAGTAACTACCTTCTCTCAACTAGCCTTTTTAGCATAATTGGCACAGTGACAGCTTGGTAGCATAGAAGTTGTGGCGTTCAAATCGCAGTCAGGCCAGTGAATTTTTAATAAAAATAAAAATTCCAAGTTGATAGAAAATCACAATACCTTGAGGTTACATCATTCATCAATGAATTGTTAGCATTACTTTTCGCTCGCAAAACACAAAAAATCGTAAAAATTACCTTTCTGATAATGTATTATAAAAATAAATTTATCAGCTGTTACATTAGGGTGTTGCCAATTTCGAAGAATGTGGGGGTATATCAGAGAAAGAAAAACAGAACAGAGTTGCCCGTGGTGGCCGCTGCAAACAGATATAGGCAATTGATTTATTTTATAGCTAATTGTTTATTTTTCAATGTAAAATTAATATGTGTATAATTTACAATCAAAAAAATTTAAATAATGTGAATGATGTAAAATGTTTACCGTTATCAAATTACACAGCTTGAAGGTAAGAAGGGGGAGTAACCGCTCAATAGAAATCCAGTTGATGGAGTGTTGAGGACAAGGAGTGTTACACCTCAGTAGAGATTCAGTTGAGTTGAATGCAAAAGGAAACTGTGATATCTCAATGGAAACTAAGTCGCGGTAACACAGTCATGGAGAACATCAACTCGATGGAAATCCAGTCAAAGTCACCCCAAAAATAAGAAAGAAGAAATGTGAGGTCTCAACGAAAATTCAGTCTAGGCAACACATGTAATCATAAAAGTGGGGCCTTTTTGCGGACTTGAGTTTTTTACCTCATCAAAGAAAGATGGCCTTATTTTCATCTCATGTTCTAATTTTGAGAATTAAAGTTTTCAATTCAATATAGGTTAGGTAATGCGAGTATGTTTTCAATTTATATAGTTTTTTAGTGCTTGTTCATGAGGCTGGATCTGATTTTAGTTTTGGATCTCGTCATTTTAGAGTAAATTAATCTGTTAAATCGACATCTCTCATATCCTCCTGGTCTTTTTGATGTCTATTTTTTCTGCGTATTATTTTACTCATCAATTCAATGCAGCAGATGTTTTAAATTGTTCTTTGTATCTATGATTAATAAATGCTTAAAATGTGTAATCAGCTCAGTTGCGATTTTGGGGTTCTTCATTGCAATGGGGCTAGTAAGCAAACATAATATTAAAGTTTAATGGACTTCTACTAAACTTATTGTGTAAGTTCTACATGACATCAGGAAATTACTTTTTATGTTTTTTTTTTTTTTTAATACGAATCTGTGCCTCGATGGTTTGCGTCTAAACACTCACATATCGTAAAAAAAAATATTCTAGAATAATATTAATATCTAATGTTAAAAATTCCGACCTACCTTGTGAATTCTAGATCTGGAAATTAGACCAAAAATCCACCAATAAAGGAAGACGCACTTTATTGAATTAAATAAGATATGCTAGATTTCGGTTTACAAAATATAAGAAGAAAAATAAATAAAACGTGTAAGCTTCGTTGTTTTTGACAAAATAACTTTTTCCAGAAACCCGTAACTGCTTGGAAACCCCATTTGAGTAGTTCACTAATGTTACATATTCAGATAAAATTGAAAAAAATAAATTTTTAAAATAATCTAATCCTTCAAATTGGGCGCCTTCAACTGTTGACCCACGATTCTAAATTAAAAAAAATCCAAATTATAACTTCCCTGATATCAACTTATTTTGAAGTAAAGTAAAAGACCAAAAATTTTGAGATAGTATATTTAATTTATAAAAGCTATAATGAAAGATAAAAAATTAAAAAATTGTTATTTCAATATTAAAAGGGAATGAAATTCTGACCTTAATTTTTCGAGTGACTATTTAGTTGAAAATTGGGATTGCGATTTTAAAATATATCAATACTGCAGCCAACCTTCCGCAACGAAATAATATTTATTTCGCATGAAGCTAAAGCCAAAAAAAAATATACATAAGCTTATCTTTCAAAAACTCCTTTTTAATGTAAACTTATTTTTCTTTGGTTTTTTATTATTCATTATTTCGTTTTTACAACGGCTCATTGAAGATGGAGATACAAACTGCTGACTGCCAATCAGACTGAGACTACAATTTTTCTTTCTTTTTTTAACTCTTATCCCTATTTATTTTACTTTTGGTACTTCCGTTTTGAATGCCATTGTTTTCACATTGCCTCATTTTCACACTTTTAAACTTATGGAAAAAAATAAATTTTTTAACTACAAAATTTATATTCAATTTTTCTTCTTAATGTGGTTGTTTAGGCTTAGAAATCCACAAATTCACAATCTTTGATTTTAAATTTTCGACTGTTAGTGCGCTTTTTCATGGATTTTCACAAACTACACTTTCATTATCACTTAATAAGATTTTTTTGACAAAAAAATGTGCGAGTTCTGTTGGGGCGTACTCATGAAGGATTGATATGTAAACATAAAATACTTAATGTAGTTGTGCGCGTACGCACACATCCACACAACTACACGTCATATAACACACAAACGAAAGTTATAATTGTATGAGTTATGGTTAAGTAAATCTGATGATCGTAATTCTCATTTAGACCCTACCATAGATACTGAGCGCGAAGATACAGAAAAGATATTAACAGAATCAACAAATAATTCTAATTCTTTTATTAACAAACCCAATTTTATACCGAAGACCTGTCAGCACCTTTCTTCAACTTTTTTGTATCCATTCATATTTCATAAGAACTAAGAAGACCGAGAACTGAGAATTTGAAAAGAAGTAAGATGAAAGAGTCCAAAAATGAAATGAATGAAGGACAGAAATGAAGAATTAAAAGAACAAATAAGGTAAAACAGAATGAATGAAGTGTAGGTTCTTGACTGGCGACTCACAACTCGCAACTTGCCAGAAGCAACTCCCAAACAATATGCGAGTTAGTTCAATCAACTCACCAGTGGAATCAACTCTGAACGAAACATCACTAGTTGGAATTGGAAATGGTTTTGAAGTTGAACAGGAGTCAGTTTGGCTAATGGTGTTCACTTTTCGAGTAATTTTGGTAAAAACAGTTTAGAAAGGTGACTTGAATGTCAAACTCAAAAGCTGTAGTATGTCGTGAATATTGCTAAGTATTCAAAATGAATGGAAAACATCAACGTATATAACGAGACTGACCGTTCACTGTAGAAACAAATTTGTGAACAGTTGAGAGAGATAAAGTGTTGGTTCATCGGTGATTGATCTATAATATACACGTCACCACAAAAGTCACTAATTAACTTGGTCTTGATATCTCGTAGAATGGGAATTTATCTTGTGTAGAATTCGATGTATTTATCTGTGGTCTTATTTATAATACAACCTTAAAACTAGTGAGCCGTTCCCTATAGTAAAAGTATATATGGTGTTCGAGATTGGTGGTGATGTTAAGGAAAGGCCGTGAGTTTTCAGATATCACAAACTTCATATTAAAATTATGCCTATCCTTTCATTGTTCTTATTTCGGTATAGAATTATATAAGAAGGTAATTATTTCTCACTTTTGGGCTATAAATAGATAATGAGGTTTTTTGCTGTAGGTAGGAATAAAATAAAAATAACTTGGGAATGTCCCCGAATTTTCATTTTAACAGTACCACAATGAGGACTCAGTTGAGCTAAACAATGTCTGACAAAATTTGAAAATAAAGGCATCCCAACTTGTAGCTCATTGGATAAGAGAAATTGGAAACTTTTCTACCTTCCCTCATATGTATTTATGGTGACCTGTTCTCATTTTGATTTTGAGGGTTGCTCAGACCTAAAAGTCGATGAAATCATTATTCACCTGTAGAGAAAGGAGAAAAAAGAAGAGCTAAACGGCAAAGAGGACGAAAAAATTAAGAGATCAGAACAACGTTGGAGGTTTTATATCGGTCCATGCGGAAGAGGGTGCACGTCGTATATAAATATTCGAATTGTCGAAACGGTCAAACATTTTGCAACGGTGGACAGGCACTTAAATTACCCATGGATTGTAAAAGATATCGAGTCGACAAGAAAAGTCGTCGTCGACGACGACGATGGAACGCGAGTGGATGCTACGATTGGGTGGCGTGCCACTTTTCCAGTCAATTTTCCGGGTTCGTTCTCGATTTATGTTGTTATTGACTTACAAGCGCACAAATTTTTGCTTACTTTCGCACGTAAGGCAGAAGAGTCGAAGGGTGGATAGGTTGATGACTGTGTATTTTGTTAGGTACCTTCAGTGACCGATTACGTTTTCAGATGGAAAATCGTATTTATTTGAGACGATTGAAAATCTTTCTTTTTTTTCCTTTTTTTTTCCTTTGCCATCTTATTTTTGCCCTTGAATAATAGCCCACGCGTTGAATCAATTTATAACTTGGAAGAGTTCGAAGTGGAAAAAAAAGCAAGATTAAGTTTAAATAATTAGGTAGATTGGTTCGTTTGCTAGCAAAATGCTGTTGACAAAACTTCTTTTAGCATTTTCAAAACCGCCTTTACTCCAACTTAAAATAACATTTAACTTTTAGCATCTAAATGGTAGGTAATAAATATTGCAGCTTTTCACATTCCACCTACAAGTTTACGTATACGGGGTGTCCGGAAGTTGAACAACAAAACTTCTAGTACCGATCAATAATTGAATCAATTTTTGAGCTGGAAAAACAAAAACATTAATCGCGCAAAATATTCAGTAATAATTCCTTTCCGAGTTTTAGGCCCCCAAAGTAAGTAGAAAAAAATCCAAAATCTGATTTTACTTTTCGATAAATTGACAAAAATCAATGAAATTTGGTACAATGAAGTCAGAATTTATGTTATTAATTTTCATTTAACTTTGGAAGCTTTAACTATCTAATTTTTGAGGAATAAGAAGAGGACTATAACTGTTTTTAAAAGCTGTGGTGACCCAGTCCATTCTACACAGTTGATTCACATTTGCACGTGCTATTATAGAGGAAACATCTTCTCTTGAAATCTGTTAAATACTGTATCTTCTCTCATCCTTATCTCATTTGGCTAAATTGGAATGTTCGCTTCTAATATAAATTTACATATAAACATTAAGGTCCAATGATAAAGGTGTGAAAAATATTGATACGTGTCGCTATTTGTGAGAAAATATCGATATTTGACTGAATTATGTTGAGACCACTAATCCTCCTCCCGCACACTTACTCTGAATACTTTTATACCTTTGCTCGCAGCTACACTGTTACACTATTCAGCCACTCACTCCCATTCACTCGTCTTCCTCGATCTCCGTACATGTTCGTTTACCTCTTACACGTTATACCATGTACATAATTTACATCTCTGCTGTAATTACACACTCTTCTGAGATGTTACTTTGAGTACATCTTTATTTCTTTTATACAATCACTCGGCTTCATCGATCCATATCCTCTATAAATTAATACCCAATCTATCCGATAAACTACGACAAATTTGATTAAATATTGATACTTTGCATATCGATATTTTCCCTGAAATATCGATGAATATCAATATGAAAACATATTGATACTTTGCACTAATACCATATGCTTAAGTAGGTATATTCTTGGTAAATCATTCTTATCCTCATCTAACCCGTTTGGGAAGTTTATTTTTAATATTATTCGTAATTTATCCGTAGAACTTTTCTACTAAACAATATAAGGTGCCAGACTGAAGACTGCCTTTCTTCACTTATCTCCTATTATCTTTATTTTAATTTTTCGCCATACTCGATAACTGATTCAACATCTTGGCACTACCTGGTATAAATTATAGATTTCTCTTTGCACCTGCCCCTTATCCATTATTTTTATCATCACTCTTCTATTTAATTCACTCACCTCAGCTATGGGTTGAAAAACTGCCCATGCAGGCGCACTGCTTAAGAAATTCCAAAAATGGTGATTTAAAAATCTAGAAATTTTTGGGAGGGATTGTGGAAACGGGGGTCTACATATGGTTGTGCTATGAGTGCACAAAATAAGTTTTGCCTTTAATTTAACAGTCATTGTAATGAATCAATGAGAGACTTTTTTCAAAGGCTGTCGTCCTATTGGTTTATTTAACCATTATAATTTTCATATAAACTAATGTTAGATTAGTTGTTTAGTGTAGGTATCTCTCCCTGCACCTAGTTCTATGAATTAAATAATAATGATGCACATTGCATCAAGTGTGTTTAATGGGCAGAGCATAATTATGTGGGCCGTAGAAATGATCTGTGACTTTTCCATCTGTCAATGTGGAGCCAAGCTCCAAGAGGAAATGAGTTAAGATAACATCCCCACAATTACCTTGTATTTTTCCAGTTTTGTCTTCTTTTATGCATGTTTTGATGCTGGTTGTTATGGTCTTTTTTACAATACATTTTTTCACAAGTATAAAATTTTTTATTTTATTTTAATAAAGTGTTTGTTTTTTATATATACTTAGTGGTAACTAGAAACATTACAATACAAATTAATACATTTTTAACCAGTGGTTGTATCAAAAAATGAGTCCCATTACCTTAAAATTTATTTGAGAGGAAAAAATACCTGAATCCAGGACTTTTTTTTTTAATATTTTTCTCAGAAACTACTGAATGGATAGATACTAAACTCTTAGCAGATTTGGTTCCATATGAGGAATATCTTTTGAGGTATGTAACCGCAGGGAGATGAATCCCATGGAAACAAATCAAAACACCAATATACATTTCACACCACACTCATTTAGAATGAAACTGAGGATGTCGTCTAACAGCAGAATCTAATAGAGATGTGAAAATCTTGCTTAAACCTGCACAGACAGCCAGATATTTGTTTGATCGCGCTTTTAACCATGCATAAATTATTAAAAGTTTACCAAATTAGCCTATGTGCTCTGAGGAACATCTTATTTAGAGGAATATTGGTCGACATTCACCATGAAATAGACTGAGGACTGGCCCATTTCCAGTAGAAAAAATCAGTACATGTTACAAAAACAAAACATAATATATTAATGAAAAAAGGCAAGACAAATTAAAAATTGATGTTTGCACATAGAAAGCAGAACAGTGGATGTTTACAAAGTATAAACGTAATATAGTGGTAGCCTCATAAAAATAGTTCCTTGGTTAACAAAGTTAAGAAAGAGGGAAATAAAAAAAAGTTTTGGTGGTACATAATGGATGGTGTGGATTATTAAATAATCCACAAACACTTCCGGTGAGAGCAATGGGGCAGTGGTGTAGGGAGAAAGTTGGTTTGAAAGTCAAAAAGAAAAAAAGATCGAAAGAAATTTTAAATGGAGGGAGAATTTTGATTGCCAGGTGATTCTAGGACAAGTAGCCTAGCTTAGGTCCGCTCAGGATAAATTATTATTATCAGGTAGTTTTTATTGTGAACATTTTTTAAATGTTTATTATTGTTAGCCGTGTCTTTCATTTTAGTGAAAATTTTAGTTCCATCATTTTTGTATTTTTTTCAAAATTGTGAACGTAAAATTTTCTTCAACAATTTCTCTTCTCTGGGTTTATTAGGAGCAACCAAATTAATAGGCAACAAATTTCTTTCTGACTTACACCTAAATAAGGATAATAGATCATGAAATTTCTTTTTCATTCCTTTTGTCATTTTCTCAGAATACGGGAAAAACAACTTTTCCTGGAATTTTTTATTTTCCAGTTTTCTCAGAAACTACCCAACTGATGAGCACTAAATTTTTTACAGATCTTTGCACTTATATGAATCACTATATCTCTCATAAAATTTTCAATTAGATCTATTCAGTAGTTTTCTGAAAATCTTAAACACAAAATTTTTTTCAGCAATTTTTCTTTTCCATTTATCTCGTAAACTACTGAATTAATAAGAAACAAACTTGTACCTATTATAATCTTTCGTGGAAATTTCAGTCTGATCCCTACTGTCATTTTTGCAGAATTCTAAAAAAATGACTTTTCCAGGAATTTTATGTTTTCCAGTTTTCTCAGAAACCGATTAACCGATATTAGGCACCAACTTTCTTTCAGACTTTCTCCTATAAATAAGGACTATCTTTCGGGAAAATTCTAGTTCCATCCATTCTGCAGTTTTCTCGAAATCGCGAGCACAAAATTTTGGGCGATACGTATATACATACATACATACATATATGTATAGATATAATATTATATAATTATACGTGATAAAGACTTAGGTCAAAATGTGAAAATGCTACCAATCGTTTTCTTTTCTCGCGAAAGGCTCAATTTTCATCATCCGCACCCCTTACCCTCTTGTGAGGTAAATTTTAACACCCAGTTTGCAAGCAAACTGAATAAAAAGTGGCTCGTGCATTGGCAGCTGTTGCTTAAAAATGTTTTTCCATTTTCATTTCAAATTGAAGAGTTTTGATTCTTTGGCACTTTAATAAGTAGCAGTAACCACCATATTCTCACGTTATTCGTAGCTACGTTATTACTGTCACACATAAAATATAACTACACACTACGAGTCGAGAAGACAGTGTCAGTTTCACATGTCACCAGCAGTAGCATTCCCTTCCTACTCTAAACACAGTGAATGCTTTCACTCGCCATACCTACGACCCACCATAAAATTGACCACCAGTTTTCTGTCTGCTGGCACGTCACACCGTTGGCTCGTGGTTTATTCGGTACACCCTCTTGTCGAACCATTAATGCAGACTCGTAAACTTATTTCAGGCAGTTTCGTTTATTTTGGAATTTTGTACTGATGACAAAACCTAATCCCCCAATCACCATTGTTTGCCATATTTCATTATGAATACATAGTAGTACCCAAAATGTGTATACGTATAGTGATGTATAGCTATACACACACACACACACACACATATATATATATATTATACAGGATACACTGTACATACACATAGACTACCATAGAACGTATACGCTACTTTTACGTTTGTCTTCGTGCAATGCAGGATGAAGCATCATCCCTCTCAAATTAATATCATTCGTTAATGACTCTTTCGAACCATTATTAATAATATTCTCATAAATCGATTAATTTTGTTCGTTCCTTAGAGACTTTTTGTTTTGGCACCGTTTTTATTTATTTATTTTTCAAATGGCGTGTATTTTTTTTTTTTTGTTTTTTTTTGTGTCTCCTTTCAATTTTATTTCATTTTTTTTAACTTTATCATTTTTGTACATTGGGTACCTTAGGAAATGATTTTCGCCCAACAACGCGAGTGCTTATCGACGTTCCATAAAAAGGCACATAATTATACCGACTATTCGCGCACACGAATGTGCTTATGAAACATTAGCCGCAGACAAAAGGACCGTTATTCATTTCTGGCCATTTCCATATGGGACGTCATGTATCGTGGCGCTAGTTTATTGTTTTCAGTGACTGGGTGTATACGCGCGTTAATAGCTCGTATAAATGTCTGACCAGGCAAATTGGGGACAATGTGATATCGAAGGGAAGGCGGACTATTTACTTCTGGCTGGTTGGTATTTGCTTGCTAAATTTACGAGTAACGTTGTCCATCCCCAACAAAAAGGAAAAAATAAAACAAATTCCGACATATTTTAGAAAATTTAATACAGCCTCGTCATATAGAAGCCTGTGATACAGGGGAAGCTGGAGGACTTTTGATACTATAGGGTGAAATTTTTTTTTTTTTTTCCTTTTCAATGTGATACTTTTTCTATTTTCACTCCAGAGATAAGAAATAAAACATGAAGACCTTCGGCACAATACCACAATATTATTTTGTACCAGATTAGTACTTACTTTGTATCATAGTATTACTTTGTGCCAGATTATGATTTTGTACTACATTATTACTTTGTACTAGATTATTACCTTGTATTAGATTATTACTTTGTATCATATTATTATTTTGTACTCGGAAACTGAAAAATGGAAATGGAATTCAAATTTTTTGGAAATAGGAACCGTATTTTTTTGTTCTGAAAATTGAAATAGATGGAACACCAAAATTCTAAAATGGAAACCAAATCAGAAACAGTTACCAATTATTAGTTTCGAGACTGATAATGTGTTATGGAGTGATTTTAATGTGATTTGTCCTGCATTGAGAGAAGCTCAACCACAGATGATTTTGATGGAAAATGAAACAAATGATTTTATTTTCCTCAAAATGTGGAATTTTAATTATTAAAATTTACAAAGAAATACACGAGAAATACCCAAACATAGCTTTAGTTGCCTTTAACCATAGGCTAAAATAATATTAATTAATGTTAACTTTGACTATCTTCACAAAGAGAAAACAAAATAGGCTTTTATGTATTGACTAAAAGTGAATTAGATTTTAAAGTTTTGATCTTTAGAACAGCCAGAAAGTAAATTCTGAAGAGATCTTGATGATAAGACAGCCAGGAAGAAAGTAAAGTCTCTCTGGAAATTGAGATTACTAGTTCGTTCAGATTTGGGGGTTTTGGTAGGGGAAGTGTGGTGGCTTCCCTTAGGGGAGTAAGTGAGGCTATCAAAACCCTTGATTTAATGGGACAATTTCCAAAAATTTTGGTGTTTTTGGGCAAATATCAAGTGGCTGGAACACACAAGGCGCCAATGGATATATGTACTTCTGTATTTTGGATTACAATAGATTCCATAAGTAATGCACTCAATATTTGACTGATCGAATCTTAAGTAGTTTTTTATGCACTATTTTTCTGTGTTATCTAAATTTGTATTTGTAGGTTTTGTTAGCTCCGGGAATCCAACATGGGACCTACATATTTTCCAGCTAAAAGTGGTGAATTTAACCGCACAGTCATCTCACAGCCAACTATAACTGGCAAATGTATTATGTATTAGGCAGAGTTTGTGCGGTTCTCTCACACTCCCCCCTAGAGAGACTCAACACGAGTTAAATGACATTAGATGCTGTGGGAGGTTGGGTGGAGCCAGAAACGCCTCTTATACCTATATACACAGGCTTATCTACCTATATGGGTTCTATTTCCACTATATAGGGCGCCATCTGTTGGCGACTCAAGTTAGGAATGAGAGTTTTGAATTCTACCATGCACCACTAGGGTGCGTGCGTGTCCAGCACATGTCGATGGTCACCGGTTTTATCAGCTTGGGGAATTGAACCTGGGACCTACATATTTGCCAGCTAAAAGCGGTGAACTTGGATGGCCATCTCACCACCAACTATAACTGGCGAATGTATTATGTATTAGGCAGAGTATGGCAATTCCCACAGTATTATTAGAAGAATATAGGAAAAATATGAAAAAACAGTAGGTGTTTGGGTTAGTCCAGTAGTCAAAAGTGTTTGCTTCGAAGTGTCAACCTTGACATGTCATAAAGTGTACATTTTAATACTCTCAATTTACAGTTTATAAGGTGAAATCAATTTAAGGGTGTAAAAAATGGCCGGTACTTATAAGGATGTTCGAGAGTAGCGAGAACGCTTTTGGAAATGGTTAATGGTCTGAAATACGAACGAAGATATTTTAAAATGGTGGGTAAAGTAAGGGTAAATATGGTACATCAAAAATGAAAATGTTACAGAAACTAAATGATGAATTGTTTCCATCTATATTTCTCACTTAATTAATTTTTAGTCTGAGAGAAAAAATTTGAAAAAATATCAAAAAAAATATAGATATTATATTGATATTAGTAAAAGATTTTGAAAATTTTAAATCAAGAAAAATTTTTTTGAATGGAAATGGAAACCAAAATGATGGAAAACGAACCAAAATGTAACTAACATTATGGTAAATTTCAGAAATTTAACTATAATGGAAACAAAATGAAAAAACAATATTTCTTAGTCCCTGTTTGTACCACATTATAACTTCGTATTATATTATTATTTTTGATGTGTAAACCACTTGGTCTAGTACTCTAATAAGGACTAAAATGAGAATTAAGATTGTAACTCATACACCTTACAAATTGTAATCGTTGACATGTAGGTGTGTGGTTGTGTGTGTGCTCAATGTGCATTGCTTACAACTACACTATTATGTTTACACATTAATCCTTTATGAGTCCCCACTGGAATTCACGCCTTTTTTTTTACCTCATTATTACTTTGTACCACTTTTTACTTTATTTTACATTATTTATTTTTACTACTTCGTTACTTCGAAATATTTCTTTTTTATTACTTTTTTACAATATTATTAACTTAAATATCAACAGTGACTTGAGGAATTATTTATCTTAAGAAAGTTATATCTATATATATTTATTTATGGATATAATTAACAATGGAAACAATTTCAAAATTATTTGGGTAAGTAGTTATGTATTTCTGGCATTCAGCCCTTACGTTTTTTTTGTTTTTTTTTTCCAGCTGATCGTTGTCACAGACTCATTTTAGAATATAGATTACCCAATCAACCCATAAGAACTAAATTTTTAAGAAAGTTGATGATTGCAGATTCACTAAGTATTGATACTTTTAACCTAAATTCACATTTTTTCAATATTTTCAAGCCGACTATATCAAATTCAGTTTCCTTTTGACATGTCATGCACGTTACTCAGTCTCTGACATTCCGCTTTAAAATTTCAACTTTCACTTCGCTAACACTTCGAGTACATACGAATCTAACAAATTTGTAGGAATTTTAGTCGCCATTTCAAGTTCATTTACCTACCTACAGAACCAACAGGCGATGCTCTTGTCACGTTCTTGAGCATGTTTTGCCGCCTACATGCCCCAAATCCGCCGAATTTCGATTACAACCCTCTTAATTCAACCCTTAAAATGCCTTCAGAGACAAAACGTGAAAGTTGTATTTGTACACGGGAGAAAAAATCGCTTAGGTATATCAACACCCCGCCACGTATAGATGATTTTCTTTAGGACGAAATTTCCAACATCTAATTTACCGTTTATTAAATTCTACCTTACTCTCCCTCCTTCCCGCTTCTTCAGCAACAAACTTTTCTCTTGAAGAATTTGTTTCGGATACGTCCTCCGACGACAACTTTGAATCCTCTCTTTTTGTATTTTCTCCTGTACGTTTTTGTCTTTGTTTCTCTCTCTCTTTCTCTCACTCATTCTCTCTCTCTCTTTCTCTCTCTCTCTCTTAATCACTCTCTTTCTGTCTCTGTCACTCTCTCCCTCTCTGTCACTTTCTGTCTCACTCTGTCTCTCTCTTTCTCTCTCTCTGTCTCTTTTTCTCTTGTCTCTCCCTGCCACTCTCTTTCTCTTTCTCACTCACTCTATAAAAGAATGTACCTACGTGGCGTCGATCATCGTTGTAAAAGTTATTCTTGACAAACGTGAAAAACAATAACAACATCGAAACGTGCTGTTGTTGTTGGGTCTACGAATAACGTAATATCTACATGCATCTTCAAAAAAAAAAAACAAAAAAAAATACGAAAAAAAAACAAAAAATTACCTTTAAGTGTGAGAGGGGGAAGAATAAAATTTTGTTTCGAATAAATTCGTTTCTGAAATTAAAGGCAAACATTACAGCATACGCATTCATTCGATCGAAAGAGAGTAGAGTCGAACAAATATTTACCCGCAGGCAAACGACTTTATTCACTTTTTGACGAGTTGAACAAAGTGCAAGGACGAAGCCTTCTGAATTGGTATTCGGATGCCTACTAGACTACTTTATGTACTTACATATATATATATATACCTATATCATACGTATACAAATTTGTATAAACCCTATGATCGTTCGAGAGGATGAAAAAAGGCAGCGGAAATACGAGTAAAATTTCATTTTACCAAATGCCAGCTATAATACTCGTGCAACGACGACCCCGTTTTAAGATGTGGCTTTTAGCCGCAATTATTCCGTAGCGTACTCTATACTGGGTGCGATGTGTGTGTGTGCGTGTGCGTACGTGCGTGTATGCGTGTGTGTGTGTGTGTGTGTGTGTGTGTAGGTGTAGGTGTAGGTGTGTGGATGTGCTCCTTCTTATGCACGGACTCCACACAAAATGACATGAAATAGTTTTCCGAAGGAGATGGAGGGTGAAAAGGTAGGTAATGTAGTTTTAAACGGTACAAGTGAATCCGACGCTGGCAAGTGAGGGTTGGATGGTGATGGTGACGATGTTTTCGGTTCAAATATCTGGGAATTCGCGGAAATTTGGCATATTTTCGAAATCCGGTTAAAATTTCGCAAATAAGACGACGGTAGACCGTGGGGCATATCCGTATTTCATTGAAGATGGAAGATTGAATTCCTCTGTCGACGACGAACCGTGTCAAGAGGAAAGACAGCCGTATGAAGCCAATATTTTAGGGGCGAATGAAATACCGTCTGTTCGTGTATTTTGACTTCTGAAACAACTAAATTTGTAAGCAGAATTCTTGCGGAATTGGTGTTGTTCTCGGTCGATAAGCTTGATATTGCGTTTCACGAATAAGAAAAGGAGAGCCACCTATAGGGTGGAAAAAATCGAGCTTGTATTGTAATGGTTAAATGTATGAGTCGGTCCAAAATACATAATAAATAGACTTCCTTTCTTGGTGAATAACTATAGTCTAAGGGGTCCGTTTCCCTAGCTCTTCAACTGCCCCAAAATTAAAAGTTTTTACTTGAAAGGATTGTACTCCTTCTGTACTCGAATGTATAACTTTTCAAGTTATTTGTAGCTCCACCCATCTCCTCGTATTAAAGAAAGTTTTCTGAGGGGCTGTAGAAATTGTGGCCCCTTTAAGGAATGAATAATTGTCAAATTTTTGGCCCGGAAGGTTTGTACTCCATTTGCACTCAAATGTACTGTAACTAAGTATATATTTCTACTCGTTAACATTCATATTCATATATCATCAGACCAATAAACTGTCATTCACCTCCGATCAATCCAAAGTGCCGCACAAGAATGCAATTACATCATGCTCTATTATTCTGTTACTCACAAACATTTCTTACACATGCGATATTCGCCTTCAACCTTCAAAAGTCTGCCAAATTTTCTAACAATTATATTCACCATTTAGATGTACCTTCCAGAACTGTCTGGAATGATCTAGAAGAACTATTTTGTATAAGCTGTGTAAGTTGAGTAGGATAATCAATGATCTCATTGGTCAATTATGACATCATCCTACTATGCACATCTCACACCACCATCATGTCAACTTATGTATTCATCTGCTTGTAAATTCAATTAATAATCTGTCATAAAAGTAATAATTCAGTACAAAAGTAATGTGTGGGGATGTTTCCCTACAGGGCTCTGCCATGCATCGACAGATGGGTCACAGACCAAAGTCTGTGACCTAAATTATTATTGCATTGCACTTTAAACAAATATGTCGTCTGTATGCACTTGTATAGACGACGCGTCTCAACATTAGCCTACAAATGGCAAATGGGAAAAGCGAGTATGTAAATAGTACATACTTGCTGATACAATGCATGTTGCAGTCCACATATGGTACCACAATGCCTGTGGATGATTACTTTAAGCATTCAGTACACTTTGTGTATGGTTAGGAAATAAACCAGCTGGCTACTGGTACTGAGTTACGATTCAGTCGTACTACACGCAACTTTGATTTGGTTCCATGAACCGTGTGTAGGTAGAAATTACCTACATAATGATTAAGTACAAAAATAATAATTTACTACAAAAGTAATAATGGTTTAGTAGGTGTTGAACTGAAGCTGTGGATTTGAGGCACGAGAGAAATGATGTTCAATTTCAATTTCTTGTTTCAAAATTCTTTTATTATTTCTGTGACTGGTTTGATATGAAAAGATTTTTTTTTCCTGAAATCAGATCAAAAAACATAGGTTGGTAACTCTCTGAGACATAACATAAGTTACGATATTCATATATTAAGAAAAAGATTTTAGAATAGATGGAAAATAATGTTTCCCAACTTTATCTTTCAAAATAAGTATGTCTAAAATATACTTGGAGAACGCTTTTAAATCATTTACATAAAAGGAAATGAAATGGAATATTATTAATATTTTCCTTCTAAAGGGGTCCATACTTTTTTCTTCCATATGCTTTGGTTTTCTGGAATCCGAAAAAAAGTGGTAATGGAAACTGTGGGGACTCATTGGTATGAGGTAAAGGGGCTCGGACCCCTCGACGACAGTCGCCGCCCCAAAAGGCAGGATAATAATCGTCCTCGTGACGTTAAACTACACACAAAATACGTTCGATCGTAATTACCTGCAAGTACATGCAGGTAATGTACGAGTATCGAATTGTGACATCACCAAACAATGTCACGATCCGTACACGAACCGGCCAGCCATCTCTTATCATGATAGGGGATGATGCGACCTGGCCGCCCTCACCGACGTACGTATTACCTTACGTATGTGTGTTTGTGTGCATGCAAATAAGCCGTATACAAACCACCCGAAACGGCTCTAAAATTGCCAGTGTTTGCCTTGGTTTTGGCTTACCCGTACTTATGTACGAAGTGGCTGAGCACGCTTAAATTCTGTTGAATTTCCTTCTGGTGAGAATATCTCTCACGACAAGGTATTCCACAGTGGTGACCCTGATGTGATTTTTGGCTACGTTGTGAGGTGTCCTTAGGCGCATTGCGCTTGTACAAAAATTTGGCGTGGTGCGCTGGTGAGATACTCGCTTGCTAAGCAAATAAAAAATTTTTTTTGCAGACTAAGACACCTTTTAGGTCATCGAAGTAGAGTCTGCTGAAGTGGGAATTTATATCCCTCTCCTTAAAATATATAAACAAGGAGAAACCAGACAGCAGACCTGGAGGAAGAAGGTTGGACTCATCCCCCAACTCCCCTAACTTTGACTCGACACTCTACGAATTTACCAAAAACTGAAGAATGCCCTCAACACCCAGAATTAGCACGACTGGGAACTGCAATAAATAAAGAAGAACTCACAGTTAAAACGTTGAGAAGCGGTCAAACTAAGCCAAAGTTCTGACCCAAAAACACCTGTCCTACAAACACAGGAGCCAGTGTTTTTGACCAGCAAGGAAGGAAGTAGTTCTGTGGAATACGCTTGTCACCAGAAAGACATAGCAATGGTTCCACCACCGACCAAATACCCACAACCATCGCAGGGAGGTAGTAGTCAGCCACAGCTGACACCCAAAGTCTTGGCGCAGATTATGCAACTTTTGCAATTGCAGCCAGGGCAAAACCCCAACTTCTACAGACAGAGGATAGACATCCCGGAATTCCTGCCCAATGAGATAGACTTATGGTTGACTCTATTAGAAGGCAGGTTCAAGACAGAAAACATTACACTGAACCAGCGGTATCTACATATCTGTGGAGGCATGCCCCCGCAGATAATCTGCCACATTCCGGACATCATGGAATGCCCTTCGACAGAAGATGACAAATATGCCTGGTTCGTCAAGAAAATAAAAAATGTATTCGGAAAAGCAAAGAACGAAATCATTGATGATGTGATGGGTGGTACGAAGATGGGGGACAACAAACCCTCGATCTTCATGGCGAAATTAAGGCAGAAGGCGGATAATATCGTAGCCCCTTCTGTCATAGGCAATCAATTTTGCAAACAACTTCCCCAAAGTGTTGTGCAATGCCTCGACCGTGATCAATACATCCGCAGACTTGGACTTCCTTGCAAAATCTGCAGATAATGCACTCGAATACACCAGATCAAAGCCCGTGGTCAGTGCAGTGTCTGCAGAGACTGGAGAACTCGCTCAACTTCGAGCCCAAATAGCTCAGTTGACCGATGAAGTGAAACGGAACAAAGGCCAAAGCTCGACAAAACCCAATAGTAGCTGGCGACAAAGATCTAAATCAAGAAGCAACAACAACAACAGTAGCAATAGCAGAGGACAACAGTCCCTATCCAGAGACTGCAGATCTAGTTCCAGTAACAGGGGTCAGAGTTCAACTCCCCCTAGAACATCATCTCCCAAAACCCAGTCTCGAAATTGGGATGATAAATGTTGTTTCTTCCACAACAGGTTTGGCGCTGAGGCCACCAAATGCAACAACAGGTGCAAATGGTGGGGTAAATCCTACAACAAGGAAGCATCAAACTAGAACGAGGGGCCATCTATGCAGCTAAAGACCCCTAGGAAAAACACTCATGCCGCCTGTTCATCAAGGACAGGACAAATAGGAGATGGTACTTGATTGACTCAGGTGCAGACTTGAGTATATTGCCAGTAAATAAAAACCAAAAAGTACTTCCTCTGAAATACTACCTCCGTACTGTGAATGGTCAAAACCTTCCAGCTTACGAACTAGAAACCAGCAAAGTTGACATCGGACTCAAGCAAATCATGATGTGGTCCTTCACAGTTGCAGATGTTCCAAACCCAATCCTGGGTGCAGCTTTCCTTGCACATTTTGGCCTGATCATTGACCTCAAAAACGCAAATTGATCGATAGTGAATCTAAACATTGTGTGGATGGCAAAATGCTAGCTTACAGACTGGACACAAATATATCCAGCTGTACCAAAGTCGACGGACAACTCTTACGGATCCTGTCTGACTATCCTGGAGTCACTCAACCATCAATTCGCAGGCATCCTACATACAAACACGATACTGTTCATTACATAGAAACTAAAGGACAGCCTTGCCACGCTAGAGCACGAAGGTTACTGCCTGACAAACTCAAAGGGGCATGGGAGTACTTCCATCGCATCATTGAGGAGGGCGTATGTCGCCCCTCAAAAAGCTCATGGAGCTCCCCTATCCACATGACTAAAACAGCAAGTGGAGAGTGACAAATTGTTGGAGACTACAGGGCCTTAAATGCCATAACAGTTCCTGATCGCTACCCAGTCCCCAATATAATGGACTTCAACGCGAACATGAAGGGTAAAACGATGTTCACCAAAATAGAAATCAACTGGGCATTCCACCAAATTCCTATGGCCGACCAGGACGTACCAAAGACAGCAGTTATAACCCCCTTTGGACTATTCGAATACCTTCGAATGCGGTTTGGACTTCGCAACTCAGCACAAACTTTCCAGAGATTTATCAACGGACTGTTTAGGGAATTGCCGTTTGCATATGCATACCTGGATGATATCTGCATTTGCTCTGAAGGCGGTGAGCAACAGCACGAGGAGAATGTAAGAGCCGTCGTACAGCGTATACATGCTGCCGGGCTTACTATCAACGTCGGCAAAAGCTTATACACACAGACCAAAATTGACTTCCTCAGCTACAAAGTCTCGACCGAAGGCATTTCCCCATTGAAGACCAAAGTAGAGCCAATACTGAACTTCCCAAAATCCTCAAATGTCGCTGAACACAGGCGTTTCTTGGGGATGGTGAACTTCTATAGATGTTGCATGAAGAATGCAACAGCAGAACAAAGTAAGCTGTTTGCACTAATAGAGACAAGTAAAAAGAAAGATAAAACTCCACTCGAATGGAACGAAGAAGCCGAACAGGCCTTTGAGAAAATCAAAGATTTACTGGCAAATGCAACTCTATTGGCTTATCCAGACAAAAGTCTGCCGTTATGCGTGAGTACCGATGAATCTGATCTTGCTATTGGTGCAACCCTGTACCAATTGGATAAAGACAACAAGAAGTTACCATAGCTTTCTTCTCGAGGAAGCTCTCAAAAACAGAAAAGAACTATAGCACATACGATAGGGAATTGCTCGGAATTTTTGCTGCATTGAAGCCTTTCAGGCATCAATTAGAGGGTAGATGTTTTTCTGTGTATACTGACCATAAACCCCTAACATATGCCTTCACACAAAAAGCAGAACCGGCATCGCCTAGAAGAGTGCGACAATTAGACTATATTGGTCAATTGACTACCAACATCCAGTATATAAGTGGAGAACTTAACACTCCAGCTGATGCCTTGAGTAGAATCAAAGCTATCTCGGATCCTTTCCAATTGCCTTATGCTGAAATAGCTAAAGCACAGCTTAAGGATGCAGAATTGCAAGAGTTGTTATCGAACTATGATACTACTCTCAAATTGAGACAGCAAAAAATTCCAGGTACTGATGTTTTATTAACATGTGACGTCAGTACAGGTAAGAATAGGCCATTTCTACGGTAAAATATCGCAGGTTGGCAACAGTGTACATAATCTGTCACATGCTGGGCCAAAATGTAGTGCTAAATTAATTTTGGCAAGGTTTGTATGGCCACAAATGAAGTCTGACTGCAACAAATGGGCTCGCAGTTGCCTGAACTGTCAAGAATCCAAAGTAGGAAGACACACTCGCTCGCCCCTCAAATCCTTGAAACAAACAGAGTGGTTTAAAACAGTACATATGGACTTGGTAGGCCCATTGCCACCATCTCAAGGACACAGATAGCTGTTGATGATAATAGACAGGGCAACACAATGGCCAGAAGCAATCCCTCTACACGATATGTCAGCTCCCACACTAGCTGCAAGGTTATACGATACCTGGATTGCGAGGTATGGCGTACCAGAAGTCATAATTACGGATCAAGGTCACCAATTCGAGAGCTCGCTCTTTAAAGAACTGTCCAATAAGCTTGGTGTTCAACACAGTCATACCACAGCTTACCATCCTCAAGCCAATGGCAAAATCGAGAGATGGCATAGAGCCCTCAAAGCCTCCATCATGTCTCATGATACCAAGAGATGGGTAGATGTACTCCCTACCATCTTCTTAGGCCTTCAATCTGCCCTAAAAACCAATACAGGTCACTCGGCAGCGCAATTAGCATTCGGCAAAGAGCTACGCCTTCCAGGGGACTTCTTCACAGAACCGAAAGAAGTTAGCCCCGAAATCATGGTACAAAATATAAGAACTGATGCCAATAATTTCCTATAACAGGCAGCTCGCCATGGCCAGCCCAAGATTTACGTCTCGAAACACTTGGCCAATACTTCACACGTATTTGTTAGAGACGAAAAAATGAGATCTGTGCTGGAGAAACCATACGCCGGTCCTTACAAAGTAGTATCACGAGATGAGAAAAACTTTGTGATACTCATTGCAGGCGAACCTCAAACAATTTCAATCAACAGATTGAAGCCTGCATACATGGTAAGTGACGACAAAAGAATAAAAAGGTTGCAGAAGGAAAACAGAAAATATCCAGACAGATTCCGAAACAAAAACAGAAGAATCTGTCGAAAAATGTGAAACAAATAATTCACAAAAGAAAACATTGAAAAAGTCGGTAAGATTTTTGGACGATGTTACCACCAAAACATTCGATCCTGAGGCCCCCTTTTTTCCACGTAAAAGAGGCAGGCCCCCTGGCAGTGAAAACTGTAAAAATTCCCGCCCTTCTCGCATGTCTGAGAGGTTAATGCAAAGAAAATAAAATTTACTCCCGAAAAAGTAATATCTGCTACGTATGTTAAAAACCCGCTAAAAAATATGCGAGGAAAATCAGAATTCCGCGAGACAAAAGAAACTCCGGAGATAAGCGAACGAGGAATGCCAACAAAAAGAAAACGACAGGAATAAACAAATCCACGTGCAATACGGAAACAAAACATTGCAACATGCATTTACTCTTAAACACAAAGATAATCTCAACGTTGTAACGTCACAAGCGGAGATTCCTTTGTAATAAAATTCGAAAAATTATATTCACTGAGTTTATTTCAGGGATAACTTTGCTTAAACCGATCAGAACTTAACTGGAAAACTTGCATACGGCCGAGAATTTGAAGCGCTATCCCCTCTACATGTCAATAAGAAGATACGAAAAATAATAAAACATAACTGTAATGGTAAATCGAAAATTGAAGTAAAATCACCCACTTCAGAACCGCCAGAGATCTTGGACGTGTTTTCTGATATTTTTGGTTCCTTTTTCTAATAAAATCTGTTCTTATGTCACTGCCAATTACCATCCCGAAATTCGACACCTTCCAATTCGCCCGGAAAACTGCTGAGTCCTCACGAACTCAGCAGAAGACTGAGCAGAAAACGGAGCTAGATTGGATTGAGGAGGAGCTGCTCATGGACACATCTCCTCCAGTCAACGATGTCCTATCAGAGATGACCACTCCGCTGCCTCTAATCATCTCTCCTCCCCAATCCCCAAAGGAGCCGGCTCCGACTCCGGAACCACCGAAGCCGGAGCCGAAACCTGAGGAGAAACAGGAGCCGATTAGGTTTTTGTTCACGGCTGAGAGGGCCGCGAACAAAAAAGCAAAAATGGCCACCTTAAGAGCGGAGAACTCAAACTTCCCAATGCTAAGGAAGCCAACGTTTAAGCATCTGCTGCCCCCTCACTCCCATCATCACCCCTACGCCCGTTCAAAAAATGTACCACCAAGGCGTAGGGGAGAGGTCAGCCGGGTAAACTACCTGGCCCAAATGAACGCAACTAGAGAGTCCTACAAGTGCGTCGGGGCCACCGTAGGCAGCGCCCTGGCGCAATGGGAGGCCGACCAGAGGTAAAAGTAGACGCCCGCATGTCCCCCAGGCCTTGCGCATTTTTGATCATTTTTGCGGCGCAAAAACTGGGGGGGAGTAGCTGTGGGGACTCAATGGTATGAGGTAAAGGGGCTCGAACCCCTCGATGACAGTTGCCACCCCAAAGGGCAGGCTAATAATCATCCTCGTGATGTTAAACTACACACAAAATACGTTTGATCGTAATTACCTGCAAGTACATGCAGGTAATGTACGAGTACCGAATTGTGACAACACCAAACAATGTCACAATCCGTACATGAACCGGCCAGCCATCTCTTATCATGATAGGGGATGATGCGACCTGGCCGCCCTCACCGACGTACGTATTACCTTTCGTACGTGTGTTTGTGTGCGTGCAAATAAGCCATATATAAACCACCCGAACCAGCTCTAAAATTGCCAGTGTTCGCCTTGGTTTTGGCTTACCCGTACTTATGTACGAAGTGGCTGAGCACGCTTAAATTCTGTTGAATTTCCTTTTGGTGAGAATATCTCTCACGACAAGGAATTCCACAGAAACTAATGGTTTTTTTTTCTCTAATATTCAGTGTAAATGTGCCGAATATGGGGTGTGTACCAAATATGGGGCACTATTGTTTCTCTTAATCAATTAATGGAAGTCAGTTGGAAAAAAATGTCGATATTTAGTTAAACTGTTTCGTTGTAGCAATTCACAAAAACAGAATGAACATACCTAAAAAGAGTTTTTCTCTCTTTTTGATTTTTATCACTGTTCTCTTAAATTTTATGTAATTTTTTGTAACTTCGTGACAAAATACTAATTAAAGAGTGATTTTCCAAACCGGACTAAATCAAAAAGCATTTGTTTTCCAGAGAGAAAAGAAACCGATTCACTTAACATCTACCATTCGAATTGGAGTCAAAGTTGAGTCATTAAATAGAGGAACGTTTTCCCCACTGACTCTCGCAATTTTCGATTGGATTGTACATTCGCTCTAAGAGCTGTAGGCTCCCAAATTGAAGAACACCATAACTTAAGCCAGTTTGAAGGAAGATTTATTTTTATAATGACGAATAACTCTACCAAAAATAGACGGAGATTTTTGTTACTTATGGCAGTACATATACTATCTTAAGATGCGTAAAAATTTGTTACAATTTGTAACCCACTTCAATCACTGTCCAATTAATAAAATAATATTCCAAAAAAACAAAACACTCTTGCAGGAAACCTTTTATAAAAATATCGTTATCATCTTATATCATTATAAATTGTAAAATTTTACGAAAAAAATTAAACTTGCAGACGTAAGCATAAAAAAAAATGACTTAAACATATTTTGGCAGGTCTATGTGAATTATTGCTGCATAGTGGCGTTGAGTACCTGCTTTCTAGTAAAACAATAATGACAAATATTCTTAACTTAGGAATGTAATAATTATGCTGACTTGGACTGGTTTAGAAAGCTGAATTTGAGATTGTTTATTTTTATACAGCTAAGGTGTGAAAATGGTGATAGATAGCGTAATTCTGTTCACACACGTTTGTTGCACTTTGGTCAAAGTACCGGATGCAGGCTGTAACTTTTTTTTTGGCCAATACGTCAGTTCGATTTGGAAAATCACTCCTCAATTGATATTTTGAAAATATAATCAATATCAAAAGAATATTTTAACATTTGGCTTCTATTTCCAAGTATTTTCAATCTGTACGTCAATTTATTCTATTTTAATAACTTTTTATTCTCATCACATCAAAATTGAGAGGATGAACCTCATATGGGTTACCAATTATTCATGTTTAAAACAACAAATAAAGGAATCAGAATTTTGTAAGTGGCATTTGTAACTTTGTAAGAAAGTAATTAATTTTTATAACTCTAATTTTGATGTTTTGCATAAATTTTTAGGTACCCCACATTAGGAGAAGGTGGTACCTCATACTAGCTATATGGAGTACAAGCCCTGAAGCGCTGCTTCGTGGCATTGTGACTTGTACTGGCCTGGCAACACTGATAAATTTGTTATTAGCATGGAAACAACGAAACATTTGTAATTAGCACATGAACCTTGAATTTTGTCTAAATAATTTTTGTTTAATTTTGTCTTAAAAATTTATCGTCCATTTTTCTCTTAGAAAATCGGGTTGTACGTTTATGTTAATGATATTTAGAAAATATGTATCTTATATTAGAAGTGGAGGAACCCCATTTTGGGAATTCTTCTTACAAGGTCATTATTTTGAGTCATGGGGCAAAAGAATTCATGTAAAATTAAAGGTTGGTTCCATAGACTTTTTAATGTTACAAACAATTACATTGAAGACCATTGATTCTAATTCCCCATAAATTTTAGTTTGTGCTAATTTTTCTAATGCATATACAATTTTAAAGTCCTACTTGGTAAATTTACTCTTATACAGCATTCCACCAACATTACAAAATTTTTTCAGATATTCTACATTAGTAGGTATTTTAGGTACCTAGTTTCATTAGTAAGAATTTATTATACTTTAAAGGAATTAAGTGAAAAGCATTTGTAAGTACCTATAAGAAATTTACCCTTCATTTATAACGGACCCAGACAGAAATTGAAAGCTTAAGCCAAATTACAGTGAATAAACGAATTTACAATTTTAATTCAACATTTCAAATAATTCGTGTGTTGATTTTCCCGTCAGATATGTGAAATATATATTACACATCACTTGGTTCAAAAGTGAGCATTTACATACGAGGGAAGTTTGAGAAATGAGCTGAGCTAGAGGGTAATGCCCAAATCATGTAAACTTATTTCGAAACTTGTTGAGGAAGATATTTTCTATAATTAATGATCAGAAAATAACGAAACGTTATAATTTCATCATAATGATAAGTCTTTCACGAAGATAATAGAAAAACTGAACAAAATATCAAAACCTCCTCAATGTGGCAGATTTAATGTTTCATTCAGAAAGTATAACCACTACCTCGATGAAAAGTGAACGTGCTTCCATGTAAAAAGATGCTTCACGTTTTTTACATGGCGCCGCGTTTATTTACATCGAGATTACCTTCATAGCTACCTTTCACTCCAAAATACCAGTGTAAACATTGCCATTCTCATCATGTATTACATAAATAAATTTTAGGAAAATATGTGCAAAAAAAAGAAAAAAAAAGAAAAAAAAAAGAAAAAAAGAAAAAAAAAAGAAAAAAAGAAAAAAAAAAGAAAAAAGTTTCAATTGTCTAACCTAAAGAGAAGGGGTATCGTAGGAGGAGAGAATTTTATGCATAAACTTCAAAAAATTTCGATTGAAGGATTAGAGCAGGATGTTTCCTAATGTTTAACTCATAAAAATTTGGAATGAAGTACAAATCATTTGATCGGTCCGATATATTATAAGTATTATGTATGTTTATGCGTGAGCTTATTGTTTATAGTCTACATTTATTATAAGCTCGCGTAGGCTATCGATATAAAGGTTACACCGTTTAGTTCTGATGGTTATAAAAGCGTAAAAGAAAAGAAAAGTGTCCGCTTATCGAAACTAATATAGTCTACATGTTGGGCAGATACATAAATTTCCACAATTGGAACCGTATGATATCGCGTGCGTTGGCAATTTTACAAAATTCGAGATCAATTTTGTAAATTCCATCTTCATGCTGAACACTCCGTAGGGAGCAGTAAAATGGCGGTTACCTACACTAAATCAGTGTTCGTTGAACAAGAAACTTTTCATTGGGTAAGGACGGCATTTTTACATTCGATAAATTTTCATCAGATTATCGATTTCTAAAATTGAACATTATTTTTATATTCCTGTTTCGTTCTCTCAGTTTCCACTGTTCTGATATTCGGATGGCTCTATGATGATGTTTTTTTAGAGTTTTAGTTTTTGACTTTTCGGTTTCGTTGTTACGTAGAATAAAAACAGTGGAATCAAAATTTTGAAGCAAAAAAAAAAAAAAGACAAGTGTACAACACTTTTCGGCGAATTTATATTGAAAATTATTCGAATTCTATCGCTCTGGGAGCCATTTCTCGTCTATCTTTTTATGGTATACGATTTTTAATATCGCCCCTCCACAATTCACTCTCTCATCGTGCCAATTTTGTGCTATATAAGGTTACCATATTGTGCACGCTCACAATGCGAAAAATTGCTAAATAAATCGGTTTTTATACGTAAATTTTTTACACACGTTCCCGGTCGCATTTTCTTGTTTGTCCTATTTTTCCTGCTTCTAAATTTGTTTTTCGAAGTTCATTCGCAGCGGTGAATTATGGCAGTCGTTTTTGAAGGCGAACAGAAAAAAAGAAAGTTTGTCTTATACTTAGTTTGCTGCAAAAAATAAGCGTAGGATTACGACTTGCTGATCAACGATAATGAGGGAATGGAGCTGGGCGTACAAATTTTGTGTCGGTTTTTGCGCTTTGCTTTTTGGTTGTCCTTTTTCCTGTATCTGGATCCTTGTGTTGGTTGGTCAGTCGAAAATTATTCCACATAATATACAGTTGGTAAAGCTGGGTTTAGACCAAAAGAGCGAAAATGCAGAAGAAGAGAACGAGTAGATATTCTTCATTTTTATAAACGTAAAGGAATCCGTAGAAGCACTTCCTTTTTATATTAAGTGTTTCTTCTGATATTTCCAAGAAACTGTTTTATTTCTTAACTTACCAATCAACACTTATTGAAGGGAGCTAATAACTGTGGCCTCTGATATTTGGGTAGATAACTACTTGGGTTGACATTTACTCACAAAATATTCGAAGCACATTCACTGACAGTTGAATTCATAGAATTTTCCGCATGTTTGAGATATTCAGCTTACTAACAGGATCACAGGAATTATATTTCCAAAACTATGTAAAAAGTCATCATAAATTGAGTACCTTGGTCATTCCATGAAAATGACAAAAATTGATAATTTTTATTTCTAAAATTTCAAATGATATTTATTGTGCAATACCTTGTCGTGAGAAAGTATTCTCACCAGAAGGTAAATTCAACAGAATTTAAGCGTGTTCAGCCACTTCATATTTAATATATGGGTAAGCCAAAACCTGGGCGAACACTGGTGATTTTAGAGCCGGTTTGGACAATTTATATACTGGTTTAATTACACGCACACATACACACATATGTAAAGAATACGTACGTAAGTGAGGGTGGCCCGGTTGCATCATCTCTTGTAGTGATAAGAGATGATGGGCCGGTTCGTGTACGGATTATGACATCATCGCATTGTCAAGATAAGTCATGATTCGGTACTCGTACATTACCTGCAAGTACATGCAGGTAATAACGATAAAACGTAATTTGTGTTTGGTTTAACGTCATAAGGACGATTATTTGCCAGTCCTTTGGGGCAACGACTATCGTCGAGGGGTCCAAGCCCCTATACCTCATACCAGTGGGTATCCACATTTATCAAATAATTTTTTTGAGGGAATTGTTGGTAGTCATTGAGTAAAATGCGAATATAATATTAGGCGCACATCAAACCCTTCTTGGAAATAAAATATAAATTTATTTGGGATTCCATGAGTCATAATTACAAATAAGCGGTTGTGCAGTAATGAAATTACTGTAATATAAATTCAGTGTTGTCAGTCTATCACTTCCCTCCAATGCAATAAATCCCACCAAACCGCATCATGTGTATATTCTTTTATTATATACAAGTCCTTCCATCATGTGTGTAAAAATTACCTTTGACACGATTACGAGGGAAAAAAAAAGTAGTCCAAGACGAAGGAAAAATTCTCATAAAATTGAACTGACCAACCAATGAATAGGCATTAAACAGAAAGTCAGATTGGCAATGTCAGTAATAGTACCTACTGATACATATTATTACATTGTCTTTGGAATTTTTTGCCTAATATATATGCTCTCCTATGGCTATCCGCTAGGAAGAAAAGAAAAAAATGTTGAAACCATTATTTTTCATGGAATTTGTTAAAAATGTTGGAAATAGCTCAAAATAAAGACATTTTTCAGACTGGATAGTACTGCTACCATAAAAAGGAATCAACCTGACCATTTTTCCTATTAAAATGTATGGAAATAAGAACTGTTCTGATTGGTTGAAAACTGGTTTTATTTAAAGAATAAAAACCAGTGTCGTAACTTATGACCAGCCTACAATCTGTTATTGGTCCTCTAAAATTTCTTTATTGTTACCAATTCATCCTTCCGTATGGGTATCCTTTTTATATTTTTTTACGAAATGTTGTTATTCAGCACTGCAACAGTGTTTATAAAATAAAAAATCACATGAAAGATACAAGTGGTTATATCCACAATGGGATTTTTCGTACAATTTATTAAAATATTTACTTTAGAGATAATTGTTGAAAACAGCTTCCAACCGGTGATGATAGGTGAAATTATTATGTAGGTACCAAAATTTAGATCTTAGCATTTTTAGTTATGGAGATATTTGCTGATTCCGTCATTTTCGTCATTTTCACAGAATGACCCACCTATACTATGTACTGAGACATGGTGATGCGATGAACTAATACCACTCAGTTATTGCTTTTCATTTTTTTTTTCCTGAAATACTCATATCCATCTTATGGGACAATTTAGATTCTAAATCAATATTCTTCTAGTGTATGTATCATGTTTTAAATCAATAAACTTTATAGTTTTCAAATGCTAAAAAATTTTAAAAATAAATAAATAATCGATAGCATGGTTTCCACTACACACAGAAAGTGAGGCAAATAGCTGTTACAAAGACGGTTAGTGACACTTAAGTGCATTTTTATGACCAAAATCCACCCTGCAGATTTGGGTTGTTATCTCATTGTCTCGTAAAACGTGTAAATGTCCGAAAATGTGATCAGTTCGCATATTCTTTACTTTTCCTTACAGATATATTTTGCTGTCTCTGTTTTTTTTTATTTATTTCTTCTCTATCGCAACCTTGAAAATTACTGGATTAGTGCTGAATTCCAACAGCATGGAGCTGCTAGAGACCTTATGGCCTTATGCATGAACGATACTTAAGTATCAACAGTGACTTACGATTTACTTACCTTAACAAAGTTATATTTAAACACGTTTACGTGCAGATATAATAATTTGATAATGGAAAAAATGTAAGAATTACTTAAATATCGTTCTTGAATTCTGCTCTAAATGAGACGAGGAAAAAAAAAGAACAAAACAATAAATAATTTCTATTTTCTACGGTTTCCAGGAGATGAGTAACGAAGGATACAAAAGGTTTCGTAGCTAATTGAATAGAATACTTTGAATATTACTAAGTAGGTAGCCCCTGCGTTGATAAAAAAGTGGTTAAAAATTTATTTGAAAAGTTTAGCTATTTGATAAAAAGAAGGGGATAGTAACATATTGCTTATAATTAAGAGGGAAAATGCTGAAAAGAGAGAAGCAAAAGTAAAATTAATTACTTAAACAAATTCTCTTTTTTTTTCCGTTTTTTTTTTTTTTTTATTATTTTTTTTATGATGAAAGAGTAGCAAACCATGTCAGTACAGTGACAGACAAAGGTTATATGGGTAAAAAAAAATTCAGTCTTATGCCTAAAAAACTCATCTAAAAGTTTATTCAACGCTTTCGTTGTGAACAAACCCTAACTTTTCCCCTTTTCACGTCTGATTTACTTCCCTTCCCCCGTCCTTCAAATCACCTCTTTCATTCTTCAGCTCAAAGATAAATCGTTTTTTGCCGAAATTTACGATTTCAGAAAATTGAAACAGTCAAAAGAAAGAAGTATTTCCGGCGAGATTTACGGATGTTTACGTCTGATCGCAAAAACGGACTTTTCTTTCTCGTTTTCTGCGGCCCCGCTTTACAATATCAAATTGAAAAGGTATAATTTATTACGTAAAAAATAAAAATCTTATTTTGCCATATACATACATATATATATAGTAGTTATATAGTAGGTACCTACTATAACTTACACTGAAATTCTGGGCTGCCACAAAGTATAACGTTCGTGTAAATGTTATTGTAATGGCTGCTGTGGTTGGTTTTTCCATACGCCGCATTTACAGCAAAAGCAAAAAGCCTCCAGCAAACTTCGTCAAAAACAATAATGTTTCACACTTTTCGAGTTCAAAAAAGAGGTTTCGTTTTCATGGTTTTTCTCTCCCCCTTTCCCCTCGTTAGATTATTTTTGAAGTGTCAATTTCGCGGGTTGAACACGAACACGTTTTATTTGTTAGTGTTGCTATATTTTCTTTTTTTTTTTTTTTTACTTTTTTTTTACTTTTTTCTGTCTGCCTTAATTTATTATTTTACGTTTTCTGTGGCCACGGAAAAAGACAAAAAAATAAAGCAATAGAGGGAAAATGTGAAGTAACAGACGATGTGCGAAAATGTTTCTACGCAACTGCCACTAAAACCACCTTCTTCGTCGGAAGTTAGAACAGAAAAAAAAAAAAAAAGAAGAAAGTTACCCTTATTCCAAAAGAAGAAGAAAAAAAAAAGGGCTAATTAAAATGAATACCGTAAAGGACGATTTGACCTCGTTATTTTATTAACTTCGTCGCTCGAAAATCTCATTAGCCAACGAATTTTATTAAATTGATTAACGAACTTTCGTTTTTTGTTTTTTTTATTTTTTTTTTTATTCGCTTTTTTATTCTACATCCTCTGCTCTCGTCGCTATATTTCCTTTTTTTCCGGATTATTTCCTTAATTATTCTTTGGAGTAGCGAAAAAAAAAAAAAAAAAAAATTCGAGAAACATCACGTAGGGATTAGAGATTACATAGAAGATAATATTGCGCATAAACGTCATAGATAATAATATGTAGAAAAAAATAGCGGAGGAAGCGTATTATAATTATCTATAAATTCTGGCTATAGGTGTATGCATGCGCACAGCTTTCTTAAAGTTTTGGCAAAAATTCAATTAATTTCCCAGCACGTTTATACGGACAATAATTGGACAGTGGCTGGTAATTTTCATGTGGCGTAGATACTTGGCGCACACTGCAAAAACAGAACAAAAAAAGATTTATGATTTTTACGAAATAAAATGATCCAGATTGCAACTCGCCAGGTTACTTATAGATATATCGATATTGAAGACGGTTCACAATATATTCTTGACCGTCTCTCTTCCACAACAAATCAAAACACACTTTATTAATTAGGTCAAGGTTTTTTTGTTCGAAGCTAAGGGAAAAGTCTATCCTGCAAGAAACCTACCTACCATCTACGTCCTTGTTGCAGCTAGTGATTAGCTAATATCTCTAAATTAAGAGCATTTATACCGGTTTTTATCCAGTTTTCTTGCAAACAGGACATTAAAATTGACCTCACGACGGGTTGAGGGGTGGGGATGTGTTATTTACCACATTTACCCGAATTTACCCGCCATTTTAAAATGTCTTCGTTCGTATATCGGACCATTAACCGTTTTCAAAGGCGTTCTTGCTACTCTCAAATGTATTTATGGGCACCTACCATCCTTTACACCCCTGAATTGATTTCACCTAAATTTATAGAAAATCGAGAGTAATAAAATGTACATTTTACGACATGTCAAGGTCGACACTTCGAGGCCAATACTTTCGACCACTGGACTAATCCAATCACCTACTGTTTTTCCATGTTTTTCCTACATTCTTCTAATACCACAAATACAGGTAAACATAGAAAAACAGTACATAAAAACTATTTAATTTTTGATCAATCGAATATCGAGTACATTCTTTATGGAATTTATTGTAATCCAAAATACAGAAGTACATATATCCACTGGCACCCTGTGTGTTCCAGCCACTCGATATTTGCCTCCAAAACACCAAAATTCGTGGAAATTCTTTCAATAAATCAAGGGTTGTGTCAACCTCACTTACTCCCCTAAAAAAAGCCACCGCATTTTGTCTGCCAAAATCTCCAAATCCGAACCAACAATCAGTCTCGATTTCCAGAGAGAAAACACTTACTTACTGGCTATTGCAGGAACAAGATCTCTCTTCCAGACCTGCCTACTGGCTGTCTTATGAAGAAGATTTTTTTTTTTTTAACTTACTTACTGGCCTATTGTCCTAGAATCTAACTTATTTTTGGTCAAGGCATAAAAGCTTATATTATTTTCTCATCATAAAGATAGTCAAAGTAAAGGTTTATTAATATTATTTTAGCTTACGAGTATTTCTTGTGTATTTCTTTGTGAATTTTAATAATTAAAATTCCTCATTTTGAAAATCATTTGTTTCATTTGTTATCAAAATCATGTCTGATTGAGCTTCTCTCAACACAGGACAAATCACTTTGAGTTGTTTCATAACAGATGATTGAAATTATTCATTTCGTGACAAACGAAAATGAATGACTCCATTTTTATATTTTGACCTAATTTTTTTCAACGTAAGCAGGTAGGTACTATCTTATATTCTATGTATCGCCACAAAATTTGAGTTCTCACCATTTTGAGAAAACTACCAGGAAGATAGGGCTGAAATTTTTGCAAAAGATAACTCTCATAAGAAGCCGGTGTGATAGGAGATTGGTAGGTACTTACCTATTAGTTAAATAGTTTCTGAGAAAAATATTAAAAAAAAACTAGCGCTGCAAGCTACGCCAGAAGGTAAGTTTTTCAAAAATCATCGATCATTTCTCATCTGTCTTACATAAGAAAAAAAAAAATGAAAACAACAGCGTTCAAATCATTGAACAGATACAAATTGCTCTCAACTCTTCATTCAAATTTCATCCAACTCGATCCAACGTTTTTAGCTAGTTTCCAGCAAAAATTGCTGTTAAATATGCAAAATATAATTTACGCGCTTTCATGCCTCTTAAAAAACTTTAATCTGATTATAAAAATAAAATTTATGACTTTCACCACACCTACTCCAGTTTTAGTCTTATGTGACCTTTCTTCTGCTCTTACGGCCAAACTGATCAATTGATTTTCATAAAAACCTATGTCAGCATTCTGTACGTTCAGAACCACCAATTTACGAAATTTCAGCAATATAATACGTGGATCAATGATAATATTATTTTGTCTTAACCTCACTCGTGGAACTTCTGTCAATCATCACGACTATACCACTGAAATGATTTGTATAAAACTTGGTGCTAATTTTCATTAGGTTTAGAACCAACTACTTACCAAGTTTCAGCCCTAACGAATGACAATTATGTCTTGATCCTCATTGGTGAAACTTATTTTTCCACCCTTTCAGCTCAACCCTTCAGCTGGCTTGCAGCAAACACAATCCCATCTTAGATTATGCCCGAAGCTCCTTATGTACTGAATTTCAATCCTATTGGACAAAAATTATCATCTTTATCGTGTTTACAAAACAATCTTTCACATACATAATTATATGTTACATACATACTTTAGGTGTTCAGGCGGCACGGGGATTCGAACCCGTACTGGCTGAACACCTAAAACCTCCCTCGTCACCGTCACTAAAAGGAAGCACCGTATTCACTCGGCCACGGTGCTGGATGACGGTGTTTGAGGGAGAAACGGCAATTAGCCGACATAGTGTGGTTGCCGCCACACCATTCCCCCTCAGTATAGTGGAGCATAATACGCCACTGGTACGGAGGCGCCTAATAGGTAGGAATGTATACCGGAGCTTGGTAACACCCCGCCTCATCACCACCCCATGGTGTACACCCTCCGGCACCATCACGTATGCTGGTGGTGCAACATACTAACCACAGTTACAGGCTTGTACGAGTGTCCGAGAGATGGTGTGAATATCCATCTCCCGGATCACATCGGGGTCACCACTTTAGGTATTCAGGCGGCACGGGGATTCAAACCTGTACTGGCTGAACACCTAAAACCTCCCTCATCACCGTCACTAAAAGGCAGCACCGTATTCACTCGGCCACGGTGCCGGGTGACGGTGTTCGAGGGAGAAACGGCAATTAGCCGACGTAGTGTGGTTGCCACCACACATACACACCTACATGTTTAATTATAAACATTAGGTATACAGTAATTTGTATAAACAGATCTGATATGAATGAAAAAATTTACATTTGTATTTCTTGCACAGTCAAGGGTACATTGGAAATTATTTTTAAGTAGGTTTTCTGTTTAAAATCCAATTATTAATTTGATGTCATGAAACCACCTGGCGACAAGAGTGGGCATATTCCTCAAAAAAATGATTAGAATTACGAATCACGAATGGTTTTTGCTAAGTGATTCGAATCATGAATACATTCAGTCTCAAACGTTAAATAATTCCGTTTGACCTCAATATGAGAAAAAAGTTCCAAACATTCCAGTACTTTTTAATAAAGAAATATTCTATTTTGGAAATTAAAAACTAAAAGTTCTGTGAAAAACCGTTTAATTTTACAAGGATGAAAACTCAAGCAAAATTTTGGTCCCAATAACACAAATTCATATATATATATATATATATGAAAGCTAATTTCTTGTTACCACTGTACGAGTCACAGTTTTTATCCGGTTGTCATGAAATTTGAAACGAACATTAGTACTAAGCCAAGAACTTGACCTATTGATTTTATTGAGAAGATCGACCATACGGTACTTCTGGTATGGCCTATTTTTGTTTTTGTTTTAGTTATAAAATTTTCAATTTTTGACAAATAGCTACGAAATTTGAAACATATATTCACTATGACTTATGAAAACTATCTATAAATTTTGGTGTGGATCGGCCGCACGGTACTTACGGTATGGCTATTTTTGTTTTTCTTTTAACAATAAAATTTTCGATTTTCAACCAATAAGTACGAAATCTGGATCAAATATTTACTACAATTCATTATAACTTGCAATGAATTTTGATGTGGATCGAGCGTACGGTGCTTCCGATACGGCTATTTTTGTTTTTGTTTCGGATGTAAAATTTTCAATTTTCGACCAATAGCCACGAAATTTGAAACAAATATTAATAACGATCTATTATAAATGGCTATAAGTTTTAGTGCGGATCAATCGTACGGTACATCAAATAACACAATTTTTGTTTTTATTTTGGCTATAAGAAGCCTAATTTTGGACCAATAACAACGTAATTCAGAACAAATATTTACTATGATTATTAATAACTTTTTAGTGACTACTTAATTTTATAATTTTCAAAAACCTACTTTTTCTGATAGAGCTGCTGCTGCGTTAGAGTTTTTTGTGTTTAATTTTCATTTTATTAAATAAACGTACACATTTCATTTTTCATACTAAGGTAACACTGCTAAATTCATTGAGTTGGGGGAAACAACAAATTCTGTTTTGTGTCAGTGTGCGTGCGTTGAATCATGAATACCATCAAATACACACGCGCACTAACAAAACAATCATAATTTTTTGATTTTTCATTTTGTTTAGATTTTTCACTATTCGTCGCACATAACGTCATATTTTTGCTACGTACCTAAGGTTAAATATTTCTACTGTTAAAATATCACGGGCCTAGTCTCAACTTTTCTGACTCGCACAATCTTAACACTCTCACTGCCAGACAGGGTTTCACCAAAATCAGTGTAAAAAATTTTTTGAGCCAAAGTTTGAATCTCATTTAGAAGGGTCTAGATAACATATATTTATCATTTTTTCATCATACCATCCTGTGTAAAGGATGTTTTCACCTGTGTGCAATATAGCACACATAGCCTGAAGAGCTAAAAACATACTTCCACCCATGAGCAATCTAGGTGGTAAATACAATATTAAGAAACTGATAAGACCTTTGGGAATGCCTCAACAATTGAGAAACAATCAATGTACTAAGCTGAAAAGGTACTTTTCTTATGCTACTCTATGGCATTCTTGAAACACGCATCTTTTGTTACTATGTTGCCAAATTTCTCTGCTATTCCAGAGTTAAATGTATTCAAGCCAGTAGAATCTGAAAATCACATTGATTTTAAAGTAAACTGTGTTCTCTACAGCACACAATCAAAAATATGTTGGTATGATCCGTGTGCAATACAGCACACACAGTGTGAATAGCAATCAGATTTGTGTGCACAGGTGCACACATGGCAGCGAGAGTGTTAAACAGCAGATTTGAAAATGTGCTTAAAATTGATAGAGAATTGAGTTACATGTGTTGCTTGAAGTATATATTTTCGTATTTACGGCGCAAGAAGTGACGAGCGTCTTTTCTGCATCACAGTTAGCAGCATTTTCCCGTTTAAGGTGCAATGGGTTGCGATGTTTAGGAGCGCTTTTTTTTAATTGTATTCCAGAAGACAGGGCATTCCGGAATTGGTGAAAATTGGAGTTATTATTATCGATGAATGAAAGGATATAATAATTTGATTATTTTATGAAATGAAAAACTGTATCATAATCTCAACCTCCTATGAACGTATATGAATTACTCAGCAGCGGCTGAACTGATTTCGATGGTTCAGAATTCAGTCAAAAGAGATACTCCAGGGGTGACCACGTCAAATTTTAATTAAAATCGGAACAATATCGGATCTGAAACTATGAACCTAAAATTTAAAATTCGACCAGTTTCTGGGGAAATTGGTATCTTCCAGATTTTCGAAATTTAAAATTTCTGATCAAATAATGTTATAGTGGGTTTGAAATTCTGAATCAAGCCAATTGGAGCAAAGGTTGGTAAGTACAGAGACACACTGGCGAATGTTATCTTAGCCCTATTTGGAAAATTGAAACTAAAAATTGAAACAAAAAAACGTTTTTTCAACAAAGTGAAACCGTCTTTAAAAAAATATAGGCCTACATCGAACAAAATTAACAAAAAAATACACTAAAAAGTAAAATATAATTTCTGAAGATATTACAACACCATCTCTTTTCGATCTAGGATAATATGATACTATATTCTTTCTTTCTATTATTTTTTTCTAACATAACTTCTCAAGTCGGTGACAAACTTTAAGTAATTAAGTGGGCAAGTTGATTTTTTTCTTAAAATATAATGCCCACTTTAAAATTTTTGTTTAAAAATTGTTAGGTACCAGGTACCCTCAACTTTTACCCCATCCATATAAACAAGATGCTCTTTCTTCGTACGCAAACAGGAACTCCTACAGCTATCAAAGACACCCTTTTTATTACACCTGCCATTTTGTAGCCTACCTTGATTTACCATATTCATTTTCTGTCAGAGGCAATAAAACATTTATTTTATGACAGTAGGTTTTGTTGGCTCGGGGAATCGAACCTGGGACCTACATATTTGCCAGCTAAAAGCGGTGAACTTGACCACACAGCCATCTCACCACCGACTAAAACTGGCAAATGTATTTTATATTAAACAAGGTATGGCGGTCCCCACAATGACCAATCAGTAGTGACATGTACACGATTTTGACTATTTTAAGATGATCAGAACACTCGCCATTTTTGTATTTGCTTATACTATGAATATATTCCAATATGGGCCAACACTGAAAAATGATGTACAAAAACACTTACACTAAATTGATAGGCCCAAATACCAAGTACTGTCCTCAAAATACTTTGTGATGGAAAGACATAAGATATTAAATCACAATACTATTGGAGACATTGGAGATCTAGGCGCCAGATAGTATTCAATATTCACCTTATCCACCCTTGTACCTGATATTAAAATTCGGAGAAATTCTTGCATTAAATTAAGGGTTTGACAGTCTCATTTACTCCCCTCTGGAAACATAGGACTCTTCATCTGGTCAAACCTCTGTATTAGAACCAATCTGGTAAACACATTTTTCCACCAAAATCACTTTTGGATAGGATTTCTTAGAGAACACATCTCTCCAGTTAAAACATCTAACCTTTGGATCGATCTCTTTAATAGAAAAACGTCTTTTATTTTTGCCTTAGTTCCTAGTACCAAACTCAGAATAGTTTTGTATATTTTTTTACTTTGATATTTGAGTTTAACATTGAAATAATATTATTATTTGTTTTTGGGCTAAGTTAAAGTCCGCTTAAATGAATTGAGTAAAGTTAAAGTCAATTTTGTAAATTTTATTTCATTAATAAAAAATAAAATTCTACGTTTTGAAATAAATTCGATCTTCTAATTTATTATCAAAACAAATTCCCTTGGCTGAGATCTGTCTCGGTTCTATCTCGATCGAACTCTACCCAAGGCAAGAGCCCATTGTTTGTGGTTCATAACAAAATGAAGAAGATGGTATCATAACATCCTTGATCAATAAGAGATGGAGTTGTAACATCCTCATAAATCATTTTTTTTCTTTTTAGTGCTTTATTTAGTTCATTTTTTTAATGAAAGCCCATATTTTTTTTTAGGTTGATTTTATTTATTTTTATTACCAGATGTTTATTCGTGTGCTAATTTGATTACCTATGTATGTTTGGAAAAACTTTTATTTAGCATACATTCGGATGTTTATGATTTCTACATTATAAATTATGAATGAGGTAACAAACTGTGTATTCTAGCGGAGTAATTTTGTGCTAGTTTTTTGGAAGTGTAACCTTAACATGGACAAAAAGCTGAAAAATCGCAAGAGTACAACTCGGATAAAATACGATTTATGACGAATTTTCGTAATAGTTGGTTTGTTGTTGGATCATCAAATCATTGAATTTTTTTCAAGTTAAATACCGAAGTTCAAAAAACGAACGATAATATTCAGTCCATTCCTCGTAATGTAGGTGACTTTACAGTTTCATCCTAAAACGACTTTTCACAAATTTTTTCAGTTTTTACACGCTGACCAACTTAGTTATTTTGTGGCATTTGTTACCGTTTGACTTCTATACCAATGTACTAGTGTCAATGTTTATTATAAATTTTGCTTAACAAACTGTATAGTTGGAACAACAAGTAGAGGACCACGCTAACACACACATCAAAAATTAGTGTTGTGAACTCCAAAATGTAAAATTTGAAAAATTCAAACGATTTACGCACAATAAAAGAAGTAAGCCAACATTAGGGTGTGTAGTCCTACACACTACACAGCATCCGCCTACATATACACGCACGCAACATATTGGTCTACATTATTCGTAGAAAAGCCCTCCCCCTTTTATGACTGCTGGAAAAAAAAAAAAAAAAAAACTAGACTGGGTCAAATTTGACGGTCTAACAAATATGTGGTAGTTTTTGACAGAAATTTCCGTCGGCACCATAAGCTGTATAGAAATGTAGACTATTGAGTTTCTCATGTCGATTGATTCATTGAAAAACTGTCGCGTGCACTGGATGATAGACGAGACAGCATTTCGTCGAAAGTGACGATCGTTTTACTACGATGTGAAAAAGGGGGAAAAAATGATATACGTCGAAATACTATAATTTTTCTGTCGATATGCTCGGTTCGGTGCAAACAGCTGACGTCAATTTTGGTCGAAATTTAGTAATTCATCTTCTTTCATGTACTGCGAGAAGAACAGGTAGGGAGAGTGGCATGGAGATGAGATTATTCACATTTTAATGCTTTTTACGAGGGTGTGGGTACGTGTGTTCCGTGACTTGAGTGAATGATATCTACATCTAAAGGGTCGATATTTTACATTAAGTACCTACTTACGCAGTTTGAAATTTATTGTCATTTTTCATAATTATTTTTCGAATTTTCTCTCATTTAGTAATGCTATAACAATAACGGATTCTACGAATCGTTGAATCGAATTTTAAAAATTATAAAGTGAGTAGAATTGTTAATCACAAAATCACAGTTTAGACAGGAGCTGTTAGGTAGGCATATTTCTTAATGAAAAATTGCCAAATTAGTTAGGTAGGTATCTACTTTTAACATGTTGCAGATGTCAAATGTCACAAGCGTCTGTAATCGGACAAAGAGGATTTCAGAAAAAGTGTATGAGACGGGAGTAATAAGACTTCTGTCTTTTTTAGCTTTTTTTTTGTTTTGTTTTAATGTAGAATATACAATTTTGCTAATCCACCCTCCAAGATACACCGTGAAAATAAAACCGAAAAATAATAATGAAATAATACGATTGATAGAAAAAAAATAATTTTTTTTTCACATAAAGATTCGAACAAGGGTTTCCTGGGTGATGGTCCATGTTAATTAGCAAGGAGCCACGGAGAAACTTAGGTACAAATTAGCCGATTTAAACATGACTACATCAAACACCACCTAACAAAAACACCTATGATAACCAGTGATAACACAAGTAAAAATATCATCTTTGACTAAACATAGATGCTTCTTAGAAACATCTACGTACTAATTAGGTATTAAAAATTTCATAATAACACCAATAATAAGTGCAATTATTGATGAAACAAGTCAAAGCACAAAACCAATTTACTAATATCATAGCAGTTTTAGGCTGGTATTTATAGTCAACACTTAGTGTTAGCTCACCGATGAATCGGTTTTCAAACTGGAGTGAAGCTGCAAAAAAATAATTTAGCTGAGAATAATGAGAAACGTAGCTTCCTTGTGACCAACTATATTATGACTATAAAAATAATTTAGTTTCATTGAGAAATATACATGAGAACTGCAAGTTTTAAATTGACACTTGGGTTAGTGAACACTAAGTATCAACTATGAATATTGGCCTTAGTCTTGATCCTGGACTTGCATCAATACTTTTAGTCTAAGTTTTGTTCTTTCTTTTGATTACAGGAATTCCCCCATAAATAAACTAATAGATAAATTAACGTATTGTATAGAGGGAGTTCTGATTCCTCATCTTTCTAATGATTTGGCTCTTCATTGACTGATAGGGTTGTGGACTGTAACCAACATAATTTTTACACTGCACATTTTAACATTTAGTCATCATCTGTGTACATGTACACCAACAATTCACTACTATATATTATTATAGACTGTGATTAGGGAGGCTAATATATAACCATACCACTGACCAATCATTAGTCACAACTACTTCTGGTGTGACATAGGCTCCAAATATTGAGAGATAATTTGTGTCACCAAACATTTAAATGAAAAATATAGTCAGGTTATTGGTGAATACCTACTACCAACTAGCCACACTTATCAATCATATAGTACTTTCTCAAATATGAACAGAATAATACGATGTAGCGAACTGAATCTTTCTAATCCACACTTCCCATTTGAAGTCCATCAACAGCAAGCCGAAGCTATGAGAATAAAAGAAAACATGTTAGGTACTAACTACTAACACCCGAAGCTCACAAAACATTACTAAAGAGACACCTTCATAGGGTAATGTAAAAAGGCAAGGATGCCACACCTTTTGAACAATTGAAATATATTTGGATAGGAGAGTTGAAAAGAGACCATATTTGGCACGTATGTCCTTCAAGGCCTTATGCATAATTTGCTACCATTCAATCAAATGTTCATTCAAAAATAACCAAGTAATAAAAAATAAATAAAATAACTCTAATTTTGGCCATCTTACCCAATGTGATGGGTAAAATATGGCGTAGTGGAGGCTAAGATGGCTTATGGAAATTTCATGTAATTCAAAAAAAAAAAAAAAAATAAGCCAAATCTAAAATTGTTGAAATTTTTAGAAAAAATCTATTAAACTTAAAGAACAACTACATAAAATCATTTTTTTTATAGCTGTCTAAAATAGAAAAAAATTCGTTTGAATTGTTTTCTAAGGATATTATTTAGTCCTTAAAATCACAATATGTTTTTCCAATGTTTTTCTCTAAAATTTAACTAGAAATAAAAAGGAAATTATATAAGATGGTACCTACCTAGTTTAACTATTCATTAAATTTAATCAATTAAATATCATTCTGCAATGATTAATTTTAATACTGGTGTGGCACCATAGCTGCTAGGTATGTTGGTCATATTAGCCGATTTGAATTTTTTATTTTTTCACATTTTTTAAATTAAATAATTATTACAGTCAAATCGGTGGAATTAAATACTAATGAAATCTACACAAAATTTGCTAATTATTTCATAAATTATTGGAGGAAATAGGACTATTCATTCCCACATTAACTAGAATCGAAATTCCAGTTAATTATTTTTAAGCTTTTCATCAAGCATTAAATTCATTTTAAAATAAAATGCAAGAAAGGACCAAGGTTTCTTATCACAAAAACTTTAACAGAATATCTGTTGACTATCCTGCACATACCAGTAATGTCATTTTACTCTTAACAGGGCTGCCAACATGACTTTATGAAAAAGTGGCATCTTTGCCAATGTGGCATCTTTGCTAGCACTGGTTGACTTACCAGTTGCTTGGAATTTTCTTTCTTGCAGTTTTGTTTTGTTTTTTTTTTCATTTGCTCTTGTTCGCTCTTGGAATACTTTGTGTATATACATTATGAAGGGCTGATTTATATAACAGTTCTAAGAAGCCTTTAAATCTCACTTGGGACTCCGGTTTTATGACATTGTGATTGGTCGTTTTTCCCAGTTCTTCCGTATCTTTTTATTCATATACTAAATTTAAAAGGTTCAAATCCCTGGGACAACATTTTACTTGTAGTGACGATGGAGGGGTGGTTGAAGCAGGCGGAGTGAAGCCCCACCCCCTGGAGACCACCTTGCCATCGGTGACATACAAAGTGGTATGCCTTAGCCAAGGCCCCCCATATCATCCAAAAGATCCCTCCACTAGTAATATGCTGGCGGGTAAAGGATCCTAACTTCACATGAGAAATAAAAAACAACCAATCATAACTTGGTAAACCAGAGTCATGAGTCAGATTTAGATGCTTGTTAGTTCTATAGATACTAGTTATTATTAGATACAGAGCGTGTTTTAGGGATGAAATTACTCAATTTTGTACTTTACTATATATATATGTAAGAATATGTATTCACATTCTTAAAATAACCACAGTTTCTGTCTGTGTTTCGCACTCGCTGATATAGTGAGTTGCAGAGATCTCTCATATATATATATATTAGATTTGTATTATATTCATCTATTGATGGATTTTAAGTATGGAAAGATGAAAGATGTGTCTACATGATTCTTCATTATTTTCTAAAGAGCTTACAAATCCATCAATACATGCCAAGCTAGTGGGATGATCTTGAGGAAGACGGAATGCTAATTAGTAAACGATCAGCTCAGTTCTTTCCCTAGTGCGGCTCCCCCTCGAAGAATGGGGATGTAAGAATATGTATTCACATTCTTAAAATAACCACAGTTTCTGTCTGTGTTTCGCACTCGCTGATATAGTGAGTTGCAGAGATCTCTCATATATATATTAGATTTGTATTATATTCATCTATTGATGGATTTTAAGTATGGAAAGATGAAAGATGTGTCTACATGATTCTTCATTATTTTCTAAAGAGCTTACATATATATATATATATATATAGATAGATAGATAGATATCTATACATCTTACAGTAATTGTGTTCCCCAAAACACTATCATTGCAGAAAGGAACTATGAGAATCAGCCCACCATTACATATTATAATTATACTCAAAGTTAGAATATAATCAATGAATATTTTACGTTTTTTAATTTCACTTAAATTTTGTAACATTTTCAACACTTCGTACTAATTTATTAATTTTTTTGATTCGTTATTTTGAACAAACAGTAACAAATTAGTACAATACAATGGATTTTCGAAGTCAGCATGTTTACATGTGTGTTAGTGTGTGGGTAATTTGCAGGTGTGTGTGTGGCATTGAAATTTATTAATAATAACTCGTGACAGTCTATGATAATTTTGATCAAACTTTTGAGCAGTTTATTTCGACTTATCTTGGGTTTTGACATTGACAGGTTCGTCACAACCAAAATCAACAATGGCAATGGTCAAAATAAATATTGACAAGTCAAAATTAGATTTGTCGAATTGTATTTGCCCAATTTAGTTTTCACTAATTAATACTAAGATCTAATTTATAGTTCTGACTGTAACGAATAAAGAATTATTCAGTTTTAGTCACACCATACAAAATTTCTATTTGATTTGTGTAACTAAAACTAAGAGGGAAGTCCAATACTTACACCTTTTAATTAGCACTATCGCCTGAATCCGCATCACTTGAACTGATATCTGTCTTTCTTTCTTTCTTTCTTTCTTTCTTTCAATTTTAATTCTTTTTTATTTTTTTTCATTTATCCATTTTCTACAGAAATGTTTCTGCTATGATGCAAGTCATTGTATGTCTAAGTGTGGAACTTTTCCTTGCTTTAAAGTCGTATGCACCAACCTAAAATTTTACATGGTGAAGTGAAACTGAATATAGGTAACACAGCTATATAACTCCATGCAGGTAAGTAATTAACAAGAAATGTTCATTCCACCGTTAGTGTGCGATAATGATTTGTCAGTGTGACTATGGACAGAGATATTGGTATAATATTGGCCAGGCATTCATTATTGCGTTTGTTCGGTGTTATGTTGCATTTTCATTGGGTTCTCAAGAGAATACAGCATTAAAAATTAGCCTACGTAAAGCATCGTTGCATACAATAAATACTGCATACTATTTAACTAAACTGATCACATTTTGTTCGTATTTTTCAAGTTTTTGTTTGGTCTTGGCACTGCATAGTCAAGCATTGGTTTTTTTGTTTTTTTTATCCGGAAAGGATTTTGGGAGAAAGACCAAAGGCAATTTTATTTTTCATCATTATTAATACTTTTGAGCGATGATATATTTATCTATCATCCTCAAATTTCTTCGAAAGAAGAACCAAATTAAGTTTTTGAGCCGCCTTAAAAGTTTTTTTTTTTCTAAGCCAAAGTTTTTTGGGTTGTTTTCATATAAATAAGAATGAGAAAAAAAAAAAAAAATGCAGCCCATCTTTTTGTACGATGCGATGGTGTAATTTACCTCGATTTGGTGAGCCAAAATGGAAGACGTAATGTTACTCTCTTCATGCGATAAGATTTTTTTTTTTCTTTCTTTCTTTTGTAAAGATTCCAAAGAGGAAGAATGAAGAAAAATATAACGAATATCGTTTTACAATATATTTTATGCTCGAAATTTTGCTAATAAAATGTGAAACAATAACGGAATCAATACTTGATTTATTTTGGTGTTTTCCTTCTTCCGTCGTTTTCGCTGTTTGTTTTTTTCTAATCCGGAAAACAATGAAAAGTTTCCGATTCAATTTGCTACCGCTAACATTTTTCGCCATTTTCATTTCATTTTTATCTTTTTTTCTTTCTTCAAAACAAAAAAAAATTAAAAAAAATAAGCATAAAAAATAACCCAAAAAGTACACTACATAATTTATTTTTGGGTACGTTTGTATTTAGCATACCTCAAAACTTATCTTAGCACAAAAATGATAAGGGTTTTTTTGTTTTTTTATTATAAGTAGACATTATATTTTTAATGATTACAGTTGTTTGATGCCGACGAAGAAAATTCAGATGCAAGGAAAAGCTGCTTATATAAAATATTGATAAATCTTATATACACTTCTGTAGCGTAAATAATTGACATAACTTGTGAAAAAGTTTGAATCCCAAGTGAATGTGTGATTGAAAAAGTTATCATTTACATCACCGAATGTGTTAAAAGGGAAAACATTATTATTGTCATTCCTCTTTCTTACGATGTTGACGAAGGATTGTGAAATGTTGATTTGTGAAATAGAAATAAGTTACCAATAACTATATGGTTTCTCATTTGTTGTGATTACTTTTCCCCTCCAAAAAACATATAAATAGAAAATAATGATAAAATGAAGACGTGATTCACCGAATAGGTAGGTGCCTACCTAAATACGCACATTGAGCAAGCTATAAGCTAAAGATAAATTGTTGAGTTTTAAAAAGGGCGTAGAGAGAAAATCGGGTCTAGGGAGAAACAATTTATAGGCCCCTTAACAAATTGAAAATTGTATTTACCTGCTGGTATAGTAACAAATGTTTATCTTTTGAAAGGGTTTTATAATATTGGAAAAGCCTGTTTGGTGAGTTGAGCGAAAGAAAAAATTATTTTAACGATTCTTCCATAGATTTTCATAAAAAATCCGCTTATTTTTCTATTTTTGATGTGTGAACATCTTAGCACTTAGTCTACGATAGAGGATAAAACTTACAATTATAACTCTTGTTTAATGTGTGTGTTACGTGACATGTAGATGTGTGGTTGTGTGCACGCGCACACGACCACACAGTTTTTATGTCTTCATATTAATCCTTCATGAGTAATAGCCCCAGCGGAACTCATGCCCTTGTTTTGAGAATTCCAGCCCCCTAAAAATCTTGGGCCTAGAGGAATCACCCTTGTTATAATGAGGAAGTAGAGTGATATCGAATAATATTTTGGAAAGCATAACATCCTAATGCGTGAGTAAAAAACATCATTTCAAAATTTAAGATTCGGATTTATTTTAAAATTCATTTTTTTTTAATAAAATTATTTGAATATTATCTTAGTATGCTGTATATTCCTAATGGTGGATTTAGGGGTAACAGAAACACTCAAGATTAAATTTAAGTAGTTTACCCAAAAAACTTGATGTATTTGTGCGTGTAATGGATAAAAAAAGAGACAGATTTTAAAATGGTGAAAACAGTGATAAATTTGTAAGAGCGTACGCACAAATTCTTATTTCCTGCACTACTGTTTTGGCAGCGCATGTGTATATTTGATTTTTCCTACTTTGTGTACCGAATACTTTTAGTAGATTTTTCACAAAAATAAGTATAGAAAATTTTTTTTTCGCCCATGGGTCCATTGGCATAGGCTGGGGTTAAAGGCAAATGATGCAAACTACACGAGCATCAATCACCTTTTTCACACGTGTTTCACATGTCTTTATCGCAATTCTCATTTAAAAAAGTTATATTAAAGGGGTGAAGTAGTGTATTGTCTATCTATAGTGCAGAAAGTTGACGATTTCGCAAGGGCTGCAAACTTCACAAGAATGATAAATTGCTTTTCCGCACTTAGTAGATATTATACTTTTTGTAAAAAGTGAAAGGAATGTTGGGGGATAGTAAAAACATGAAAAAAAGTGGGGAAGAAATGGCAGAACTAAAAAAAAAAAAAAAAAAGCGAAAAAACTAAAGAAAGAAGTGAGAGAAAGAGAGAATAATGAATAATAATTTACAATCAACATAGGAAACAAAATACAAAACCTCTTACTTTTCCTCCATTAACAAAATCATTGTAGCAGTATCTACTGATTTCATGAATTTTTGGTAATTTGAAAGTGAAAAGAGAAATGGAAAATAAATATTTGCAAATTGATAGCTTACTTCCAACTAGCTTTTGTAGCATATTTGGTAAAGTGCTAATTCATCTAATCGGAGGTAGCAAATTAAAATTCAAGTCAGGGTGGAGAATTTTTCATAGAAAATTGTTTATTTTCGTCCAATAAAAGGTGTACAATGAGTGATTGATGAAAAAAAAAAAAAACTTGCGTTGAAAGCATGCGGAAAGTAATATATAAACCATCCAAGAGCCATATAGAAGAATAGATTGCTGCAATGCTACAGAGTAGGCCACTTTACACATGCTAAGCATGACTCAAAGACTGAGACAAAAATGTAATTTTCAGAGACTTTTTGAAAATGAAGCTTGAAAAGAGGAAAAAATAAACAGCTGGTTGTGCTAAGGAAAACTAAAGTGTGCGTGCAAAGCAAATATGGCGGTGCAAAAAGTGGCCAAATTTACTATAGTGGACATGTGCAAATTTGTATTTTTGCATCGTATTGAAATCTACTGCTTTTTGCACGCTGTAGATGCCCAAAAATCTGTATACTTTTTTTTTGGAGGTGGGTATATGCATTAGAAGCATTTTGCTTGTGCTCACCCTGAATTTCTGGTAACACTATAGAATTCATTGTTTTGGAGGAGACAATAAACATTTTTGTTATGTGTCTGTGTGTGGCTGTGTGGGTAGTGGTGCATGCACATCGAGGTAATAATCGGCGAAATAATATCCGAAAATAATTTCGTGTCTGTAGGTTTATTACAGTAATGTGGTCAAGTTATTTTTTAAAGGCCGCTTTAAAATTGATTGGGATTGCGATGTGTAAAATACCTAGCTGGAAAATGGCATGTTCCATGAACGAGTTACAAAAAACTAAACATTTCCTGCGATAATGAATGACTCTCTACGCAGTGATGACCATAAAATTTTGAAAATATTGTTTTGTCTACTCATTAATCACATATCACCCATGTGAGATATTAACTTCGATCATATATTAGATAGATACGCCCTGTACAATCTTGTACAATGCTTCCCATTGAAGCACTGATACATACGGAGTATGACGTCACATTAGGGCAAGAAGTTATTTTACCTAAGTTATACTAGGGCTTATGAACAAAACATTTTTAAGGTTATTGGTTACTTGGAACCAATAAAAATTTATATTGGTTACTGCTAGTGGTTATTGGTTAAAAATGTTCTTATTTGGTGACTGGTTATTGTTCTGGTTAACAAAAACAACTTTTATGGTTATTGGTTATGGTTACTGGTTATTGGTTGAGACAAAATCTGTGATAAAATAGACAAAAAAAAACTTTCTTCTGGTTTTCAGGATAAATGATCAATAATTGATACTTTTCCAGGAAATAATGGGTAATTTTTGAAGAGAATTCAATAATACTGATTTCTCAGAAAAACCAATAAAAACTGATTTTTTCCGGTTACTGTTCTGGTTAATGGCTTCACCATTTTGTGGGAATTGGTTACTGGTTATTGATTATGTGAAATTTGTTTGTTTTGGTTATCGATTCCCAAATCGATGTTGTCAATTTATTTAGGTTTTTAGTGGTTATTGTTTTGGTTAAGGTTGTGCTTATAAGCCCTAGGTTATACTGTTGTTATTTTCAGGTTTTTGCAGTTGATTAGTTAGGTTGGAGTTTGTTTTCTGAAAAATTAATATTTTTTTTTTTCTATTAAAAAATTTATTTTAGAAGAAAAAATAAATTTTTTTTGATTTTTTTTCTTCAAAAAATCCTTATGGGATTTAACATGCATTTACCCTATTGTGACGTCATTTATGTGTGCTTCAATTTTCCATTGACATGGCGTATCTATCTAGTATATGGTCGAAGGATATTAAGCGTTCAGAATTAGCCTACTTCACTGTAACCTATTTCTGTAAGTTGGGTTCTCATTTGCTTTCTTGAGTTGGTCATTGGTTGGGCGTTCAGCTAAATTAAGCCAATAGACGTAAAATGTTCGATCATTTTATTGCTTCTAACATTTCATATTCTTCGCAGTTAAAGGCTGAAATCCTATAATAACACATCAATTAGCTTTGCTTGCAAACTGAGTTATTAAAATTGACCTCAAGTAGAGGTTAGGGGTGGGGGTAGTAAAAATGTTTAATTTTACGACAAAAGTAATGACACCATTTTTCCATTTTGACCTAATTATTTTTTGTGAAAGGGTGTATATACAGGGTGTTTAAAAATCGTCTACCAACCCAAATGGGTCTTGTAGAATTCATCGAGAGAAGAAAAAGTTCCTGTTAACATAGGCTTTGAAATAAGTTGTTTCTCAGATAAGTGGCTCTCAGGTTTTTAAAATTTTCATAGTTAAATCAAACGAGGAAATTCAAAAAATTCTTTAAATTTGATTTTCGATGAGTGAATCTTATTGTAATTGTCAAGTATATAAAAAAATGTCCTTTTAATCCGGTTTCCATCTTCAGTACTTACAGAGTTAAATTTATTCTAAATCGGAAGAAATTTGTTGAAATTTTAGGATATCTAATGTTCATTTTTTTTTAAATCTAAAAAAAAAATGTTCCGATTCCCGAATTCGAACCCGCAACGTTTGTACGATGTGTTGTAAATTTTACCTTCAAATGAATGAATATGCAACCTATTCGATACACGCGTATGAAAGCCATATATCTTTTAAACAAGAGTGCTAAAAAAAAAGGTGCGGCCATAAGACTTCTGCTCCTCTCGATGAAACTCTACAAGACTCATTTGGCATAGGAGACGATTTTTGGACACCCTGTATATATGTCTGGATATATTACCTAAATTTTTGATTCACGGTTTTAAGACAAGTACATGAGGGAAGGAGCTAAAACTTTCACTACATATGTATAGTCCTTACATAGAACCACGTTTGAAACAAGTTTGGTGCATATTGGTTCGATAGTTTCTGAGAAAACTGGAAAATAAAAAATTCCTGGAAAAGTGGTTATTCCAAGATTTTGAAAAAAACAACAAATATGACCGGACTGAAATTTTTAAAATAGATTTTCCTTATGTTAGCGCAAGTATGATTGGAGTTTGCCGCTTATTCGTTCAGTAGTTCCTGAGAAAACCGGAGAAAAAAAAATTTGCTGGAGGAAATTTTTGGTTTACCATTTTCAGATTTTCACGATACGTAGTTTTTACGCAGAACCAAGTGCGAAAAAAGTTTAGTGCTTATTAGTTTCGGAGAAAAATGTAAAACAAAAATGAAAAATTGCCGGAAAAAAGAAAAAAGTCGACTGTGATGTTTGAAGTATCTTTTTCTTATTTACGTCTGAAGAGGTTACATGCGTTTTTTCTATTTTAAGTTTTTTTTTTTTTTTTTTTTTTTTAATATTATTTGTGAAAATTGGCAAACTGAGTTTTTCTATCAACCGATAACTGCGTTAGTTTTTTTTTTTCCTTTTAAAATTTCAGTGAAATTAGTAACCTACGATTTCGCAGGCTGTGTTTTCTCCTCTTAGCGATCGTACAGATTTCATCAATGGTCTTCAAAGCGAGACGAACTATATAATTCGACGAACCTTTTTTTTTCACCTCCCCTCCTTTCTTTATACTTCACCTTCGTGTACGACACCTCTGACATCGAATTCGGAATTACCGACTAACTTCCGTAATGATCTCTCTTTTTCTTTTGTTAGATGGTAAATTTAATCCTATAATCAACATTTCGAATCTTGTAGACTCGTCTCTTATCGCTGGGTGTACCCCTTACGTTTTTTTCTCCTTCTTTTTTTTTTTTTTTTTACTTCATCCATTCTTCCTTCTACGGCTGGCTTTTTCTCTCTTTTTACGCTCCACATTTTATCCCTTTCACCCGTCCCTTCGGAACATATAATAGACCTGTCCTTTCGTTGGTGTGACTATAACAGCTAACAAATTGGTCTGCGGAGCAAATGTCTTCCGAACGAGGAAATGAAAAGCGAATTTTTTCAAAAGGACTGCAGCAGTCAATTTATCTCTCATTTTTATTAATCTCGTCGTAGCGGGCGAAAGTAATGGCTAAAAACGTTAAACTAGTCGTTCGTTGGGTAACGATGTGCGCGAGTTTTACTGGAGAAAAAATGCGAATTTGCGTATTTCACAACTCGGGCGGTGTATCTCTATTCGTAAAATACGAACGAATCTGCATTTGAAAATGTACGAATTCGAAAAGGTAGTAAATATAGGTTATATACCTATCTGTAGGTAGGTAATTATTAAATACCTTATATACCTCACTCAAATGTGGCCGATATTATCAATTTGGCCTACGCTTTCGAAAGTTATACCGTATCTTCGAAACGTCTTCGCAGAAACGATCGTTGGTGAACGATAAATAATAATACCCGGCGCCAATAAACGCTATTTTAATCACCCACAAAAAACACGTTTCTGGGTAGAAAAACAACAACAACAACAACAACAACAACGCATCGACGAAATGAGACAAATTTAGAGACTAACGCACGCCGTTTTTAAGCCGAGAAATAAATAATTGTGACCTTGTACCTAAATGGAAATCTTCGAATAGGATTTGCAAAAACTACAACTTCACCCACCCCTTCGACGGCAGCTCCATAAATTACGTGCCAAATTAGCAACGCTTCACGTCGTATATTGTAAAAGCATAGTACGCAACCTTTAAAACGAATTTTATCCATTTCTGCGGGCAGAGTATATTGTATCCAGAATTTTGCCATAAACCAAGAAATTCCAGATTATCTGATCAGTTTACTCGTTAATATGTTCGTCTTTGGCAGAAATGAATTGCATCGAGCGAATTGTAATTGTTCTTATAGATAGGTAACCTACTAAACGCGAATAAAACGTGATCCGATGTGGCAATTGGTCAAAAAGGGGTCGTGCGATTTTGAATAGGTACCATCTTTTACCCTGAAGGTTTACCGATGTTAGAATTCTTCAATAATCGAGTCTACGGTGGCGGCTCAGCTGATGTGCTTATCCATTGGAAATATTTATCGACCATTTATTACCTATTTAGGAACGTAGGTTGGAATTCAATTTGTGAAAAGAGTTTTCCATTCCTCATACGCAGGTAGGTGGTGCCCGTTGAAGTCGTCTCAAGCTTACTCACTCCCTCGTAGACTTCTCATTTTTTTTTTTTTTTTCGCTCATCACTGGTATCGGGAACTGTAGCTGGACTCTTCCAGAATTTCAAATCATCCCCTCCCAGACGAAATTTTCGGGTTACCTACTGGGTCCCGGTTTCGTAGGATGTTGGGTGGATCAGAGATGTTTCGTCCTCCACAATCGATGGTGCAGTGCCATAAGAATGAGTCATTTGGCTGGAGGCCAAAGGTGGCAATCAAAATTAAATTTATTTCAGTTGTCAGCTGTTTTTTTGATCAGTGCTGCCACATGTTGTTCTATGTGTTATGATTACGGTTACAGAGTTTCTCATTATTATGATTATGTTCCATTATGGTTACAGTTTTCTCTTGAAAATTTTGTTCATAAAATGGATCAAAACAAAATTTTATTAATTATCGGTTATGGTTACAGATTTAATTTTAATGTGTTTAAATATGTTAGCCCTTGGTCTACAGTAGGGGCTAAATGAGAATTACATTCATCATATTTGCGTAACTGTAACTCTTGTAACGTATATTTTCGTATATTTTGTAAATAATACATTCGTTCACAGTGTCTCCATACCAGAAATTCAGGCATTCAAATTTTATCTAAACATCCATTCATATTTTCATAAACAATCTAAATTATTTCCTAAATTATTCCCATCTAAAACGTGATAAACATTGAAACACCGTCTCCATAAACAGAGACCAAATATACTGTCCCTAAATATTATGATTAATTAACAAATCTCTAATTCAACAAACTTCTACCTCACATAGTCTATTCACTACATCCAATCACGTACACCATGTACCCTGGACTAATATATAAACTCTGATAATTTATGCTCACTTCAGTTTTAGGTTGGCCTAGCCTAGAAGTAGTCTAGTTCTAGTTCAGCTCAGCTCAGCTCAAATCAGCTAATGTTAAGTTAACTAAATGTTCTAAAATATTATGTGAATTAATCCCAATGTGTTAAATGTTTAAATGTAAAGTAAAATATTGAAAATAGTAATTGTGTGTTATATTTGAGTGTCTACAAAAGTTAAGGTCTACAATAGATAGTGGACAATTAAACTCTAAATTCTAAACTCTAAAAGAATATTTTTACTTGTATTCCTTCGTATGGTGTAACACTGAAAGGTGTTCAATCTAGATACTATTGTAACATCTTTTGGCCATTACAGCTCTTACAATTATAACTCTCGATTGTGTGTGTTACATGACATGTGGGTGTGTGTCTGTATGTATAACATGTTGCACAGGCGCACAACCACACTGTTATTATGTTTGCACATCAATCCTTTATGAGTATATAGCCAATATAGCTGCAGTGGAACTCACATTTTTTTTATTAAATTTTATGTTATGTTGTATTAAGATTATTGAAAAATTTTGATATAGTTAAAATTGGTTAAGATTTTTACCTCAAAAATCATGGTTATAATTGGTTATGATTATTGTTAGTGGTTATGGCTGCTACTTCACTGCCAAGTCAGCGCATTTGGTTGGTATTTGAAAATATGATAAATAACTGAGTGACTTCATCTTCTTCCATTTCTTCTACCCATTGTAAGGTTATGAAATGTCGAAATGATATCAATATTTCTCAGTACTGCACTAACTGCAGATCTTTTTCACTTTTTTAGTATAAATCAGTAATTTTTGATTTAGTTATCACATTATCAGTTAATAATTGCATATAAAAATATTCTATTTTGAAGGGAAAATATCAATACATAAAATATCGATATTTTTGAAAACACTAGGTAATCCATTGTAGTCACAAGCATCTCATGACAGCTTACTTAAAACGTCATTGTTATCATTTGTCATGATGTTATCATCTATGATTAGTCAATATTTTTTTTTTATTTACTATTGAATGCGGCACATCTACTGTGAAAGATACATGTAAAAATACCAAAATACAACAATTATCTCAAAAAAAGTACATAAAAATGTAGCAGGAGCAGGTGCTTGAACATGGCACATTCAGTCACTAAGTCACGACTTAACCTAGTAAGCTTGGAGCAACTTCCCAAATATCCAGTTTTCAACGCTGTGTAGTACACAACTGTAAAAAATATATAATAACACAAATAAAAACGTTTTGAGCAAGCTGGCAAGAGACGCTTATATTATAGTCTTCTGACACAATGATTGTGGCATCGGTTTCGACATATGGCACCCAATTATCCTTAAAATCATATTGTTAAATAGGGGAACTTTCTTTACTGAAATACTTGTATTGATAGACAAGATACATAATACTGAGGCATCTAACAGACAGATTACCTACGGCGCAATCTCTTGTCTGTACATAACGCATGACATCTATAGCTAATTGATAAAATATAGGTCTTTTGGTTATGTAAGGTCTGCGCAACAATGAAGTGGTTGTAAAACTTGATCAGTTACACCCCTCCAGAGGAAACTGCTTCACATAACCCCTGTGGTTAGGCAAAAATTAGGGGACTTCCAGTTCAAATCCCAAAACTTTGACAACTCCTAAATTGGTAACCCAAATGTGTTACATGTAGGGAGTGTTCCTGTTGTGCCATACCAGTGATGTAGTTTTGTCATTGACCTCCTCACAATGTAGAGCGGTTTGAGCATATAGTGACCCAGCAGTTTTTGTGGTAACCTTCCGGCTACCTGCTTATGCTTTGCCGCCATAATGATTGTCTGACTCTGTCACCCTTGAGGAAAGTATTTAGAATTTAACAGTTGAAAAACCTACAAATTTTTATAGCATAATTTTAATTATAAATTTTATCATTGAATTTTGTCATTTCTTTCTTTTTTATAGAAAATATCAATTAATCCACCAATTTGTCTTTCACAACCAATTTTATTTTCTAATTTTAGCAGATAGAAATGAAGAACAATTTTTTCTATTACACATCTGGAGTTTTGTCTCCTTCTGTTGATTTTGGTCTACAGTCTCCTCTTATTACCGTTGATTTGAGAGACTTAGTGAGTAAAATGGAATAAACTACCTACAATATTTTTCTTCTCCCAAATAATCTTTAATGAGAATACTGTGAGTAAAATCGGTTATGAATCATATGTGCTGGCCCTTGAAGTAAATACCATCGATTTCTACTGTTTGTAAGTTTTTGAGTAGATTTTTGAAAAAATGTACGTATTTAAATTACCTGAGTATACGGACCCAGGAGTAGGAGTGAGTACGTTTTTCGTTTCATGATCTTTTGAGCATTTTGGTACGGTTTTTGAGAATTTTTTTTTTTTATACCTACATGTACCCCCGTTTGCGTTGAGTCTATTTCCAAGGGTAATTTTGATCAAATGGTTTTGAAAATTAAAACACATATTCTGATCCACCTAAAGAAAAACCCTATTGTTTTTAGTCCGGATCGGGCTCGTAGTCCGTCCGGTAGGTCAGTTTATACAAATTTTTTATTGAATAGTGTATAGGTCTCAATTTTCAATCTATAAGCCTGAAATTTGGTATACGTATGTGCTTTAGATTCAGAACAATATCTACTAATTTTGGTGCGGATAAACCTTACGGTACATCTGGTAGGGGCGATTTTGCTGCATTTTTGGCAGATGAATGGCTCTAAAAGGAGTAATTTTCAAGTTATAGTCATAAAATTTTGTATATATATTGATTTAAAATATATCTAACACGTTTTTAAATTTGGTTCTTACTAGTATTATGGTTCATTTCCTGGGGCTGTTGGAGCTGTCAATTTATCATGTTATCTCATTAAAAGTTGTAATTCTCTTTCAATAGTAACGAAATTTGGTACGAACAATACCATCTATATAAGGACCAGACCTTCTAATTTTTGTTTTGATTGGTCAATCTGTTTCCAACTTTAAGTATTCAATCTGATTTTCCCTTTTTCACCCTTCTCATAATGGTCCTGAAAAATTCATTTTCTAGGCTTCATCGAGAAAACACTCTTTTTAACCTATAAGCAACTCGATCTCAGTAAAAGGACGATTTTTGCCCAACCCACATCCGCTTTCTATCACTAGATTTGAACATCGACACTAAAATCTTTGCTAATATTTTTGTAACCCAGCACGTAGACAATTGCATTGTATTTCGTTTTGCAATATAGAAGATTTTTTTTATATATAATTGTTTTTTTTTTTTTTTTGGTTTTTGTTTTTATATAATCTACAATTATCGTCACTACCGGAAAGAGAACCATCGAATTATTTCCTAGACTCGTGCTAGTTAAAACTTGAAATAATTTTTCATTCCACAAAAAAATAATGATTTTTCATCCAAAAATGAAAAATTCATTCGTAAATTTTTTGAAAACATTATACTAAATCAATATATTTTATCGTATGCCTTGTATTTGTGTGATATTGGTAATTTTTTGCAGAAAATATTAATATTTTGTATGTTACTTCTATTAGAAATAACTATATTGGTGATAGAGGTGATTTTTAAACAAAGAAATATACTTTTTCTTGCGAAGCCTGCTGAGCAAACATTTTTTTTTTTTATTGTTTCCTCTTTCGTATTTTTCTAATGCCAATAATCTCCGATAATGTTCTCTTCCTCACTGTTTTTTCACCATTTAATTAAGGTTTTAAAGGTTTTTCTCCATTTCCTTTGGATGAAAAAATTTTCGTTCGATCTCAGCCTTACTTATTTAAGCCGAAATCTTTTAAAATTTTCTTTTTCCAATCTAATTTTCGTTCATACCTTTACCTTGAATTCCCGTACTTAATTAAAATCTTAATTTTAGCACCATTTGTCCTTGCCCTCACCAATTCTTTGGAAGACCCGGAACCTGGAGGCAACGGTAAAATGTACTTCAAAATTCTTAGGTACAAAACTGGCGGATTTAGCCGTCTTTTCTTGCTACTGTGTTTTCTTTAGAAGAAATCAATGGTAAAATATCGTGTCTTGTTTATTTTAAGAAGTCTCTCACAAAGTTAAGAAGTTCGTTGTAAATTTTTCTCGGTTAAAATTTACTTTTGTAGTTGTTGCAAAGTACCACTGTAGGGCTACATTTCCAAAAGCTCGTTGAAATGATATAACTTAATGAACTACCTTTAGCGAAAGTGTTCTGTGTATTGGTGAGATTTTTTAAATCTGGCATTATACTACAAAATGGCGTTCTCCAAAAATTGGTTACCTACTGAAAAAGACTGTATAATTCTAAAAAATAGAGTAGATAAATAAATTTATTGCTGGAAAAAATTTTGGATACAAAATTTCTTTTAACTCAATATTGTTATTTCCGATTCTGACTCCAAATTTTCAAGAAAATTTCAAAATTTCAACCTAAAATTATAAATGTTTCGGTTATGTTTGGTTTGATTTCGAGAATCTTATGTCAATCGCATTTCAAACCCAAAAATTAAGTTGGTCGTGAATTTGCGGTGTTTCCTTAGAGTCTGTTGGCATAGAGAGTAAAAGCTGTTTTGCTACCGAAGATTTGCAGTTTCGTGGGAAATTGCTAATTTTTCATCTCCACAATAGGGTACCGGACATGATTTTTAGTAAACATATTTTCAAATTCTTTAAAAAAAATAAAAAATATCAGTGAAAACCGCATTAAAATTAGTTGCATAGAATGAGAGAAAATGAATGGTAAAGTTGAGTTGTCAAAAAACGTTGTGATATTTTTTGAGCAGTGGGTGTGATGTCATAGAATTGACACATCAGAGAACTTTTGACCTCTTTCACAGGTTTCTCATTCATTCATTCTTCATTATCATATGTTTGTTCATTGGTTTAGTTAAGCTCATCAATTTAGAAAGTTCATGGTTACTACAAGGGAGGGGATGAAAGGATGTTCACTTGCACCCCCACCCCCTTATTTATAGACAAATTCAAAACATTGAAAAACAATAAAAACTAAGAAAATCAAAAACCAATTATTCCTTATTTGTTTTAATATTAGAGCATAGCCTTGGAAAAAATTTTTGTTGGTGCCTGGGGAGTTATTTACTTTGAGGGCTGAATTCATATTTGTAACCCATTTTTAGATTTAACCCTTCATTCAGCCCCCTGTAGCCCAAGAAATGAAATTAAGATAATATTCTTGGATGTTATTGAGTGATACATCAATAATATTGTTTTTTGAGGCTCTGAGTTTACATTTATAATCCATTTTTAGATTGAACCCCTCCTTGGCCACCTGTGACCCCAAGTAGGGGGTTAAGATAATATTCTTTGATATTATTGAGTGATATATCATTAATAATACTTTTTGAGGCGCTGAGTTTAGATTTGCAATCCATTTTTTGATCAAACCCCTTATTGAGCCCCCTGTCACCCCAAATAGGCGGTTGAGATACTACGCTTAGATATTATTGAGTGATACACCAGAAATAATGTTTTTTAAGGTAATGAGATTATATTTACAATCCTTTTTTAGATTGAACCACTTTTTTTCTTCCTGTGGCCCCAAAAAAGGGATTGCAATTTGTAGAATACCTTGTCGTGAGAGATATTTGCACTAGAAGGTTTTCAACAGCATTTGCGTGTTCTACCACTTCATACAATTAAGTATGGGAGAGTCAAATCCTCGGCGAACACTGGCGATTTTTGAGCCAGTTCTGAGAGTTTATATTCAGGATTTGGTACACGCACACAGACACACATGCATACGTACATGTACGTAATTATGTCATGCGTTACGTCGTTTCTTGCCGGCGTCGAGGTGAAAAGAAACAATGCAGCATGTTTGGTACTGGGCCTGTGACATCACCGACATCGTTATCAGGTAATTGATCTTGGCCCGTGCAGTGTATCTTACCTGTACGTACGTACAGGTACTAACATACAAACGCACCAGTGTATATTTGTTTAACGTCATAAAGACGATTATTGCCAGATTTTGGGCGGCGACTGTTGTTGAGGGGTGCAAGCCCCTATTACCTTATACAAGTATTGTCCCCACAGCTACTCCCCCCAGTTTTTGCGCCGCAAAAATGATAAGTCGCGTGCCTAGGGGACTTATTGAGTGTACTGCTGTCTTTGGTCCTTCTCCCATTTAACGAGGGCTGAGCCTACCGCAGCCCCTACACACTTGTAGGATTGTTTGTGCGCATTGAACCGGGCTTGGTAGGTGTCCCTGCTAGCCTGTCCCCTTTGTCTAGGTGATCTATTTTGTTGAGCTGGATGGGTGTAAGGATAGGAACGATGGGAAAATGGAGAACCAGACAGAGTTTTTGGTTTTGGCCGGTTGAACATCGGGGAGTTCAAATTCCCCGATGGTTGATAGGCTTCACCAAAGGCGGAAGGAGGGCATATTTGAGGCACCTCTTCCGGCGGGAGTTGCCTCTTCGTCTCCAATGTCGCCAGGGATGAGGACTCCGGGGTGGGCATTCCACTCTCGGTGTCTTCTCTGGTGACTTCTGGAGCAAGATGAGGGAGCTGATGTCGTATCCATCAGCAACTCATTCTCAATCCTTTCAATTTCCTTTTCTTGTTCTATCTGTTCCTTAGTCTTTACAGCCTGAGGAACAGGTGGAACTATGAATTGGAATTCGGGGTTGGGAATAGTGTGTTAGTTAGGGATGACATGACAAGGAAGAGAAGACAAAAATTGGAAAAGAGAGGAAAAAGAAAAATAGTAGAAAATTTGGTGCAAATTTGGCGTGTTTCAGTCAACAGCAGAAAGGCGAGTGAAAAATGTTGCGAGAATATTTATCGACCACAGCTTTATTTCAAGTTGTTATCTCGTTTCAGACATGTTCGGAGGGAATAGTGCATCAAATATTCTTTAGCTGAAAAGTTTTCCGGTCAAAATCTGTTAAGTACAAGCAGAGTAAAGCGTGTTTGAATTTTCGTGTTTTTGAAATTTTGTATCTCACAAAGGAATGCACTCTTCATTTGTGACGTCACGATCTATTGACTATTTTGTTATCTGAATGTTTGTCAATAGAAACACGTTGCGATGTTTTCTTCCATATCGCACGTGGGTTTGTTTATTCGTGTCGTATTTTAATTGCACGCATTTTTTCTCTGCTTATTTGCGGAATTTCTTTTGTTATAAAACTTCCCAGATTCTCGTGTATTTTGTGCAGGTTTGCAAATTTTGCAGCGGATATTAACTTTTGTAAATATTTTTAGTTTCTCTGTGCCAATCTCTCGGATTTTCAAGTTGAATTTTGGTTTTTTCACTTTTTGCTACCAAGGGGCCTGCCTCTTTTTCATGGGCATAAGGGGGCTGATGGATTGTAGTGTATTTTGATGATCTCATTACTAAACTTCACCGTTTTCTTTATTTTTGTTTTTTCTACTGGTGAGTTTTGTGATTTATCACCTTTTTCGACCGGTTTGTCCTCAACTTTTTGTGGTTGTGTGATATTGGACTGTGTGTTCTGTTTTTCTTCTTCAACTTTCCTTTCTGTAATCTTCCTTGTTGCTCTTTGGAGCATTTTCCTGTCGTCATTTATAAGGTATGCAGGTTTCAATCTATCAATTGAAATCGTTTTTTCTTCACCTGCGATTAGTATTACAAAATTCTTGTCATCTTGTGATACGATCTTATAAGGACCGGTGTATGGTTTCTCCAACGAAGATCTCATTTTTTCGTCTCTGACAAACACATGAGATGTTGTGGCCAAGTGTTTGGAGACATAAATCTTCGGTTGGCCATGACGAGCTGCCTGTTTCAAAAAGCTGTTAGCATCAGTCCGTATGTTTTGGACGAGTGTTTCAGGGGCTAATTTCTTTCAAGTGGGTGAAAAAGTCCCCTGGTAGGCGTAGCTCTTTGCCAAGCGCCAACTGAGCTGCAGAGTGACCTGTGTCCGTTTGAAGAGCAGATCGAAGGCCCAAGAGGATGGTTGGTAGTATGTCAACCCATCTCTTGGTGTCGCAAGCCATGATGGAGGCTTTCAAAGCTCTGTGCCATTGCTCAACTTTTAGACAGCTCTTGAAAGAGCGAGCTTTCAAATTGGTGACCTGGTCCGTAATGATGACTTCAGGTACGCCGTAGCAGGCAATCCAGGTGTTGTATAACCTGGCAGCTACTGTTGGAGTGGTCATCTCATAGAGAGGAACTGCCTCTGGCCATCGAGTTGCTCTATCTATCATCGTCGACAGATATCTGTGTCCTTGGGATGGGGTAATGGACCCACCAAGTCTATATGTATTGTTTTGAACCACTCCGTTTGTTTGAAAAATTTGAGAGGCAAAAGAGTGTATCTTCCTACTTTAGACTCTTGGCAGTTCAGGCAGCTGCGAGCCAATTTGTTTCAGTCAGACTTCATTCGAGGCCAGACAAATCTTGATGCTACTAGTCCAGCAGTGCATTTTGGTCCAGGGTGCGATAGATTGTGCACACTACTGAAAGCCAATTTGCGATACTTTGTCGGCAGGAATGGCCTATTCTTGCCTGTACTAATGTCGCATGTTAGTAAAACATTAGTACCAGGGATTTTCCTTTGTCTCAATTTGAGAGCTGTGTCATCGTTCGACAACAGTTCTTGCAATTCAGCATCCCTTAACTGTTCTTTAGCTATTTCAGTGTAAGGTAATTGAGACAGTACTGAGATAGCTTTGATCCTACTAAGAGCATCAGCTGGAGTGTTGAGTTCTACACTTATATACTGGATGTCCGTAGTCAACTGTCCTATGTAGTCCAATTGTCCAGCTCTTCTTGGGGAAGCTGGTTCAGTCTTTTGTGTGAAGGCATGTGTTAGGGGTTTATGATCTGTATACACAGTGAAACATCTACCCTCTAATTGGTGCCTGAAATGCTTCAACGCAGCAAATATTCCCAGTAACTCCCTGTCGTATGTGCTGTAATTCTTTTCGGTTTTTAATAGCTTTCTGGAGAAGAAAGCAAGCGGTAACTAATTGTCATTGTTCTTTTGGTACAGTGTTGCACCAATAGCAAAGTCGGATGCGTCAGTTGTGACACATAATGGCAGACTTTCGTCTGGGTGAGCGAGAAGAGTTGCATTTGCTAGTGTTTCTTTGATGTTTTCAAAGGCTTTTCAGCTTCCTCAGTCCAATCGAGTGGAGTCTTCTTTCTTTTTATTTGTTTAAATCAATGCGAACAGCTTACTTTGTTCGGCTGCAGTGTTTTTAATGCAACGTCTGTAGAAATTCACCATCCCCAAGAAGCGTCTGAGTTCAGCAACGTTTGAGGGTTTTGGGAATTTCAGTACGGGTTCTACCTTGGTCTTCAGAGGGGAAATGCATTCCGTTGAGACTTGATAGCCGAGAAAGTCAATTTTGGTCTGTTTGTATAAACTTTTTCCAACATTGATGGTAAGTCCAGCAGCGTGTATACGTTGTACGATGGCTCTTACATTCTTCTTGTGCTGTTGCTCACTGCCTTCTGAGCAAATGCATATGTCATCCAAATATGCATAAGCAAACGGCAAATCCATAAACAGTCCATTGATGAATCTCTGGAAAGTTTGTGCAGAATTACGGAGTCCAAACGGCATTCGAAGGTATTTGAATAAACCAAAGGGGGTTATGACCGCTGTCTTTGGAATGTCCTGTTCAGTCATTGGAATTTGGTGGAATGCCCAGTTGATATCGATTTTTGTGAACATCGTTTTACCCTTCATATTCGCGTTGAAGTCCATTATGTTTGGGACTGGATAGCGATCAGGAACTGTTTTGGCATTTAAGACCCTGTAGTCTCCAATGATTCGCCATTCTCCACTTGCTTTTTTGGTCATGTGGATTGGGGAACTCCATGAGCTTTTCGAGGGGCGGCATATGCCTTCTCCTATTATGCAATCATAATATTCCTGTGCTGTTTTGAGGTTATCAGGCAGTAACCTGCGGGTTCTAACATGGCAAGGCGGTCCTTTAGTTTCTATATAATGAACGGTGTCATGTTTATAGGTCGGATGCCTGCGAATCAATGGTTGAGTGACTCCAGGATAGTCTGACAGAATCCGTAGGAATTGTTCATCGACTTTAGTGCAGCTGGATATGTTGGTGTCCAGTTGGTACACTAGCGTTTTGCCTTCCACCCATAGCCCAGTATTGTTATCTATGATCTTTCTATTTTTGAGGTCAATGGCCAGGCCATAGTGCGCGAGAAAATCTGCGCCTAGGATCGGAGTTGGAACATCCACAATTGTGAAGGACCACGTCATGTCTCTTCGCAAACCTATGCTCCCTTTGCTGGATTCTATTCCATAAGCTGGAAGGTTTTGACCATTCACAGTTCAGAGGTAATATTTTGGAGGAAATCCCTTTTGGTTTTTACTTACTGGCAAAATGCTCAAGTCAGCAACTGAGTCAATAAGGTAACGTCTCCTGTTAATCCTGTCCTTGATGAACAGGTGGCGCGAGTACTTTTTTGAGGGATCTTCAGCCACGTAGATGACCCCTCTTTCTAGTTTGATGACTTATTGTATGTTTTTCCCCACCATTAGCATCTGTTGTTACACTTGGTGGCTTCTACACCAAATCTATTGTTGAAAAAGCAAGACTTATCATCCCAGTTCTGAGATGGGGGTTTGGGGGATGATGTTCTTCTAAGGGGAGTTGGACTCTGACCCCTGGTAGAATTGCTCTTTCGGTCTCTGGACCTGGATTTTCTATCATTGTTCCTGTTGTTGTTGCTCCTGCTTTTTGAGTGGTTATTGCTTCTACCATTCCTCAAGTTATTATTATTATTTTTCTTCTTTATTTCACTAGTCAGCTGAGCTATTTGGGCTCTAAGCTGAGCTAGTTCTCCCGTCTCTGCCAATATTGCACGAATCGAGGATGCTGATCTCAAATGTTCCAGTGCACTATCGGCACTCTTTGCCAAGAAGTCTAGGTCCTTGGAATTGTTGATTACCGTGGTACCCACAGCTGCCAGACACTGCACAACATTTTGGGGCAGTTGTTTGCAGAACTGGTTCCCAATGACCGATGGTGATACGATATTGTCGGCCTTTTGTCTTATTTTGGCCATGAAGATGGAGGGTTTATCGTCTCCCATCTTCATTCCACCCATGACATCATCAATTATCTGGTTCTGAGTCTTACCAAACACATTGAGAATTTTCCTGCAGAACCAACTGTACTTGTCTGCATCCGCTGGAGTGCATTCTATGATATCCAGAATGCGGCGTATTATTTCTGCGGGCATGCCGCTGCAAATGTGTGTATACTTCTGGTTGTTCTGTAGGTTCTCTGTTTTGAAATGACCTTCGAGGAGAGTCAACCAGAGTTCTACCTCATTTAGCAAAAATTCCGGAATCTCGATCCTCCGCCTTTGGATTGCAGGGTTCTGCAGAGTCTGCATCTGCAACAGCTGTAATAGCTGCGCAAGTACTTTGGGCCACTTCCACCTGTCCCAGGCTGATTTAATGTCTGATTCGTCGTATTTCCATTTCCATTAGTGTTGGGCATTGTTGTTTGCTGTATCTCTTTAGAGTTGCTTCTTGCAAAGGTTCCACCAGACTGCATCAGTTGTTGGTCTGAGGTTGAAGGGTCGGAGTTTGGGCTCAAAAGACAACCACTTCTGAGGGTGCGAGCTGTTGTCTCGTTCGGGTTGATGACAGCTTCCAAAAGCAAGGCTTCTGGCCTCCAGATTTGTTTTTGTTTCTCCGGAGTATCAAAGACTTCTGAGTCTCTTGTAGAAGCTGGAGTAGTTGGCGGATGAGAGCAACTTTGTTCTTCCAGATCTACTTCTCTTGGTTCCCTTCTGGCAAATATATTTGGAAGGAGGGGTTTAATTTCCCACTTTTAAAGTCAGACCTCTGCTTCGACAGCCAGAGGTGTCTGGGTCTGTGAAAAAAATTTGTATCACAAGCGAGTTACTTGCCAGCGCACCGCGCCTAGATACCCACGACATAGCCAAAAAATCACGTCGGGGTCACCACTGTGGAATACCTTGTTGTGAGAGATATTCGCACTAGAAGGTTTTCAACAGTATTTGCGTGTTCTGCCACTTCATACAATTAAGTATGGGAGAGCCAAATCCTTGGAAAACACTGGCAATTTTTGACCTGGTTCTGAGAGTTTATATACAGGATTTGGTATACGCCCACAGACACACATGCATACGTACATGTATGTAATTATGTCATGCATTACGTCGTTTCTTGCTGGTGTCGAGGTGATAAGAAATGACGCAGTGCATTTGGTACTGTGCTGTGACAACACCAAGATCGTTATTAGGTAATTCATCTTTGCCCCGTGCAATGTATCTTACCTGTATGTACGTACAGGTACGAACATACAAACTCACCAGTGTAAATTCGTTAAACGCCATAAAGACGATTATTGCCAGCCTTTGGGCGGGGACTGTTGTCGAGGGGTGCAAGCCCCTATTACCTCATACGAGTATTGTCCCCACACAATTATATCTTCACTTATTATTGAGTGATTTATTAGGTATTGGATACCCATGTTTTTTGATACCAACAAAAAACAACAAAATTCAGTAAAACCACTTGCCCAGCTTACTTGTGAGTAAAATAAGATTTTTGTATTTGTTTTCAGAAACTTGTAAAACATTATAAACAATATATCACACAATAAAATGTGAAAATTCAAAATTAGCTAGTTATATCTGAACTACTTTGGATCACATTATAAGGAGTTGAATGAAGAAATACATGTCAAAATAAAACTTTGAATCTAAAAAATTACCAACAATGTATCACACATTATAATAGGGAAATTCAAAATTAGCCCCTTTCAGAGCCCCTGTGGGATCACATAATGGGTAAAATTAAGAAATTACATCAAATTCAAAATCAGCAGCTAAAAACTATTACAAATGATGAATTTACACAACAAAATATGAAAAGTCAAAATTTCCCCTCATTTTGAGCCTTGGGGTCAAAAATGAGTCAAATGAATAAAATAATGTCAAATTTGAACTTGGTGCCTCAAGAAACATTATAAATGATGTATTACATAATAATATGTAAAAAAAACAAAACTGGGCCCTTTTTTGAGTCCCTTTTGGGTCAAAATATTGATCAAATTAAAAAACATAAGGTCCAATTTGAACTCATTACCTCAAAAAATATTTTTTTAAGGCATAAACAAACAATATTATACCACATTTGCGTTGAGTTGGATAATTTCAGTGTATATATGTTAAAAGTTCTAAGAAAATGCATTTTTGGCCCATATCTGCTGCCCCTTTCTTATTTTTGGGATTTCAAAAAAAAAAATTAGATGTGATACTCAAGCACCCTCATACCAATTTTCAACCTTCTACCTCAGTGGGAAGTACAAAAAATAAATACAGATAGAAAATCCAAACTTATTGAATCTTATTTACTTAGGTGATAATTTAGACTTTGAGCTTTCTGTGTCAAAAGTTTTCTTGAGTCCTGAAATGAAATGTGCGCCTACCCTTGCTTCAAAGTCATTTTTTAAAGTCAATTTTGTTCAGTAAATTTTCACAAAAAACCTACTTAAAAATCAAGTATTAATGAGATGTATTAAAACCAGCAACCTCTGATAATGCAAAATACAAAAACGTCAATTCTATGACATCACAACAACAGGATGCGCATCGAGGTACCGTTTTTGGTGCAGCAAAACTTTGACATCTTATATCTTCCTTTCTATTTAAAATTTTTCAAAAAAAATTTCAGAACCTTCATTCACAGGCTTCAGACTATATCTCACATTAATTTCAAGTAATTCTTAGAGTCATGTCCAGTACCCTATTCCACATAAAAACAATCTTTTTAAGCTGAAAATGTTAGTATGTTGTTTAATCAACTTTTAGGTCTACTTATGAAGCTGCCTTAAGGTAAGCTGTTTAAAATATTCTTGATATTACATATTGGTTTTTGGTTCAGTGATAATTTTCCATGTAAGACTTGATAATATTTTTGAAGATAAGTTGAGATGTCATTTGTGGGGTGAGTGGATATTAAAAAGGGAGGGAAAAGCAAAACGTGAGAAGGAGTAATCTTCAATAATTTAAAGTTAGTTGCTACAGTCGGCAGTTCTAATGAGGAGGAGGACAGAGTCCCCAAAATTTCACTTATACGGACACTCAATAAATTATATTCAATTTTTTTTCAGTGAATTGTGCATTATTTTCTGTGGAAAAAGTATCGATCAATATAGTACCTGTAACGGCCAAAAGAGGTGGTAAAGTACCTAATTAGAACCACTTTCGATGTTACACCATACACGAAATATCACGTACTTCAAAAGCAGTAATGCTTTTAAAATAATTCAAGTTTATCATCCACAAGCTATAGTGGACCTTAACATATAATAGAGACTCAATAATATTTTAAAACACACGAGTGAGTTTACACATTTAATAAAATAATAATATGTACATTACAGTGCATATATTACTACGTTAATATTTATACATATACAATCACAATCCAACAAGCAAGACTATCTGTTCACTAGAGACTTCTACTAAAGAGGTTCCAGGTACTTAGAAGTAGCTGTCGAGGAACTGTGTCTTTTTCCACTGAATTGAGGGATTATATACTTGTTCAGGGTATGAAAATGTACGTGTCGGATAGGCTAAGTGAGGTAGGGTGTTGTTATTATAGGGTTGTGCTGACTTGTCGAGTACTCGAGGGACAGGCACAAGTAGGTCATGAATATACAGGTAATATATCTATATTCATAAAATTAAATACGGATAATTTAGTGGTTGTTTATAAAGGGTTATAGGACGATTATTGTTGATAAATATCTACGTTTTTGGTATTCAAGTCTGTGTGGACGAATATGTTTGTCATTTCTAAAAATAGACGAAAATATACGTTAAAGTACCTGTATGTGAAAAATTATAAAATTATAATAATAATCAATAAGTTCTGCCTTGAATTTCCTATATAATTTTCAAGAAACAGTTAAATGTCAAAAGATTATAGGTTTGTTTGCACACTACTAATCGATTGTAATAGTTATTTGTGATACGAGTGTATGAAGTAGGTAATTTTGATCCGAGTGTGATGTCAGCAGCACGAGCCAAGTGATACAAATTATACGAGTAGCAATCACTTACTATATACACATGGGTTACATACTATTTTTGCTAAAAAACAAAAAAAATTGAGATAAATATATATTTTGGTAATTGGCAAACATATAAGCACCAACTATCACTCTAAATTCAATGAGATCTGTGGCATGGTGGTGACAGTGCTGTCTCAGTAGGTAACTGAGAGGTCAGTGGTTCGAATCACCGCAGCCGATAAATTTTTATTAAAGAAAATAAAAAACAAAAAATATAAGAAAATAATTGAAGAGTGTGGCGACTGTGAGTACCCAAATTACATCCGCCTATAACGTTGGCCCCATGGCGCTGTGTATACGGTGGTCCAATTTTATAGGCAGATGTAATATTAGTGACACTGGTTTGAAATCCCGACCGGACGGAACCTGTAAGTGGTGACCTCGATGTGATACTGGGAATATAGCAAACAGCGCTGTCTCTCAGACACATTGGGAACTCACTGATCACACACCCTCGCCTCCTTCTCCTGGCCACTGGTAATGGGTGGAATGGGGTGTGGACTCCTGTGCACAAGTTTTGGATGTCCTTTCACGTGCATACTTCGCAGCTGCTCATTGGCTATTCTGCTTCTTATGCTATTGGTACTTAGGTGGTAGTGTAGAAACAGTGAGTACCCAAATTACATCCACCTATAATGTCGACCCAGTGGCTCCGTAGATAGCAGTGGTCCAGTATTATAGGCGATAGGTTATACCTCTTTGAATCCCCGAGCCGCAGAACCTATAAAGAGAATGACGACATAGGCTGTGTACTTCTGAGGACTAGCGTATGCATGCACCCAAGACTATGTATAAAGTAAGGACTTTATACATCGGTTCTAAATGACATTCAAATCACCAGCTTTATACATCATTCAGGTATGTATAAAATTAGGTTTGTCAACAAGTGTTGTAAAAATTCAGTTTTCTGGTAGGTACTGTAGAATGGTAAAACTGGTAGAATCATAAAATATTTTTCTAGAAACATGCAAATACGTTTCTGCTTTTCCAGTGTACATAAGTTTGAAGATTTTTTTTCAGTTATTGGTGAATGTTGTCTACTCTACTCTATTTAGAAAATAATTAGGTAATTATATCAACAACTTAATTTTCATTTACTCGTGATTGATAAGTAAACACATAGCAGAAGAAAATTCCATCAGTTAAAATGTATTTTGTAGCTATCAATTATCAAGATTCGGAATCAAATCTCTCATCAAACTTGAATAAATGATAGAAAATTAGGGACGAACCTTGTTTGATCTTAAATTCACTGAATTCTAGTTTGCTGGTAAATTACCGGAATCTTTGGAGCTACTGGCGGCTGTATTTTCGGAAACTGGTAACTGCGTTTGCAGCAAAAATACATTCTGCGATACAATTATTTCATTCGCAAACCAAAAACCACCTTTCAATAAGCATATTTTCCAATCTACTTCTCAAATAACGAAAAACAAGGATAATCGAAAGCTGTTATCAGGACCACAGCCATATAAACGGACATATTTAACAAACGTTGATTTTTCGTCAAATTTTTTATTTTGAATTATTCTAACAGTTGGTGAAATTGTTTTCCGTTGGTTTCGAGGACATTAGCTAGACAATTCTTTTTTTTCTCGATGATATTCCGACCCTTCGGCGAAACGTTAATGTTTTCGCCTTTTCTCTTTATTTTTTTTCTCCTTCAGTCCAAATTACAAAAGGAAAATCCAAAATGGTAAATTCTGCGTGAAAAACACGATTTCCTTAATCCATATTAAGCAGCTTTACAAGTTTAAGGAAGGATACGGACAAGAAGAACGTCTTAAATGTCTCAAGTATCCGATATTCGGGTACCTACCTACAAAGAAAAAAAAGCTTTATTTACAAGTTTTCTCATCCTTTTTCTTGCATAAGTAGCGGAAAACTGAACTCTTACAAAAAAAGTATATATGTATATATATATATATATATATCGTCCATAATAACAAAAAATGAAAAATGGGATCTTTGCCACTAAATATTTCATTTTATCGCTCATCTGGGGGAAAAAAACTAACATAAGAATCGAGCAACAGTTTCGTTTCTCCTTTCACCACTGAAAAAAAAAAAAAAAAAATCAAAATCTTTGTAAATTACATTGAAGAAGGTGAATAAAAAGGAATACGAATTTAGTAAAGTCTTGTTTTGAGATTAGAAACAGTTTAAAGGCTATTTAACCTGCAATGAAAAAGAAACAACGAGTTGAAGAACTAAAAAAAAAAAAAAAATAAAGGTTCATAAATTTTTTTTTTGTGTAGGTATGTATAAAAATAAACGACGGAATGAAAAGAATGAAAATCAACAGAGACTTAATCGCCTTTTCATTAAAAATGAATACGAAACGGTGCGAAAATTTAATGCTAAAACCATGAATAAGGTTAATCTACCACATATATAGACCAGAAGCACACATATCGGCACACCCATGCCAACACACACACACAAGGAAATTGTTTTTAAGTGAGATTATCATTTTTCTCTTCTTTGCTTACGTCCTAAGGTATTTTTCGCCTTTTCTCATTCCTTTGTTTTTTGCCACTCGAGCGAACGGTTTTTTGAATAAAAAGGCGAAAAAAATAAATAAAATGCCAACAAACAACCTTTGCATAAACAATTTTTTATTTTTTTCGTTTACTCAGCATTCACCGCCGCGTTTATCGTGTTTTCCATTGAAAGTTGATCATCGAAATGTTTGAAAGAGAGATGGCAAAGCGGGTTGAGAATACAAACGATGATAAAGGGGTGAGACATTTAGGCCTATTTTTCTTTTTCTTTTGCATTTTTTTCTTCTTTTTTCTTTTTATTTTATTTATTTGCAAACTTTGAATTCCACTCGAACTTCATTCATGATCAATAATTTTCAGTTTTATCTTGTACGCATGTTTACCCTATATTTTGGAGGTCTCTATAGTCTTATATCGCCTTTTTTTTCTTCCTTTTTTTCTTATTTCTCTTATTTTTTTTTTTTTTATCATCCTTTTCTCTTTTTCCACTTTTCCTCTTTCTTGTCGAGTTTTCCTTTCCTTTTTCCTTTTTTTTTTTTTTTTTTTTTTTACTATTTTCCTTTTTCTCGTTGGGGTGGAGAAAGGGGAAGGAACCTGATACCGGATTCGGGTAGAATTCGCGCCGGCTATGTGTATTAACACAAAAAACAGTTACGTACAATGTTTAGTATCTCTTTGGTCGAGTTGCCAAACGACAGTACCTACGTCACTAATTTAAAAGGTGTCCGTGCAATTTTTTTCACGTTTGTTGTACGTGTTTCGAAAAAAATAAAAAACGAAATAAAAAAAATAATTTAAAAATTAAAAATAACGTCAATTTTTGGCGAACCGGGTGCATTTAATTTTATTTTTCGCGTTTTATTTTTTAATTTTCAATTTTTTAATTATTTTTTTCCCAATTCTTATAATTTTTTTTTTTTTTTTTTTTTTTTTTTACTAAAAATTCGAGAGTGAACGATATTTTCTTTTTGTTCGAGAATTTTGTTAAAATAGTACAGTTTATAGCGTGCGGCTGTTCGTAAATGATCGACATGTGACAAATGGTATAAACAGGTAATTTTATGTTTTTTCAATATTTCAAAAATGTTCGAATTGTTTTCTTTTTTCGCAATTTTGAAATGAAATTTTTCGAACCTAAAACCAATAATAAAAAATGAAAACGTCGGAACAAATTTTACGTACGTACAACGTCTCCACGCTATAATGTTGCTTTCTGTTTGAGAAAAATATTTTCTTTTTCACTTGTTGATATTGTTTGTAATATTATTTTATTGGAATTCATTTCCGAATCACGGTCCGTATCACTTGATCTGTGAAAATTTGAAGAAAAAAAAAACAAATTGGTGTTTTGATCAAATGAAGAGGATCGGTACATTTTCTTTTGATTACGTAATCATTCGTTATCACTGATGGATTCTTTTTTATTTTTTATTACGATCGACTGTTCGATCAACATCCTTCCCTCTTCATTTTAATTTTAATTTAAAGGTGCGTTTACATCTGCATGAGGCGACGCATGAGGCAAGCCTAGGCGAGGCAATGCGAGGCAGAGCGAGGCGAGGCAAATTAATGGCTGATTTTTTTCCCCATTCGGAATGCGCTGAGGCAACACACGAGGCAGGGTTCCGTCAGTTGGCGAACCAGTTTTTCTTGCCTCGATTTCACTTTAGTTGTGATTTCTTGTTGTTTAGAAGCAGTTTATACAGTGTTGTTGGATCCTATTTTTCAAAAATTTTCAATACTGCTGCTTGAAAACTACACAAAGTAAGTTATTTCAACTATCTTTACACATTTGCCCTTTTATAGTATCAAGGTTTAACCTTTGGGAAAATATCATAGAAATTTTGCGTATGTATCCCCCTTCTGGAACAACTGAAATGAAAAAATTGTTGACTAGAACAAGTAATCCCTTTTTGACAAAGAGTAATTCTTCCAATATGTCCAGATTTTGTGTTTTGTATTATTGCACCGTGAATTCTCGGTTTTGAAAAGAAAAATGTTAATAAGAACATCGTATTATCTGTTATTAACATTTACTTTGCCCCCTCCCCCACTTCATAACTATGCCTATGAATGGTATAAGGTATGAGTTTTATGGAATTTGTAAATGGGTATTGGAGCATCAGATAACACTGTTAATACGAGTATCCCCTTGGTAATGTTTAATAAATTCAACAACTCACTCTGGTTACTTTACACACAATCAATATATTGTTATTTTGTCTTCTGTATTAATTTCAGAATATGAGCGATGATGATGACTTGATTGTGGCAAGTGCTGCATTCATAGTGATAAGCAGTCTGGCTAAAAAAAAGAAAAAAAGGCGTTATTGGATGACTCGGCTTCACCATGATAGGCTTCTCACTCGTGGCCCCTCATTTATTCGAAGCCTATCTAATGAGGAAGATGGGCATTTTCAAAATTTTGTTAGAATGTCATCATCGGACTTTTCATTTATATTGGAATCAATTCGAGAGAAAATTTCAAAAGCTGACACAAAGTTTCGACAAGCTGTTACTGTGGAGGAGCGCTTAGCTGTAACATTGAGATTTCTGGCCACTGGTGATTCATTTACAAGCCTGAAATACATCTTCAATATATCAAAGTCGCTAATTTCCGAAATTGTACAAGAAGTATGCCAGGCAATAATTGAAATATTGAAACATTATATTCAAGTATGTTTAATATATTTTTCATGCAAAATTACGCTTACAATCTGTCGGAAAATGAAGAATTACATTCTACAATATTTTGTGATTCTGAGTTAACTGTATCTGCGAACTCGTTTGACTTGGGGTTAGAAGATGGATTTGAAGTAGATTCAGATGGTGACAAGTTATGAGGATAAGTTTGAGGTGATGGATTTTGTGAGAAATTGGTTGATAGATTTTGTGAGAAATCAGTCGAGTAGTTGTGTGGTGATGGAACCGGTGACAAATAAAATGAATAAGGGTGTGTGGTGACGGAGTAGATGATGAAAGTGGGGAAGAAATTGGTGATAAATAAGCAGAATTGAAATGTGGTGGAGAATTTAAGGAATAATTGACGGGGGAAATTGGTGGAGGATGAGCAGAGGATGAAAGAGAGTGATAATTGGAGAGTGATGAGGGCGACTGAGACCGAGAAGATATTTGGGAGGTTGTTGTACCTAGTTCTGCTTGAAGAATAAGACCATGTATTTCATGCATGAGAACAGCCTGCTTTGTACCATCTAGTTTTCGCATTTTCTCACATATATAACTAGCAAACGTAGAACATTCGTCTTTTTTCTCATTGGCTACACCTGCTGCTCTACTTTTCAAAATTTGATAGGCTTCTTCTACGCGTGGATCCTCATTGCGTTTTCTTGGAGCCAATTTTTTGGGAGATTTAAACCTTTTTTTCCCAGCTTGTTCCTTTGAATTCGACGCTGCATTTGATGCACTGGCTAGTTTGTCATTGGTACTACTACTCTGACCTCCTGGAAAATTCTGATCATCTATGTCAGTAACATCAATATCTGTGGTAGAATTTAAACTTGGAAGAGGAGAAGGATCGTCCACATCTTCTTCATTTTCCGAAGCTGGATAGGTCTGAAAAGTAATACACAAAATATTTATTTCAGGTACCTGCATCGCAGGAAGAATGGATAAAAATAGCCAATTTATTTGAAAAGAACTGGAATTTTCCTCATTGTGTAGGAGCCCTAGATGGGAAACATATTCCGTTGATGTGTCCTATAAATAGTGGAAGCGTATTTTACAATTATAAATCTTTTTTTAGCATCGTGCTAATGGCACTAGTGGATGCTGAATACAATTTTATTTATGTAGATATTGGTAGTCAGGGAGGAGTTTCTGATGGAGGGGTGTTCAAAAATTGTACGCTTTATAAAAATATGGAGAAAAAAAAATTAAATTTACCAATGCCCTCAACTTTGCCTAACTTGACTATAGAAGTACCATACGTATTTGTAGGAGATCAAGCATTTGCTTTATCTGAAAATATAATGAAACCATACTCAGGAATACATCCAAAAGGATCATCAGAAAGAATTTTTAATTATCGTCTAAGTAGAGCTCGGCGAGTATCAGAAAATGCATTTGGTATTCTTTCAGCTGTCTTTCAAGTTCTTAGAAAACCATTATTATTAGAACCAAAAAAAGCCGAGCTAGTAGTCCTCACAACAATTTGCTTACATAATTTCTTACGCCAAAGCCCTTCCTCACGCAATATTTATGCGCCAGATGGATTTTTTGATAAAGAAGAAGATGGTAGATTGATTGAAGGTTCCTGGAGACATGAAAACGGCGCAAATGCAACCGGTTTGCAACAATTGAAGAAGTTACTGCGGAAATCATCAGTTTCAGTGAATCAAATTAGAGATGTATTTGCTGAATATTTTTCAACAACCGGGGCTGTTTCTTGGCAAAATCAATACGCTTAAATGAAGAATTTCAAATACCCCGTGTACGATGGATCATATTGTATCGTGCAATAAAGTATACTTACATTAATTGTATCTCTGATTTTCTCAGGGTCGTCTAAAAATTTCATACTTTCCCATGCAAACCATGAAGGAACGTAAATTTCTTTTCGACCTGAAATATTATCCGAGTAATTATTTGAATGAAAATACATATTTGGTTATATTCGTACGCATGTAAAGCTTGTCTTAACTGTTGATGTCTCAATATGCCTGTTGAATAAAGAAATATACCATAAACCAGGGTAACTTTGCAGGAAAATTTGCTAAAAATACTCACTGGAGAATTTAAAATGCGAGCTTCTTCTAACACAAATTTGTAATCGAGATTTTTTTACAACTCGAACAAGTTTGAATTTTCCCTCCTAAAATGGAGCACTAGATACACCACTGGGTATGATCAAATTTTAATTCAATTTAAATGAAAAAAGACTTTTTGATTATAAAATTTGAGGAAAAACCTATTTTGTCAACAGATTGTAGAGGTCATTTACTTGAAATATGAATAAGTATAGTTTCAAATTCACTTACCTTTTCCTGTATCAATAGACTTGGCCATTCTGCTTTTTTCTCTCCTCCGAGAGCCACGTAAACTATCCATCTTCTTCTTTAATATTTCTACTTCTGTCTCCATCATTTCTCCGATTTCTCTCCAAGCATCTTCTTTCTTTATAATATTGTGATAATCTTTATGTTCTTTTTCCACAAAATTTCTTTTTTTGAAATTCTTTGATGAAATCAAGGACACGATCTTGATCCCATTCCATTTTGTAAAAGCAGGGGGAAACCAATGCGAAAAATCACGGCACAAAATAACTTCTAAATTCAACTTGAACAAATTAAAACTACTTCAAGGATACTTTCTGGAGCAAAAAACAATGAAAAGTGTTTGTGTAAATACTGCTCGCCTGCGACTGAGGCAATTTTAAAAGAATGTCCGGTCCACATCAATATGCCTCGTTCGCAATTTTTCTTTGAAGTACCGACTTTAATCGGGAACGTGTTCGTGCGGCCTCAGCTTATTCGCCGAATGGACGAACCATTTTGCCTCGTCTGGCATACACGTTCACATTTGAACGAACGCCTCGCCTCGGCTTGCCTCATACGTTGCCTCGTTCAGATGTGAACGCACCTTAAATGGCACTAGGAAATCAACGTAGGTAGCTATTTGAGACAAAATTATCAATATGTGACTTCGGGCGAGTATGATGTACTAATATTACAAAACACAAATTTCACACAAAAAAGTTGTTAAAGCAACCGAGTAACTATCAGTTTAAATTCGTTCTTTGAGTATGGTATAAAACTATAAATATACAAGAATGATTAATGTTAGTTATCCATCATTAATTCGATAGATAAATTCACAATTTAAGAGAGTACCATAGTGTAAAGTGGGTACATACCTATTTTATGTTATAATTGTGAAGAAAATGTGTTTTTTTCTGCGTGTATGCTTCGTTTAGCGACCAAGGCTATGATATCTACAATATGTTCCAATCCGTTGGTGAATCATGGGTATCAATTTTGGAGAGATTAATCGAGCACCATAGTTGACAGTCGACTGCATGTCGTGCTGCTGGGCTCAGTAATCAGTCAGCTGATCATCGTCGTAGTCGACAGACAATGACTGGCTGTAGACCACTAATTTTGGAGTTGGGAAAATAGTTCGTGCTGGAATTTGAGACTGGCTCTGATCCATGTAGAGTCAGATTCTGGGTAACTGGGTTACGTTGACCTGCAAAAAATGTTTTAGAGTGTAGTTGCTAACATACCTTTGGAAATTTAAATACTCACTTGCGAAGAAATAAGTGACTCTGCGAGCAAATCGTGAGCGAAGGATCGAAGATGATGGAGTAGTTTGGGATATGGCATGTGAAAGAACAAGGCTTATTTGACGTGAAGTATTTAAAAATCAAAAATGCATTTTCAGATCTACAGTGTAAAACTGAACTCTTTTCTTGTCCTGGGTCATCTACAGTAGGCTATGTGAGTTAGAAATTTCAAACGTTTTCTCTGTGACATTCATTGAATATTAATACTTCACTCATTTACGTATGTTGAACGTATTATTCTTATTAACAAGAAACTACGATTATATATTTGTATTTTGTTCTTCATTTTTCTCTTCCCATTTGTTCAAATCGAAAAAGAAATCACGTTGCCTAAATAGCATCGTTATCTAAAGGCGGATAATGATTTTTCGTAACATGTGCGCAAAATGGAACACTTCCCAGGAACATTAGGTACGAAAAATAATCAATTTTAAACAGTGTGTGTAAAGGTCATTTTGCATACTGTACACGAACACTATCGATTTTTACTTAATTACCTACTTTACCGCACGGCTATGGATACCTACAACTTAAATTTTGTATGTACAAACGTAGGTACCCATATGTATATTTTTTAAACTATACTTTATTACTATGAGCATTTCGTCCCCTTGTTACAAAAAATGTAGTATTTTACAAGCAGTGGCGCATCCAGAGCATCATTTTTTGGGGAAGAGGAGAGTGACAAAAATTTTATGAATTCGAGCTTCTTCTTTTTTTTTTTATTCTTCAACAAATTTTTTATCTAGATTCTACGAAATTTTCCCTTGTTTTGTTTTCTACTTTTTTTTTGGCATTTTGGAGGACATTTCCTCATTTTCCTTTCCCTAGATCTGTCACTGCTTACAACAGTGGATAGGAAATTTCTCACAATGGTGAAATTTGAAGCATGTTCGCCTAACTACAGCTCGTGCGAACATCACACTCATTTGGAAATTACCAACTTCCTGCACTAGTCGTATAATATACTATTTTGTAACATACGCATGGGACGTCCGACGATTTTCAAGCCAAATACTGTGTACGCAAAGTGACCAATTCAAGAGAACTGTGTGCAAATAACTCTACCACATACTGCAGCACGTAAGAACATTGCCAACATTTATTTTACCCCATACTGCACGTGCTAACTTCTGAAAAATAAAATAAAATTCAGCGAGTAACAATATAGTTGTAGGTAGTGTTTCTATTCATTTAATAGGGGATTAGGCAAACTATTCATTAGTACCTAACTGATTTGTGTTATGTCAAAAAATGTGATTTCAAACTATCATTTTTCAGGTTTTCTTGCAATTTTTCTGAGAAAACACCATTATTTGATGCACTCAAAGCGTTTAAAATCAGAGGATTTGTTTTCGGTCACATTATTTTCATTTCATCGTGCCGTTGTTCCCCCAATGATCCAATCTTCAATACACAGTATTCTGAAGAAGGAAAGTTTATTTCTTCATAATGTTTTCACACAGAAATCACTAAACTTTTACTACTCAATTATGAATGGTTTCGTGAGTGACACAGCTGTGACGTATTACTGTGAATTATGAAACAAAATTGAGCAGCGATGACAATTCAGAGTAAAGGCTCCGGATCCGCCCTTAGTCCAATATTCATGAGAATATTTTCTTTCTCGCAGTTCATGTCCAAAATTCCTGCAAAATCCACAGGATAGCATTTTTGCACGCTAATGCGAATACCCTGTAGATTTAATTCATGCCAGAAGATTTTCATCAGAATTGAAGGCATCTTGATCTTCTTAACGGAGATTTTATTTTTACGAAAAGACCTTTCACTTTGACGGTCTTGAGATGAATTTTAAATCTCCAAACGTCGTATTAATCTTTGAAAATAAATTTAATCATTTATTTTCAATGATATGACAAGCGCCTTTTGTTTGAAGGCAAAGTACATATTTCCAAAAATACCAACAAAATTGGAAATTCCGAAGTGGCAGACCATTAACTATATTTGATGGGCGTCTAGAATCTTATCTCGCCCTGCACAGCCAGATAGGTTATCGAATTTTACCTATTTTACACCACACATGATTAAATAACAAATCCCTAAAATGGCCATACATCCGAAGAGGAGCCCACATTATTGCATTTTAGTCCAAGGTTGGCCTATTACCAGTTGAGAAATTCAGCCATGTTGTAAAAACACATCACATATTAGAGGTATTGAATAAATCAGACAATCATAAGAATCCTATACTATAATACGAGCAAGTGTACATACATACATACAAACATACATACATACGTACATATATACATACATACATACATACAAACATACATGTACGTATGTATGTATGTACGTATATATGTATGTTTGTATGTATGCGGGTATGTAAGTAAATGGGTTCTGAGGAACTAGACTCACAATGTTGCTGAAAATCATTATTTAGAGGTATTTGAATACGAAAAAACAATCTATATAGGTCTCAAATTTGAGAAAATTCATTGAACAAATATATGAGCGTCTCAATCTATTCATCAGCAGCAAGTGATAACAACGAAGGATGAATAATTGTGATTCCTTAAAAGTAGCGGATAGGAAAGGTTTTATCAGCAAATTTTGCTAGGCCTAAGTTGCGTATGATTATTATGATTTATGACTGATGAAGTAATATAAGTTAAATATTGCGATTTTAATTCTTAAGATATATGATAATACCGAAGGTGAAGGATATACTTAATAAATATATTGCTGAAATTGATCTCGAGCTTGATTTAAGTTAATAAAATTTTTTCTATTTTCCACATCTGAGCAACAATTGGTGAGCCAAATACTAATTATTTAATTAATAAGGATTATAAGTATTGAATAAATCACACAATCACAAGAATAAATATTAAATCAATAAAGAATAGCAGGCTAATCAAAAGCCATATATTTTCCAGGAATTTAAAAACTATAAAATAATTTTTCTAAAAACAACTATGAAATAGGTTGGTTAGTATTCAATGTTGAAGAGTCAAGAAGTCACTTTACAGTTTAAAACATTAATTTTTTGATTAGGTAGTTAGTGTTGTGGCTTATGTTCTAATACAATGGAAATTGGGTATAATAAATTCCAAGAGACTTTAAAAATTTTTTTGTTGTAGTGGGAGTTTGTTGTAGCTGGCTACAACCAACAGATTTCTGTAACAGGGTTGTGATGAATATATGTGGGCCTATAAAATAATGGGTGCTGCAAAATGATCAGAACCAGTCATCAACAATACATGTAGGGATATCAATTTTTAATATCATTGATCATTAAAATGCAATTGTATACTGATTATATCACATGGTAATTTTTAGAAGCACAAAGCTGAACACTGAAAGAATATTGGAACTGGATGGAAAAAGTATATTGTTGAATGAAAGTAATATTAAGAAAGCTTAGGTGAATGAATTGGCTATAGCTTGTTTCTTAGCTTCACTTGGCATGAAAATCTGTTTTCAGTAATACCTAGTTTGTAGTAAGTAGATTTGTTATAGCCGATACTCCTCAGCAGAAAAGTAAATTGAGTTTTGCTAGGACCAAGCATTTTGTATGTTGTAACAGATGTTTGTTGTACTGATTTCTACTATAATTGCTCATTAAGCAGATTTGCGTGGAAAGTTTGTAATATGGTGGAATACCTGAAAGAATCAACCTTAAGGGGTTTTTCAACTTTTATTCTTGATTCACCTAACAATTGAATACCTAGCCTAGGTTGTTTTTATATTATTCATATTGTTGTTTGTTCTACTTCACAGACAAATCATTCATTTTCCTTCATAGATTTTGACAAATGAAATTATTTCTTTAATTAATAAGAACTCCAAAATTCCCAGTAATAGCTACTTGATGCTTACAATAGCCACTTCAAATCCCTTTTGTAACTACCTCGTTAAAAGTATTAGGAGTAAAGAATAAAAGTAAAATTCTACATTTCAAATTTTCAAGGCAGTTTTAGTAAAATATAAATTAATAATTATTAAGAAATATAATATGAAAAAACACTGAGATTTAGTGAAATATAACATTAATTATTGATAATATGTAATTATAAAAAACAAGTTTTTAAAAAATACGCTTTTATAATTTGAAGAAGAAAATAAAGGCAAAAGAGAAAATAAAATTTATCACTCTTTTTTCTGAGACAAAAAAAAAAATTGAAAATATGTGTGCGTGTGTCAAAACATGTGAAAACAGCGCTGAAGTTGGTCATCCTGTGTACTTCAACAAATTGAGTAAATTGAGTGAGTAGAATAAAAACGTATAAAAAATCTCTTATTTTTTTCATCATTTCCCCCAATTGGTTTGTCATGATTATTTTTTATTTTCAACACTGAAGTCATATTTGAATTTTCTGCTGAACTTTCACAAGTGTATTGTTCATAAGCCCATTTTTTGCAGTCTGGACATTTTACCAGTACCTCTCATGAAAAATCATCCAAAAATAAACCAATGCAATGTAAACAGAGGGAATACCATGTTTTTTGTTGTTTTTTTTTCAACAAAGACATATCGGTTTTTTTTGTGGGAATTTCTTTTTGGTGAGGACATTATCTGTTCCACATGAGAAACTGTTAGTTTGAATTGAAAAAGAAACAAACAAATCTTTAAAACAATTTTTAATAAGCTACTTTAACTCGTTAGAACTATAAGTTTCCCTATAGAACTTGATAGAAACTACTAATGAAACTAATAGTGGGAAGAAAACCTGAATAGAATTGGTTCTTACCGCCAAGGGAAAAACCACAGCATAAACACGCATTTCTGCTAAAACACTCTAAGAGAATAAATACTAAAATTGATAAGAATTGAGTGGAATTTGTTAAATGGCTACAGAAGAAATAATGAATTCCATTTGTAGCCATAGGGTGGCTATAACTGAAAAATATGAATTTCAGAAGATCCTAAACTGACCATCCTCAAAAATCAATTTAAATTTGATAATTTGCCATAAAAAAAGTTACTGGTACTTAGAAATACTCTTTTAAAACTCAAAACACCACAACCAAACTTGATTAAACATTATTTCAATTAATTACAGCACTTTGACTGACTTCCTCTTTTATCTGATGAAAATAAGAAGAATACGTTTTTTCACAACCTAACTTTTTCTATGAAGGATTTTGTAAACACAGTTTTGAAATATGTCATAAGAGAGCTTGAATTCGAACGAACGAGGTTGTCCTTTTTTGAGGAAAAAACAAACTCTCTTATCCCAAAACCTTTTTTTACAATTTATTTCACCAACTTATACGTTGAAGTGGCTATTAATAGATAAGTGGCTACTTTCGGTTATTCTACCCTAGATAGCTAATTATGAAAATCAAAAATGAGCGAGATGTTCAATAACTAATTTAAAATCAACTACTCTTTTTCTCTTTTTTTTTCACTCTCCACAGCATTGCAGCAGAAATATGACACACAAACAACAGTTTTAAAGTGAACAGTGCGGAGTTCACACGAATAGCTTTTCAGTGATCAACGGCTATGTATGTTTCTACAATAATATTGATTGTTTTTTCCTGGACTCCTCCACTTAATTCCGATTGAAAACTAACGTCATGTTTAAATGTATTTTTTATATTCATGAATAAATAGTCGATAAAAACTGTTTCCCTTCTCCACGTCCCCTAAAAACCCGCTTAGTACCCATATAATAGAAATGAAAGAAGAGTGAAAAGCTCGTACATATGGAAGAAAATGAAGGAAAATAGAAAATCACCAAATGGAAAAGATTTATAAGGTTTCGTACATAGGGCAAAGTTGACAAATAAAAAAAAAAAAAAATAAAAAAATTAAAAATATATTAACCAAAAATTTTGTAGCATTCTCGTCAAAAAGAAAAAATTACAAATGTCGTCTGCAATTTACAGCATTTCTCTTTCTTTTCGAAGTTGGTGAAAAAAAATCAGGATTTTTTTTTTTCTCTCTAAAATGGCATCGTTGCTATTTTCGCCATACGTCATTCTTAACGTTCGAGAATGATTGATTAACTATAATACTGAAACACTCGACACATAATGCAGCTACCCCTCAACCGCACTCTTCAACCCAAGCGAATGGATGCTCAACAGTCGTACATTATTCGTGTCTAAAGTGTACTTACTGTGTTATAAATTCGTGTGTGTGTGTGTGTATGTGAGGGGTACATGCGTGCGAGTGTATGTAGGTATACTATATAGCATATAGGTATGTATATACTACATACCGTAACTTGACGAAATGTGCAAAAACAGGAACTGAATGCTAACCGCAGTGTACGTATATGTGAGCTTTTCGACCGTCATAATCCCCTCAATTCTAACCGCAAAGATGAATTTTCAATTGCGACCTAAGCCAAAAAGAAAGCGAGTTGGTATGTGGAAACGTTTGGCGTACTATACATTCGTACTATGCGATATTTTAACCAGCATAAGCCGGATACAAGAATTACGTTTAAAGGGCTAAAGTAGACAAGTTCGAAATGACACGTTGCTGATAAAAAGGATGGTAGACAATATCACTACCTATGTGGCGGAATAGCCAATTTTTGTGGATGCTGGTTGTACACACGAAATGCTAAGACCAACGAAGAACGCAACATGCGAGCTTTTCATAATATTAGCTAATTCTACCGAACAATTGAGCAGAAAATGTATAATAGGGAAATTGGGTTACCTACGAAAAATGTTAGAAATCTGTTTCCGTTAACAAAAAACAGTAATTATTCGTAGGTATATACCTATGTTTGTGACGAATGAATAATTTTCAGTTGATTTTATTATTGTTATTTTTTTTTTTTTTGGTTGGTTTTTAAACGACAATGGTAATTTTATGTAATTCCACAGTTCTGTATGGTTTTTACTAGTCCTGGTGAAATGAAACTCACTTTTTAACCAACATGAAAACAATCTGAATGGACTCATTTTAGAAATTTTATATTTGAACACTCATACCTATATGTATAATGGTAGTTTGTATATGTAGAAGAGATAGGGGCACCTCCATTGCTGTGTAAACAGCTTAGAGCTCGGTCTACACTCTAGTAGAGGCTAAAACAAGAATTACGATTATAACTTGTACGTCTTATAAGTTACAATATCGTAACTACTGGTGTGTAGGTGTTACATTGTCACATCAATCAATTGTCATTCACCCTTACGACTATATAACGATGAAACGCAGTAAACAGAATACTGACACCACATTAGAATGTTATTATATCAGCCAATATAGCTCTCTCACTCGCACATTTATGTCCATACATGGTATAACCTTCATTTGACCATTGAATTCGTTGACTCATTATGATTAAAAGTGAGGAGGTATTTATCACTTAAAAATAAACCTATACTTTTCTGGAATCTTCTAGAAGAACTATCTTGACCCAGCCGCATACTAAATTAGTAGGAGGATAATCAATCATCTATTGGTCAATCATGACATCATCCACCTCTCACCATAACATTGTATTCATCTGCTCGCGAATTCGCCGCTAATATAATAAGAGTAAATGAAATGTAAACTGCACTTCATAAAGAACCTCTAAACAGTCATCTTTAATAACCATCTCTGAAATTATTTTAGTAACACAGTTTCTTGTAACCATTAACTGTTAAGGGGCTCAATAGGTGAGTCCAAAACTGTTTATATAATCTGTACTTTGTTATATTATAATCTGTTATTGAAGTCATTAAATGTTTATTGGAATTTAATCTAATTGTTTTGAGTTTATCAATCAATCATTGGCAAAGTTTCCATCATAAAGTTAGCACTCGAAAATTTTTTAGAAGGAAAATTTTCAATCCTATGTAAAAATACAAAGATTTCAATCTTTATTCCAAGACTTTCCCTATCAAAAAAATGAAAATAAAAAAGAACCAAATTATATTCAAGCTCAAGAAACAATTTTGATAAAATTCTTAAAGAAACTATAAATTTACAAATCCTTCCTCCAACAACAAAAAATTAGAAACAAATCAAACTTTTGAATACAAAACAAAATTAAAAATCATCTAAGAAAATAATAACGTAAAAATTTATAACCCAAGTCAAAATTCAAAATGCCTATGAAAAAATCAAATTTTAGTAATATTAAACTACAAAATGGGAATATTTAACGTAAATTAAGCGAGTAAAATTTTGAAAATAATAATAGACTCAGAAAAGAAAAATTATTAGATAATGAAGGTGCCAAAGTAAAACTAGAACATTTAACCCCTTATACGAAAGAAAATTAGAAATTCCTAATTTGAGAATATACATCGACATATTTACCCAACATTCGAAAAAAATGAACATTAGCAAAAGTACCACCGCAACATCTAAATCTAAAAGATAAAAAACTAGTTTCAAAATGAAATTACAAAATGAGATTTAGAGAAAGAAAAGAATGTCTCAAAAAAATTAAAGAACTGCAAGATGCAGGAGTTGTAAAAAGACAAAATTCAACATACAAATCCCCAATATTTTTGAAGAAAAAACCTGATGGAACATTTAGACCATTAGTAGATTAGTGCATGCTCACAACCACGCTATTATGATTACACATCAATCCTCCATGAGTCCCTATTCGGATTTACACCTTTTTTCTTTTTTGTCTTGGGTGCAATTTAGAATTGAGTTGTAACTTTCAAACACTATATTTTAAAGGAACAAACTTTCATGTACAAAACAAAACCAAAAAAAGTAATTAAAACTTGATGGTTTTTGTTCCATGATACACCAACCAAGTATACTATAGAAATAAGGATTGTAGATACGCAGAATATTTTTAATATAACAGAGGATGCACATGAAACAAAAAGTGGCACCACTTTAAAAAAAAAAATATTCCCACTGCTATGAAACCCTACAATTTTCAATTTCATTTTAATTTACGAAATTCATGTTTGATGGGGTTTTTGAATTAATACTTAAATTTGTTCATTCACACAATTTAATTATTTGTAAAAAAAAAATTTTTATTATTATCAAGGAGCTGGAAAACGGATAGCAAATTTAAATTTGATATTGCAGAAGTGGGGATAACATCTTCAAAAGTGGTAAGTGGTGCCATTTCTCGTAGCAATGGTTAGAAAGGTGTATGTTCCTTGTAATACTGTTTTATTTAATACCCTGGGTGTGTATCATGGTATTGATTCGCATAACAAAAAAATATTTTGAATTCAAAAATTGAAATTTATTTTATCTAATATAATATGACGTACACTGCATCTAAAAGTAACCATTTTTAAAACACATATAATATCTGTTATTTGAATAATGTTATAACATAATTATTTTTAGATAAATTGAGTGTTTTTCATTTATGACACTTTCCTCGTGAATTTCCTCATGTGGGTTCACCTCTAAAACCCACAGGCGAATGGATTCGGACTTGCGTGTTCGGATGTTACCAATTTGGTAAGGCAGCCAACCTTTGACAACTTTCCTGAACCGGCGACTAACGAAAGACATCGCCGGTGTATAAGCTAGGCTAAACACGCACGTCATCCGCGAGTATCGGGAGATAGGCGCGCGTTTCGTGTTTAGCCTAGACCGCGGCACGTGCATATTTGTATGCACGTTTGCGCTAGGCTACGTTTGTAACACGTCGGCTAAACAGAGAACAAATTTCATCTGTTTAGCCTAAGTGCTACGAGCGCCTAATTTGTTTTACATCCGTAGACTTTATTATGCGGACTTGGTGATGGACCAAGTCCGCAGTCTGTCTACTGGGGCTGAGCCCCAAAAGAAGGGAGGACATGGTCCCCACAGCTACTCCCCCCCAGTTTCACTGTCGGTGGAACGACTTATATTCCAAAGTCTGGGGGAACCCGTGGACGACTCATTTGTGTCCAGTGGGTGGCCTCGCATTGTTGCGAGGGTTGGCATTTCCTCCGAAGATTAAGTCTCGGAGGGCCACGCCGAGGGTATATCCCGCAATAGTCCCGTCGTAGTAGGATAGTCTACGGCGTTGCTGATAGTTAGCTCTGGATTGGATACCACGTTTTCTATTTCTACGAGGATGGTGTCCATGTTCGTCCTCCTGAGTATTTTTACGGAAAGGAGTGTAACCTTGGAGAAGTGGCAATTTGGAAATGCCAGTGTTCTGAAAGTTGTTACGGACGACAGAGTTAGAAAATTTGAAATTTGAAAATTTCGGCTCAGGTTTTGGAATTATCGAAAGAGCCTGATTTTTGGAGGTGAGGAAAATGCTCGCCTTCCTAGCGTCAGGTGGCTCTGTGGTGTTAGCCACAGAGGAACAAGCCGCCGATTGGTCCGCAGGGAACGGAATAATTTTCGGGGTTTGTTGCGTCATCTCATTGAGAATTGACTCAATGTTAGCAACATTCTCTGAGGATTGAGAATTATTTTTGGCAGGTGGAGGAGGTTGAGTTGCGTCGGAAAGCAACATTTCCTCCTTGTAATCGAGAAGTTGGTCAACTTCCATGGTGGTAGTTGAGGACATAATGAAAAACAAGATAAAAATATATAAGGAAATTCGAAAGTGGAATCAAAGCGAACAGTTCTAATTGAACTAAAAGAGTGGTGCTTTGAGCAACAGTCGACAGGCGAGTGAAATGTGTTTGTCAGTTGTTGCGACGATTTGGTTCGATTTTCCTTTTGCAATCAGCTGTTTGTGACGTCAGTCTATAGTGTGTTTTATGTGTTTTTATCTAACCTTCGATTTTGAGGTCGACGTGCTAGTGTGTTAGAAAAGGCACGTGCGATAAGAGTATGAGATTTTTATTATATCTATATATAAGATTTCTATGTATTGGATTTTTATTATATCTATATATTTTTACTCTCTGCAAAATCGAGGTGATGTTCTTGTTGGTTTCTGATTGCGTTTTTTATATGTTCCTTTTGGCCTGCCTCTTTGTTTAGGCTTGATTGGGCTTTTAGGATTGTATGTGTGAGTGACTATTTCCTCATTAAATCTGACTTTTTTCTTATTTTTGGTGTTTGATTTTACCATTTCACTATATGTTTTTCGTGTTTTATTTGTTCGTGAGTCAGATTTTATATTTGTTTTTTCGTCTTTATTGTCTGAATTTTGTGAATTTTTATTTTTATTTTCATTTATCATTTTGTCCAATTCTGCATTTTCACTAATTAGGAATGCTGGTTTAACCCGATCTATCGACACCTTCTTTTCCTGTCCTGATACAAGTATTGTGAACGTTTTTTCTGTTCGATCAATTACTTTGTATGGTCCAGAATAGGGTTTTTGTAAAGCTCGTTTCATTCCTTCCTCTCGTAAGAACACATGTGATGTTGTAGCTAAGTGTCTTGAGACATAAGGTTTTTGTTTACCGTGAGTAGGTGCTTGCTTAAGGAATTGGTTTGCATCGTCTTTTATGTTTTGCACTAAGGTTTCGGGGTTTATTTCTTTTGATTCGATAAAGAAATCCCCTGGCAAGCGTAGTTCTTCGCCTAATGCTAGTTGAGCGGCGGAGTGGCCAGTATCAGTTTGTAAGGCTGATCTTAGGCCTAACAAGATGGTAGGTAAGATCTCTACCCATCTTTTTGTGTCGGCAGCCATTATAGAAGCTTTAAGAGCTCTATGCCACCTTTCTACCTTCCCATTTGATTGGGGGTGGTAGGTTGTAGTAGCCCAATGTTTAGCACCCAAGGTTTTTGTTAGTTCACTAAATAATTGGCTTTCAAATTGCCTACCTTGGTCGGTTGTAATGCTTTGGGGTACTCCAAATCTAGCAATCCAGGTTGTATATAATTGAGTAGCTACTGTTTGTGCTGACATCTCAATTAATGGAATTGCTTCTGGCCATCTAGTTGCACGGTCAATCATCGTAAGAAGGTATTTATGTCCTTGTGATGGGGGTAATGGACCCACTAAATCTATGTGAAGGTGTTCAAACCGATCGATTGGTCTAAACCTTTTGAATGCAGATTTTGTATGTCTGCCAATTTTGGCTGTCTGACAATTCAGACAGGCACGGGCCCAGTTGTTACAATCTGAATTTATTTTGGGCCATACGAATCTCGAGGTCATGAGTTTTGTAGTACTACGAGGTCCAGGGTGTGATAGGTTATGCACACTGTTAAACCCCATTTTTCTGTATTTTAATGGAATAAATGGGCGTTCTTTACCAGTTGACACATCACATATTAGTAGTAATTTTGTGTCAGGGAGTTTTCTCAGTTTTAGTTTGAGACCAGTGGTGTTGGAAGATAGCAATTTTTGCAATTCTTCGTCTTCGAGTTGGTCTTTTGCTATTTCGGCATATGGTAACTGAGATGGAGTTGTGATAGCTTCAATTCGACTTAAGGCGTCAGCTGGTTCATTCAGCTCTCCTTTTATATACCTTATGTCAGTCGTGAATTGACTAATGAATTCAAGCTGTCTTATTTGGCAAGGTGAGGCATGCTCACTTCTTTGCTCAAAGGCATGTGTTATGGGTTTATGGTCCGTATACACGGCGAAACATCTACCCTCTACATGGTGTCTAAAATGCCTTATTGCTATATTTATTGCCAATAACTCCCGGTCGTAAGTACAATAATTTTTCTCAGTTTTGGAAAGTTTCCTCGAGAAAAAAGCAAGTGGTTGATTGGTGTTATCCTTTATTTGGTATAAGGTTGCACCTATTGCAAAATCGGATGCGTCTGTTGAGATACAGAGTGGAAGACTGTCATCCGGGTGAGCCAGTAACGTTGCGTTGGCTAGCATATTTTTTGTATTTTCAAATGCTAGCTCTGCCTCTTCAGTCCATTCAATTGGCGTTTTGTCGCGCTTTTTATTAGTTTTAATAAGGGCGAACAGTTTGCCTTGTTCTGAAGCAGCGTTTTTTATGCAACGTCTGTAAAAATTGATCATTCCTAGGAACCTTCGAAGTTCTGCAACGTTCTTGGGTTTAGGAAATTTCAATATTGGCTCTACCTTTGTTTTCAGTTAGGCTGTACCTTCGGGTGTTATTTGATACCCGAGAAAGTCAATACTGTTTTTAGCAAATTCGCTTTTAGGTAAATTGACCGTAAGGCCGGCAGTGTGTATACGCTGTAATACGGCTCTTACGTTTTTCTCGTGTTCATCAATTCCACCTTCTGAGCATATGCATATGTCGTCTAGATAAGCATATGCGAATGGTAAGTCCTTCAATAGCTGATTCATAAAACGTTGGAAAGTTTGAGCAGCATTTCTAAGTCCAAATGGCATTCGCAAGTATTCGAATAAGCCAAATGGAGTGATGAATGCTGTCTTGCAGATATCTTTTTCGGCCATTGGTATGTGGTGGAAGCCCCAATTAATGTCTATTTTAGTAAACATTGTTTTACCTTTCATATTGTTATTGAAATCCATTATATTGGGTACGGGGTATTTGTCTGGAATGGTTTTAGCATTCAGGGCTCTATAGTCCCCGACGATTATCCAAGTTCCATTAGCCTTTTTGGTCATGTGTATTGGTGTAGACCATGAGCTGTTAGAAGGTCGACAAATACCTTCTTCTATCATTTTAGAAAATTGCTTTTTGGCTTCAGCAAGTTTGTCGGGTGGCAATCTACGTGCCCTTGCTGAGCAAGGCTGACCCCTTGTTTCTATTACGTGCACTGTATCATGTTTGTATGTTGGATGTTTCCTTATTGATGGTAATAAAATACCTGGATATTCATTCAGTATTTTTAGGAAATTTTTATCTACAGTTGCACAACTTCCAATGGAAGTATCTAGTAATTTGTAATTTTTTGTTACACCTTCCACATATTTGCCAGTGGTTAAGTCGATTAAACGTTTATTTTTTAAATCGACTACCAACTCATAGTGAGCAAGAAAATCTGCTCCAAGTATTGGTTGTGATATATCAGCTATTGTGAAATCCCATGACATGTCCCTATGGAGACCAATGTCTATTTTGCAATGTTTTTTGCCATATGCAGCGAATGTATGTTCGTCAACTGCATTTAGTTTGGATTTCGGAGAAGATTTCTTATGTTTATTTTTAGCTGGTAAAATGCTGAGATCAGCACCAGAATCTATGAGGAATTTTCTCCTTTTTGTCCTGTCCGTGACGAACAGGCGGCGAGAGAATTTGGGCGAGGGATCGGTAGCCACCGATATGACCCCTCGGTCTAGTTTGACTTACTAGTCTGTTCTCTCTTTTCAATCTCTGCGAGGAGAGTTTTCTTCTCCTTCGCGTCTTGGACCATTCTCTCCGCCCATCGTTTACAGCGGGTGTTGCAAGCCTTTGCTTTTTCTCCATATCGATTGTGGTAGAAGCAAAGAGCCGCTGACCAGTTCGGATCTAGTTTCTTGGGAGATTTAGATCTCCTCGGAGGTGTTGGACTCCTATTTTTATCATCTCTCCGTCCTCGAGAGCGTGACTGCCTGTTATTATAGCTTTTATTTCTATTGGGGTTACGTCCCCGGCTCTTGGATCTGTTGTTGAAATTACTCCTGGCAGATGTATAGTCTCTAGCCTTGCGAGTTTCCATTTTTAACTCAGCTATTTCGGCTCGGAGCTTACTCAGTTCGTCTGCTGGAGCTACTGTTGCTTGGATGGCAGGTTTCCCTATATACTCCATTGCAGTTTCTGCAGCTTTGGCTAGTGCTAGAAGGTCGTCATCGGTCCTTGCATTGGTCAGATTTAGAGCACCCAGCGATTGTACCACCGAAGCTGGTAGCTGCTCACAGAATCTATCTGCAATTACCATTGGAGAGACATGGTTATCACCTTTTTTAACCAGTTTCGTCATAAAAACGGTTGATTTGTCGTCTCCAATTGACATCCCACTCAATAATTGCCTTATTTCCTGGCGTTGAGTGGTACCAAAGGTTCTTCTTATTTTGTGAATGAACCATTCGTACGGGTCTTCCTCATCTTTCAGACAGTCCATTATGTCTGGGCAGGCCCGAATTATTTCGGCTGGCATACTACCGCAAAGTTGTTGGTAGCGTTCTTCACGGGGAATTTGCTCAACCCTGAAACAGCCTGTCAGTTGCATGAGCCATGTTTCTACGTCTTTGGGCAAGAACGTAGGAAGTTCAACTCTCCTTTTCTTATTTTGGAGGTTGCCAAACAATTTCTGTTGTTTGTCCAAGGCTTCTTCTACACTAGCTTTAATTAAGTCTTGAATGAGTTTTTCTTGATTTTCAGCTTCTTTGGAAGCGATGGTTCGAACAGCTGCTTGCCTAGCTATATTTTGAGCTGGCTGATCAGCAGTTTCAACAACATTTTCATCTACCATTGCGAATAGATTTAACTCGTTAGAGGATCCTAGATGTACAAATCGTGGGTTACCACGATTGGTGAGACGTTTCCTTATTTTTAGGCGTGTTCCGTTACCCTTCCAAGTGGACAACGTTTATTTTGGAAAGGGGGGTTGATTTCCCACAGTCAGTCTCCAAGTGAAGAGTCCATCGAAGATTTCCGCTAGACAAGCGCGATTGCTCGCACTAGCAGGCCAGCGGTATTCCGCCAGCTAGCATTTTCACGCCTGCTTCCTAAAAAAAATTCCCAACGTAAGAGATCACGTCGGGGTCACCAGGCTGTGGGTTCACCTCTAAAACCCACAGGCAAATGGATTCGGACTTGCGTGTTCGGATGTTACCAATTTGGTAAGGCAGCCAACCTTTTACAACTTTCCTGAACCGGCGACTAACAAAAGACATCGCCGGTGTATAAGCTAGGCTAAACACGCACGTCATCCGCGAGTATCGGGAGATAGGCGCGCGTTTCGTGTTTAGCCTAGACCGCGGCACGTGCATATTCGTATGCACGTTCGCGCTAGGCTACGTTTGTAACACGTCGGCTAAACAGAGAACAAATTTCATCTGTTTAGCCTAAGTGCTACGAGCGCCTAATTTGTTTTACGTCCGTAGACTTTATTATGCGGACTTGGTGATGGACCAAGTCCGTGGTCTGTCGACTGGGGCCGAGCCCCGAAAGAAGGGAGGACATGGTCCCCACACCTCATTTAAGACATCTTTTACTGTACTTATGCTCAACTTCTTCAGGATCCAATGTTTCATATTTTTGAATGGTTTTACTTCTGGGAATTATTTTGCAAAAAATTAAAAGGTATTTTTAGTATGTCCCATGGTACACCAGAAAATTTATATCATGGTGCACTAAGTTCACCTTCTTACTAGAAATTAACATATTATTATATTTAATCCAAGTGTTTTCGAATGTTGGTAACTCAGAGTAATTAATTACTGACTATTAAACTGCTTTGAAACACATTGGAAAATTTGAATGCTCAATTTCTCTTCCATTGGTTACACTTTTGAAGTAAAATTTTGATAAATATTGCAATTTTTTTTAACAACAAAATGGATGATGATAGTAAACAAATGGAATATTATCAGATGTATGATATTATGGGACCAGGTTGTCCAAAAATTAAAGGGGAATCAGTTTTGTCAATGGTACACTTGTTTCATGAACAAAACTGACCCACTTACATTAGTTACTTATATAATAATTTATTTTTATACCAATAAAATTGATAAAAATACACAAAATTTGGCATAGCTGGGAATAATATTAGTTAACATACTTAATATGTTATTGATTTTCAATTAGCCTTTCAGTTTTATCCAAATTTGGATAATCAGTATTTAAACACCCATATCTTTTCAAGAGATTGTTGAATTGAAAATAATAAGAGACACTGCCTTATTTAGGAAGAAAAAATTCTCAAAAAAGATATAATTATCTCACGTAATTTGTAACTACAGGGTTGAAAATTAGTATTTTGTTAAAATAAAATTGTTCTCTAATATTATGCATTTGATAAAGGATGGTGAGAATGAGCGCACAAAAAAAATGTTGCCCAAGCTTATAAACATTTTTGATTAAATTTTAATTTTCAACTCTGTTTTCCTGAAAAACTACTGATTTCTCACAAGAAGATAAGGTAGAGTATATTTTTTGTGAATTTTTTTATCCTCTATAATTAGATGGTGGGATTTATTTTTGAACACAATAACATGTTGAAAAGATATGACTGTAACGAATACAGTTGGCCATATTTTACCTGGACAACTACATTCAACACAGTTGTAATAATTTTCATTTATTTCTAAAATTTTTACATTCCATTGACTCATCTACTTTAATACAAAACCTAATACTAAATTATTACTGTTATTATTGGATGAACATAATTCATTCAAAAAGAAATCAATGGTATTTGACTTAATTAAATCTACCTACTCACAAAAACAACTTATTGAATTATCCTCCCATAATAGAAAAACATCAATTCTCCTTCTTCCTTTTAATAACCAATCATAGTTAACTTTATCCTACTATTTTTCTATGCACATTATATTCTGAAGCAGGATATAAATACGAATGCACAGAAGGACAAAATGTTTTTCTTTGGTTTTTCATTACTACTCTTAAACTATTGTGTGAAAACTACTTGGGTTGAAATTATGTTAAAGTCTTTTCAAATAAAGTTAAGCTCCACCTTAAGAGAGTAGATAGCTAGGAATTCTATTTAATTTATTCAAGTTCATTTTATTTTTTGTTCCAAGGTATTTGTTTGTGATTTTCCACACATAAAATACTTGGTAAAAGTGTCAACATCTAAGAAAGGTACACTGCACCAAAATATATCTCTTCTTTTGGCATTACAATGCCTATTGTATTTAAAAAGTAACATATTCCCTCATTTTATCACCCTCCCTAATAGAAAAATAAATGGATAAAACTGTCAAAGCAAGGTCAAAATTGTATAATTACTCCCTCATATCTAACTTTGATGATTTTTGCAAATTTTTGGGAAACTTATATAAGATTTTTGATTTCGTTTTTTCACACTTTGGGGAAATCGATATTGGAAGTTATGCCTCTTATCTTCCGAACATTGTGGTATGCCGGCGTGGGTCGGTATGCATCACCACTATACAACCCTCTATAATGACACAAATTACTATAACCCTGTATCTACCTTAAACTCACTCTACAGTACAATTATGTTCAACCTCACTGGAGTCTAAAAGTATTTACCATAATCCCTGGAATGTGCACAGTGGAAATTTAAACAAGACAGCTATTATAAAATTTAACATTAGTTTTATAAGTTTCACTTGAACAGTAATTTATTTCGACAAAGCCCGAATTAGAGGTAATTTCTCTCATCGACCAAAGTACAGAGGAAGTCCCAAAACTTTGATCAGCGGGAGAAATTATCGGACCTCTAAGATTGGTCGTCTTTATTATGGGAGTGAGAAAAGAAGACGAATTCTAATGGTAGAAAATAAATGAAATTGGAAAAACCCCGGCCGAAGCCAACAGCCTTATCTTCTTGGCGGCTGGACCCGGCAGTATACCCCAATATCCTATAAACTGAGTCCATAGAATCCTATGGCAGGCCTGCATATTACAGTTAGACATGTTCAGGGCAGTGGAAGGACTGGAAATGGCTCGTATAATATTTGGAGAAACTGAACAAATGACATATTAAGACTGGTGCGAACCAGTGGTGTAGCGAGAGCGACGCCACGGTTATCGGGCCGCAGGGCAGCCGGGCGCCGACCCAATTAGGTGCGTCATCAGCGAAAAATAATTTGGAAAAATAAATTTTCTTTAAAATTCGTAACAGTCTACGATGTAAATAGTAGATATCCGTAATAAACTATAAAATAAAGAATTTTTTATATAATTTATTTTTTTTCCCAAATGTAAGGGGTGCCTTGAAAATTTGGCAGCCGGCCGTCGAATTTATAAATGTACGCTAATGGTGCGAATCAACAGAGAAACTCAGGTGCGTGACTACGTTTTCGCAACATCCTTCAATCACCTGAGAATGGGACATTGAAAGTTGTCTGATGAATGGACGCGATAATTTATGCAGATGAGGAAAGCTAAAGTTCCCTACCCTTAGCTGCTCGTTCGAAACGAAATTAATAAAAAATAGAATAAATTATCGAAGGAGTTGGTGGCAATAAAGAAATAAATGTATCTCGCATTTCAACCGATCTGAGAACCTGATTCACAACTGAATTGGCCCAGTCGAAGCATTCAGCTAGCGTTGCCGCGTCAGCAGAAATGTCATCGATTTGAAAAATATCGACAAAATTCGGTAGTTCGCCGTTGGCTCTTCCGTCGTCCCATCCCTTAATACACGGCCAGCTTCTCACGCTGTCATCATCTACACGCTCAGACAGACGACCAACCAGATACTGGTATTTACCAAAATTGTAAAAAATTAAAATTTTATTCGCTCAGCTTTTCATCGATGCCCGAAAGAAACCGCATAACGCACACAAACAAAAAAAATTATCCTCGTCCGATTTTTTGTTATCAAACCAAAAAAAAAAAAAAAAAAAAAAATTAGAGAAGAAAGCAACCCTATTGTAACCTTTTTTGCCCTTACACAATGCCAGTGTGTATTCTCCATGATTTATGCGGTTTCGTAAAATAAAAATAAAAAAAATTCAAAGACGAGCTTTCAACTCGGAAGAGAAAGAAACCTATTTAAAAAAAAAAAAAAAGGAAGATAAAAATTACAAAGTGAAAAAGACGGAGACAAAAATAGAAAAACGACAGACGGTAAAAGAAAAAATGAGGAAAAACGTCCGATAAGAACGTGACGATGATTTTCACTTTTTTTTTTTTTGTTCTAAACCATTTTTAAATTCAGTCTTTATTGACTTTTTAAGGGTATTTCTCTTTCGTCGGCGCACTAATAAGGGTTTTGTTTAAGGGTGATAGTGTGGATTGAAGGCACGAGAGGAGGGGTAGTAAGGAAAAGCGTACGTACGTATTTTACATAGTTATCGTATGAGTAAAAAAAAAAAAAGAAAAAAAAGTGGGTATTCTTTGGTATAAAATCTACCTACACAACAAGTATATAGAATACACGTGAGAATATCGAAAATTATGTCGAATAATGTGTCTACCGAGGTTATGCAAAAAGACTTTTGATCCTGCGACGACGACAACAACTAGTAAAAAAAAAAAAAAAAAAAAAAAAAGATAAAAAATTATGGAGTCACAAAAAAAAAAAAGAAGAAAAAATGAGAAAAAACTTTTCCTTCTGGAAATTCATAACGTATTCGAAGGCGACGAATTTAATGTTTCAGGAGATGGCAAACGAGACCAAATTTTTACGTAGATGCAAATTTTTTCTGTCTTTTTTTTTTCTTCGTTTTTCTCCTCTTTTGCCACTTATTTTTTTTCTAACCCCAAAAACAACGAAAAACACTTCTTTAAAGCGTATATTATTTGCATCGTCTCTCATGCGTCAAACTAAACGAAAAATTGCATTAAATTCAGCCGCCGATACACTTTTTCATACATTCTCCCAAATGATGTAGAAAAATAAATTGGCAAAAAGAAAAAGAAAAAAGAAAGGAAAATGTGTGTGAGTGTGTGTGTGTGTGTGTGTTTTAGTCCTTGTATTTTTCTTTTTTTTTTGTCGTCGCACAGCAATTTTTTTCATCTTTTTTTTACTCCTATTTTTGTCAAAAATAAAAAAATAAAATAAAACACAAAAAAAATGCACACATGGTAAAATACCTAAATAGAGTTGAAATGGAACGAAAATATACAAACGTTACAGTTTGTATCCGTACAAAGACTGTAATTTTGTTGGGCTTTGTTGTGCAAAAAATGCTAGAAAGAAAGAGTGTGTGAGAATGCGGGTGTGCGAGAGTGACGGAGAGAGAAAAGGTTACTTTTTGAATTGAAATTTGGGTTAGAAAAAACAAAAAAAAAAAAAAAAAACAAAAACGAAAGAGTCAAATTTTGATAATAAGATGGAAAATTGCCGGGCGTGATTACATCGTTTTCCTGTATTAGCGAGGTGGAAAAACTGCAATAAGTGTTGGATAAATTGTTAAGGCGAAGGAAATGGAAGTGTTCCAGTCGTAAAGTGACGGAGCTTTGCGCTCAAATTCGACCGGCGAACGAGCTAAACGATGGTTTATTTAGCCTAACTCATTGGAGGTGGCTTTTGCAGGTAAGTCTGGGCGCAGTCGAATTCAGAACACTATCATAATCATATTAATTGACACCAGCTTTGGTATTATGCGAGCAAGCTGATGAACGATAGGATGGTACCTACGAAAAATGAAGACGAAGAAAAGGGTTTTTTGTTGTAAACGCATGTTTTCAACCTTGGAGAGCGAAAAATTTCAATTTTATTTTGGCTATATAAATTGTTGGAATACAGATTATACGAGTAGGATGGTTGGTTATAGATGTTGTTGTGTCTTTACTACAATTTGGTAGGTACACACATATATAGATTAGGCCTACTTCATAATCAATGAGAAAGGAGATCGAGAATGAGAAAATCAGATACTTTGGAATAAAATGAAATGATTCGCCATTGAGGAGAACGAGAATTAGCCCGCAAATAAAAAAAAATAGGAAAATATAACCAAATTATAGGCTCGAATCCAAGAACGATACTTAAGTAATTCTTACATTTTTTACATTATCAACTACACCCATACATTGTGGAATACCTTGTTGTGAGAAGTATTCGCACATAGAAGGTAATCAATAGCTTCGCGTGTTCTGCCACTTCATACACAAATGTATGAGAGAGCCAAATCCTAGGCAAACACTGGAAATTTTGTAGCCAGTTTCGTGAGTTTATATAGAGGATTTGGTACACACACACACAGATACACATATGTACATATACATATAGTATTATGTCATAACATTAAATCGGTTCTTATTCCATAAGGTGATAAGAAATGATGTAATGCATTTGGTACCAGGCTGTGACATCACTGAGATTTGTATCAGGTAATTTGTCATGGTCCGTATAATGTATCTTACCTATACGTATGTGTAGGTAAGAACATACAAACATACCTGAATGTAATTGTTTAATATCATAGAGACGAAAATAAGCTAGCCTTTTGGCAGCAACTGTTGTCGAGGGATACAAGCCTCTATACCTCATATACAAGTACTGTCCCTGCATACATAAATATATATATGTAAGTAATTTTGAATGAAATATGAACAATATCTCGATTGCACTAAAAGAAGTGAAAATATATTTTAAGAATCAGATAATTTACATACTTAGCATCAAACTTATTTCAACTTACCTAAAAGAAGTGAAATACAAAGATTAAAAAGTTCATTACTCGATTACAAAATTACTTAAATCTTAGATTGTCATATTACATAGTTTAGCAGAAAATTACTAGAAAGAAACGTTTTGATCGTCTACATTATCTCGATACATTCGATTCTGCCGTACTATGGAAATGATAAATAGCCAGTTATTTCTAAAATACGTACACGTATTTTACATCCCCATACCTGAGAAAATTACGAAACAAAGGGGAGTAATTTGGAAACATGGAACAAATTTGACTCTTTCTTCTGATAACCAGCATCTACGCGATATATTACATTTGACAAACTTTCAGTTATTTTGAACGGGCCCGTTCTTATTTCATCGAGTTTATTTTTGTTTAACAGATTACCATGATTTACATAGACTAAATCGCCAACTCTATAAGAAATATCTTTTCTCTTGGAGTCAAATTTTTGCTTATTATATTTATGACTTCTCTGGGAATTTTCAAATGCTAATAACCTGTCATTGGTCAGATCTGTTACGTTAGGCATCGGAATATCTTTTGGACATAAATTTACTTTAATATTATTCATTAAATAATTTGGTGAAAATAAGGTTGATGAATGAATAGTATCGTTATATTCTTGAACACATTCTTCTGCTAAAACTGACCAAGGCTTTTTTTTATTTATTTTGTTTTCGTTAACTTTACAGCGTATTCTATTCACCAGAGTTTGATTTAGTCTCTCATTGAGACCGTTGGAGAAAGGACAGTCTACGGCTGTAAAAATTAATTTGATATTGTGTGACTCCAGAAATTCTTTAAATTCTTTTGAATTTATTCCGCCGTATTGATCCGCCAGAAGTGTCTCTATTTTCTGTCCTTCTCTTAAAATTTTACGTATTAAATTTATAAAATCTGTGGCTTTTTGAGTTTTTGATGGTAAAATGTACGCAAAACGTGTGAAATGATCAACTAATAAGTGTAAATATTTTTTTGAAGTATTATTTCCGTTAAAGCCACCTATTGTATCTATTGACATAATCTGAAATGGTTCAGTCGCAGGGCCCAACTGAGATAGAAAACCATAACGAAAAGATGCTCTGGACTTATTTTTAGTACAAATAGCGCAATTCTGACAGAAAGAGGTAATCAGTTTGAAAAAATTTTTACAATAATAAATTGGAATAAGATGGAACGAAAGCTGCTTAGGACCAATATGACCAAATTTTTCATGAACTATCTTTATTATTTTAGTCGCTAAATCTTCTGTTATCAAAATTTTATTTTTACCTCTAATGTTCATGAAGAGTATATTATTTTTTTTTATTACGTTATTTTTTTGGAAATAGTCTCTTGAAAATTTATTTTGGTCCATAGCTATTTCATTAAATTGAATAAAATTTACTATTTTAAGTTCTTTATGCGTTTCAAAATGTTCGAGGACAGGGTTACGCGACAAACAGTCGGCCTCCTGATTCTCGGAACCAGGTAAATACTTTACTGAAAAATCAAACTGAGACAAGTAAAACATAAGCTGACCAAGTTCATTATCAAATTTAGAGTTTACGTTCAGATTCTCAAGCGGTTTATGATCTGAATAAACGACAAATTTCTTTCCAAGAAGCCAATGTTGCCAGAACATTAAGGCCTCTTTAATTGCCAGACACTCCAAAAAAATCGCCTTTTTCTTTTTTGATAAACATTTAACTTTTTGGAAAAATAAGCGACTGGCCGAAAATTTCCGTCTTTCTGTTTTTGTTTCAGGATTGCACCAAGTCCTTCCAAACTTGCATCAGTGTATAAAACTGTCTCCTTTAAAGGATCATAAATAGCTAAACAAGGACTTGAACATAAATAACTTTTTATCTTTTCGAAACTATTATGGCAGTCTGTTGACCAATTAAAATCTACGTTTTTCTTCAATAAATTGTGTAACGGTTCTAAAATATGTGCAGCCTTTGGAATATATTTCTTATAAAAATTAACCTTCCCTAAAAATTGGCGCACATTCTTTCTATTTTGAGGAATGGGAAAATTCTTGATAGGGAGCACATTATCAAAAACAGGCTTAGTTACGTTATTGCTAATTATGTGGCCTAAATATTTTACGTTATTTTTGGCAAAATTACATTTTAATAGTTTCAATCTAAAACCTTCTTTTTTAATGGCCATAAACAATTTATCAATGTGCTCCAAGTGTTCCTCAAATGTTTTTGAAAAAACTAGAATGTCATCAATATAGTTTACACAAAAATAGTCCAACCCGTTACGTCGGATAATATTTTGTAGGATCCTTTGAAAAATTGCGGGAGATGTTTTAAGGCCAAATGGCAAACATGTCCACTCAAAATGGCCATTTTGTGTGACGAAAGCTGTTTTATAAGAATCTTTTTTGCGTAAGGGAATAGTCCAAAAAGCGGAATTAATATCGAAAGCTGAAAAATAAACACAATCCCTAGTCTTCACAATTAAATCTTCTATTAATGGGAAAGGTTGACTTTCAGGTACAATAAGCTTATTTAATGCCGTAAAGTCGATACATAATCTGTTCTTCTTTCGAACGCCAAACTCATCTTTTTTAAATGCCAGTGTAACTGGAGCCGCAAAAGGAGATGTAGATTCCTGGATCAGACCATGGTTTAACAACTGGGAAATTTGAGATTCAATTTCCTTCTGATCAATAGGATTACATCTGTACGGCTTGCGAGATACATACCTATGCTCAGTCAATTTAACCGAAGCTTCGTGGTTGTGTACACAACCCGTATCAAATTTGTGTTTCGCAAAAATAGATTTATGTTTTTCAATTAAATAAGTTATTTTATTCTTTTGGTAATTATTTAAATGATCCAAATTTGCCTCGAATTCATTAATTTTAATAGATTCATTAAAATTTACTGTAAACGGTGCAGACTGAACTACGGTTCCGAGATCAATTTTTTTATTATTATCCATTACGTTAATCTGAGAGATATTCAATTCATGGTCTTGGTGTAACCCAAAATCCTTTATCATATTTAAGCCAATCAAAAAATCATAATCAAAATTAATCGAATTTATCACAAAAACATCTACAAATTTGACGATATCAAAAATTTTTACTTTGATTTTTACGATTCCAAAGACTGAAGCCGTACCACTGACCATTTTAAAATTATTGTTGCAAGAGTTAATTTTTATTTTATTTTTCCTTGCAAATTTATAGTTTATTAATGAAATATTTGAGCCGGAATCATAAATACCGTTACATAATATAGAATCATTAATTAAAAGACGTAATTGAATCAGTGGTACCGTTACTCGTTTTTTTGGCAAGTCATCTGAATTATTGATTTCGGACTCTATCTCCAAATTATTTACAGATTTTACTTTGTTAATTTCATTTTTTTTTGAGTCCTTAAACCAGCAGACATTTTCCGAGTGAATTCTACCAAATTTCCCTAATTTATCACAAATCGAACATGTTTTTTTTTTAGGAGTAAATTTCTTATAATTAGTAATACCATTAACATTTTGAACAATCGTATTTGTTTTTTTTGACATAGTCGAATTTGCATTCTCAGAAGATGTACGACGAGCAGGGTTATCAGCATCATATTTTTTTAATTTAGAAATTAATAATTTTACCGAAGTTACTGAATTACGATTCAATGAATCTTGAATATGAGCCGGCAAGCCTAACACTATTAAATTCAGTAATACATTTTCAGCAATAAAATGGTCTAGATCTAACATTAATTTTTCTTTTTTTATAACGTATTCTATTAAGGAGCCCGATAAATATCGGAAATTGTAAGCAAATCGGATCGGTTTCCAAGATACGTCACCGAATGTGGCGATAAGATCCTCGTGCCATAGAGCCCAGTCAGCATCAACACCAATTTTCTTTTGGGTACTCAGGAACCAGTCATTCATTGACGTATCTAAGCAAAGGTGAAAAACCTCAATAACTCTGGATCCAACAAGAGAAAACCGAGCTACTTCTTTTTCGAAACTAACAGCCCAAGCAACTACGTTTGAATTCTTGGATGTTAATTTATCGACCAGAAAATGTTTCATTATTTCTTTTAGTGATTCCTGTTTCTCCAGTGACACTACCGGCGCGACAGACGAAGAACCAGTCTCTACCGATGACAAAAAATAATCAGAAAAGACAAAGTTACCGTCATCATCCAGATATGATTTTGCTAGCTCCTCAGACAGGCTAACATTTACAGTGCGATACTGTCCGCGGGCTTTAAGCGCATCTCTGGCAGCTTTCATTGAACCCGTAGCTAACAGCTTGGCATGAATAGTCAGCGATTGAAATTCAGGAGGAAAAGCGTACCACATTTCATCCCCTGGTTTTCTAACTCTTTTTATTCTGATAACAGTAGATTTCCCATCAGCAGCAGCCTCAGCAAGCATGAAAACTTGTAATCGAACTGGCGACATCGCTGATCAAAGAATTAATCTTTGTATTTGTAAGTAATTTTGAATGAAATATGAACAATATCTCGATTGCACTAAAAGAAGTGAAAATATATTTTAAGAATCAGATAATTTACATACTTAGCATCAAACTTATTTCAACTTACCTAAAAGAAGTGAAATACAAAGATTAAAAAGTTCATTACTCGATTACAAAATTACTTAAATCTTAGATTGTCATATTACATAGTTTAGCAGAAAATTACTAGAAAGAAACGTTTTGATCGTCTACATTATCTCGATACATTCGATTCTGCCGTACTATGGAAATGATAAATAGCCAGTTATTTCTAAAATACGTACACGTATTTTACATATAGATATAACTTTGTTAAGATAAATAATTTTTAAATCACTTTAGATATTGAAGTATCGTTCTTGCATTCAGGTATTAACTTTCGCATTGTCCTTCCAGTCAATGCTTCACAGGTCATGCTTTACAAGGCATGTGTTACAGTAAGTCTTTTATGTGACACGTGCTACCTCTTTTCCCCCACTTTTACATCTCTCTTTTCTTTCAGTAGTCCCACCAACATAATCATATACCTTTGACTATATAGTACTGGAAAAGTAAAGCTTCCTAAGAACAATGTATTTTTTAATGTCAAGACATACTGCAAATAAGTAGGCAACTACAGCGTGCTCTCTGGGCACTTGACATTTTGCTTGAGTTCACTAATTTAGAATACATCTGATAAAAACATCCCTTGAATTCACAAGGATAGCATGCATATACGTAAAGCAAAGTAAGTCAAAAGGTACGCTGTGATTGCCACTTTAGTGCCGACATGTCTAACCATAAATCATCTTTCTTTACTCGTCCAGTACTATATAGTCAAAGTTGAATACACATGTAGTACCTACATAATATATTACAGCAGAATTGTCATTATCAAATTTTTCATTACCTGATATCTCGATTATCTGAGCATAAAAGTCTCTCCAAATTTTTTCAATTATCTGATTTTTAAGTAGGTTTTCTACAAAAATCTACTTATTAATCTTGTGCTCATGGAAGGACCCAGGAGTAGAAGTAAGTAATTTTTCATTTCATAACCCAAGGAACATTTTAGCATTAGTTTTGAAAATTCATCTGTATTTATTTATTTATGTATGTATGTATGTATGTATGTATGTATGTATGTATCTATGTATGTATCTATGTATCTATGTATGTGTGTGTGTATGTTTTCATTTGTGACACTTTTCTCATGAATTTCCTAATTTAAGACATCTTTTACTGTACTTATCTTTAACATCTTCAGGATCGTATGTTTCATATTTCTGAATAATTTTGCTTCTAGGAATTATTTTGAAAAAATTTAAAAGGTATTTTTAGTATGTCCCATGGTACACCAGAAAATTTATACCATGGTACACTAGGTTTACCTTCTTACTAGAAATTAACGTTATGTTTAATCCAAGTTTTTTGAATATTTTTAACTCTGATTAATTAATTATTGACTATTAAACTTCTTTGAAACATATAAAAAATTTTGAATGCTCAGCTTCTTTCCCATTGGTTGTACTTTCAGCAAGTTATCAAAATTTTACTTTTGGTATAATTTCGATAAATACAGCAATAAATTTTGAGCAACAAATTGGATGACAATAGTAAACAAATGAAGTGTTTATCAGGTGTATGATATGTAATTCCATAGGATTAATTTGTCTAAAAATTAAAGGGAAGTCAGTTTTATCCATGGTGTGGCACTTGTTCCATAGTACCCCGGTCTCCCCTACTATGTAGTCAAAAGGATGGAGACAAAATCTGAAATGTGTGTACACTAGATTCATATCTTGGTTGAGTTCAAAGATGGGTGGAATGTGCCCAGTATTTTCTGAATAGCGTCTGTTTGAATTTTAAATTTTTTTTAAATTGGGACAGGTGTAAATCTTTACAGATGAGAATAAAATTTGGCTTGTGCATATTTTGAGTTTACATCTCGGTCAAGTTTGAAGATGTGTCTTGTCCATCCATTAGTTTCTGAATTACAGCTTTTTGAAGTTTTCATGAGTCTTCATGTGTATAGCTAACATTCACAATCCTCTAGCACCTATCCTACGGTAGTTAATCAAATTGTTATTAGAACCTTTTTTTTAGGATTTTTTTTTTTTTAAACAATTTTTGAGCACATTGCTTTCAATTCTGAAGGTAGCAAGTAAGGGCCCAGACTTTTATGTCTGGCATCCATATGTTTAAAACAATTAATTTGTTAAAGATAATATAACTACTTCTCCCAGTAAAGTATAATTCGAAACCATAATAATATATCATGACATACGAATAATTTTTATGAATTCTACCTCACTTAATATGTACTTGACTGAAATGAATTAATCTATTCCTGTACAAACACTGAATGTTTTACCTGAATTTTTCAAAATAATATAATAATAATAATAATAATCCACATTAATATCAGTCATTTGTGAAATTCAAACCGGACGACTGTTGCTATGGAATATTTTGCGTACCCTGCTCTTAATTGGCACATAGAAGTTGAGCTCAGTTCGAGCAAAACACTTACTAATTTTGACACCAAAGAAAAAAAAAATTATAAAATAAGTTAAATAAAAAAACTTTTCTTTACTCAAAAACAAAGGCCATCATGATAAATAACTTTCAACAGGATTATGGGCTCATGTTTTCAGTATGCAAATCATCAATAAAGTCAAACTTGAAACTACTGGAAATCCTACACTAACTGTATCTACTAGGTATAGTAGGCTATACACATATTTAAATTTTTATTTTCTCTCATGTATTTATTACATTATGATATCAGAATACAAAATGAAATCGCAAGTCCGTCGGAAACTTCGCGAATTTACATTAATGAAACTTTTTTTTTTTTTTTTTCAAACAAAAGTATGGTAAAATGTGATCGTCTAACAGTCTTCTACGCTTCTGTTAGCCAGAATTCGTAAATCTTGATCTTTTCTAAAATAAAATTACTCAAGCGAGTTATTTTGATTTGTGGTTCCTCGCGTACAACATACAACATACACCTTCGTCCTTCGCCAGTATTTTTTTGTATTTTGGCAAAAGTTTTTGTCTACGTTGAGTTTTAATTTTAATGCATCTTTCCAAGTTTTCCCCACAACAAACAGCCTCCAAACTTTATCAAATTGAAAATTTACCAAATTACTTTCAAAGTTAGTAGGTAGTAAGGTACCCTTGTGTGTCGATTTATAGCATTCTCTCCTTTATGTTTTTTTTTTTTGTTTTTTTTTGTTTTTTTTTGTTTTTTTTTTGTTTTTTTTCATTCTTACTAGTACGAAATAGATACATTATACTGGTTGGCGGAAGTAAAAAAAATTTCTCGTCGTTTTAAAATTTGTTTCGTGACTGAAAATATGAGAAAAAAAATGAAAAATTGTCTCTTTTAAGTTTAATTGCAACGTAATTCATTTTAGAAGTTTTTGTTATTAACTTACGTAAAGAATGAAAATAAAAGTTGAAAAATATTTCATTTTTTATGATATTTTTCTTGTGTAGGTACCCAGTTCATTTATCTGCGCTTTGGTAAACGAATTATCTTTCTATCCACATTTTATCAAATTTTTTTTTATTTTTAGTTCCGATTTGATGTCGTGTTAATTAATTTTTTGTTTCTACAAATTACTTGTCCCGAAGCCCCGCTTCGCGGTGCTTTGGCTTGTGCTTGCCCAGGATTTTTGCTGGCGTATCTATAGGTAACACTGTATAATTCATTGTTTCAGCGGAAACAATGAACACTTTTTTTGTGTCTGTATGTGGTTGTGTGGGTAGTGGCGCACGCGCATCGAATATGAGATAGTAATTGCTGAAATAATATCGAGAAAACAATTTTGTGAAATAATTTTAACGAACGAATTAACAGCTTTTACATTTATTATAGCGATAAATTATGGTTTTTCAATGCTTAAAATATTCACTTCCAGTTTATAAGCTCGCTTGTTGATGTAAATATTTGAACTTATTATCGGTGTATTAGTCTGGTTGTCTTGTTATTCCACTTTCTGCTAGACCGAGACCAAATGCTAAACACAAACTGTGAATAATGTGAAGAAAATATAAAATGTTTGTAATCTTGCCACTTAAATTATATGAACTATTTGGAGTTTAATTTTGTTTTCTTTTATACGTATACTAGGTATGGTACCAGGGTCTTGGTCTTGCTTTGCTCATCACTACTCGATCATTAGATACTTGAAAAATATGTTTCAAAGTACCCTAAATGTCATTTAGGTATATTACCTACTCGTAGCCAGAACAACGAAAAATAAAGCTTAGATCAATGCATCGTCTGTGTGGCAATTACAGTTTTATTTGCTCACTCAGCAGAAGAAAGGATAAATCCCATGTGATAGCTATTATGTGAAAAGGAAGGAATTAAGAGACAGAGCTTCGCTAGTACTTATCATTAGTAAGTAGTGCACACGTTAATATTTTTGTTTTGAGTGACGAGCCTTTTCATGTTATCGATTCTCAGTTCTGAAAGAGTTTAAATATTTAACTGCTTATTTAATTTCAGTGTTGTACCTGCTAGATTTGTTTGAATACTAAATATGTACATAGGTAGATATACATTAGCATAGTTGAAATTTTATCACTGTACTGCTAATTTCAGACAAATTGTATTCACCAATTTAAGGGGGAAAAAAGCAATTCAGTATCATATTTAAAATGTGATACATTAATTAATATTGCGTAGTCCTAGTGATACAGCGCACAGATTTTTCCATTTTTGGTGTTTTTCATTAAAAACTGCTGTCACGTTACTTGTGCAAACCACAATAACTATTTTCCACCTTATAAAATTCTAAAATCCAATTAAGATTGGTCAAAATGACTTGGCTCGCTGACCTACAAATAAGACTGCAAAGTTCAAGCCTCCAATATTGTATCTGAAAGATGTGGCAAATAATGATGTTATGTTAGGTACCATTAAAAAAAAGTGCGCTTTTTTTTGGGTGGTAACACTGTATAATTTGTTGTTTTTGTGCAAATAATGAAATTTATTTGTTTTGTCAGTGTGCATGTGTTAAATACTATAATCAAATACATATGCCAACTAATGAACTTGTCACACTTCTCTTTCCTTCGATTCTTGTGCCAAAATTTTCACCAAAACTTGCAGCAAAATTTGCGCCAATTACCTTCACTTTTCCTTTTTTATCCCATAGTGAAAATAGAAATGTGTTGCACATTAAAAAGTTAGTTTTTGTTCTTAAATTTGGGAGATAGTACGCATATTTCCACATTTCCTTTAAAAATAAACTGAATGGAGATACGCATTTTTTTATTTTTCGAATAACGCAAAAAATATCGATTTTTCAGAGATATTCCCAACACTAACCTATGCATCTCAAACAAGTCCATTAGGATCGTTAATAATCCAATTTTCACAATTTTTATAAGTATGCACTTTTGTACTCAGGCTGACTAAGTGGAAGCCAAAGTCAATAGTAGGAGCAAAACAAAAATATTTTCTTTCCCCACAAATATTTTTGGCTCCTCCTTTCAACCAATCAGATGCCTTTGCTAATCACGCATGCGCATGTGTCGTTTACATCTCTTGCGCATTGTGAGCAACCTTGATTCGAGAGATTACAACACTGGCCTGCAGGCTTGTGTTTCAAACGGCAACTCATTGAGAATCACTCACTTTGCGCTCCTTTAGCGAATTATACCATAGTCCAATATTCACAAACGTCACTTTAACGTCCCTTCACTTAAATTTCACTTTAAAAAAGTTTTTTGTACAATTTCTTATTTAAAAATGTGGGAAGGTGGATATATCATTCAAATAAAATATTCAACACAAAATATAAGGTTGTGTATTACAAAAAATATAACACATGGAAATATACAAATTGTAACGGCCAAAAGAGGTGGTAATGTACCTAATTAGAACCACTTTCAGTGTGACACCATACACGAAATATCACGTACTTTAAAAGCAGTAATACTTCTAGAATAGATTTAAGTTTATCATCCATGGACTATTGTGGACCTTAACATTTGATAGATACTCAATAATATTTAAAACACACGAGTGAGTTTACACATTTAATAAAAATAATAATTCGTACATCACAGTACATAAACATAAGTTAATATTTATACATATACAATCACAATTTAACAAGCAAGACTATCTGTTCACTAGAGACTTCTACTAGAGAGGTTCCAGGTACTTAGAAGTAGCTGTCGAGGAATTGTGTCTTATTCCACTGAATCGAGGGATTATATACTCGTTCAGGGTATGAAAACATACGTGTCGGATAGGTAAAGTGAGGTAGGGTGTTGTTATTATATGGTTGTGCTGACTCGTCGAGTACTCGAGGGACAGGCACAATTAGGTCATGAATATACAGAAAGTATATCTATATTCATAAAATCAAATACAGGTAATTTAGTGGTTGTTTATAAAGAGTTATAGGATGATTATTGTTGATAAATATCTACGTTTTTGGTATTTGAAAATGTGTGGACGAATATGTTCGTCATTTCTAAAAATAGACGAAAATATACGTTACACAAATTATCAATGTGTGCTTACTTAATAAAGTACAAAATGAGATTGAAGTACGACCACCAAAACATTGTCTTTTATTAGGCCAGAGTTATGGGTGATTTGTGTTAAAGAGCAAGGAAGGAAATCATATTCAAGGAATAAGGATGTGATGAATATGCAATTATACATAATTTGTGAGAACAGTTTGTAGAGACCTATTATCAAAAAACGTGTATCGAAGGAATTGCTGATATAGGATAAATAAGTATATGTAGAAGTCCTATTTTGTAGACAGAAATATGTATTCTAAGAATTTAGGAATGGTAAGAATATTGTTTGAAAGTTTGTTGAAATAAATGAAGAGTGTTTGAGAGTGTATTTTTTGTTCCAATGTAAAAATAAAATGTTACCACACTCTTAAATACAAAATTATGCTAAGAGTTATTTTTAAGTGAAGTTTAAGTGAAGGGAGGTTAAAGTGACATTTGTGAATATGGGACATAGAGTCATTTTTTTTGTTTTCTCTTTTCAGGTAGCTTCACACGTTTTTTTTGGCCGCAATGACTTCACCAGTCTCCTTACCTCATCTACAGCCATCCCAAACGTAAGAGCCAATAAGGAAACAGATTTTCCATTTCACAGACGTAATATTTTTTCCAAAATTTGCTGGTTTAGATAAACTTTGCGTTCGCATTGAAACGACTGAGTAAGGAAAACACCGTTTACGAACATCCGGCGTCTACGAATTTCCGTTTGTTTTCTCAGTTCGACGGAATACCAAATTTTCAGTCGGTTTGCAGTTCGCACCTGAGGTGCAGGTACTGCGCCTTCTCGTTAAACCGGCATTTAAATTTTAATTAAATTTACTCGACATTTCGGGTGTTGGTTACTTTTCTTCGAATCAACTATCGTATCTTCCCTCACTGCTCGTACCGACACCATTTTCAAAATTATCTTGACAAGAAAGTGTCTCGAGTACCCTGTGATAAGAGATGGCCAACTAATTTCGCGCCATTTCGTTATACAAGCTGAGTAAAATCGTCTCGGGTACCAACGAAATGGAGAACACACCGGTGTAACACGCATTCACGCACACTCGCGCGCGCACAAAAAAAAGACCGAAATAGAATGCGAAATTTTCATTAAAACAGTTTGCTAAGGTATTAATATCATTTTTTTTATTGAAACAACCTAAAATTTAATTTGCAAACGAAAGATTTTTCGAAATGAAAAACTTTATTTCATCATCTGAAAAATATTTATCCTCTACCCACTTTGTGCGTTTCCACGCCGGGGGGGGGGAAATTAATTCTTTCGTTTTAACGAAGAAGGTACCACGTATTTAGCTAAAATATTTGAAAAAAGAAAAAACGAAAATAATAATTTGTCCATTTGTGGGGAGGAAAATTATGATACCGTAGAATCGGTATTTATAACATATTAATTTCCTACCATCCGTAAGAATTTTATCGCATTTTAAGTAGATTTTCTTTAAAAATCTACATAATAAAAATGCCGAAGTATTCGGACCTAGGGGTGGGAGTGGGTACGTTTTTCGTTTCAAGATCTTTCGAGTATTTTGGTACTATTTTGAGAATTCTTCCATTTCCAAGCGTAATTTTGATCTGATGGTTTCGAAATTTAAAACATACATTCGAATCCATCTAAAGAAGAATTTTTTTTTTTTAGGTCAGTTTATATGGATTTTTTATTGAACAGCGTACAGGTGGCAATGTTCAATCAATTGGATTGAAATTCGGTATACATAATATGTGCTTTAGGTGAAAGATAATAAGTACCAATTTTGGTGCGGATAGGCCCTACGATACGTCTGGTAGGCGATTTTGTTGCACTTTTGACAAATTAATGACTCTAAAGGAGTAATTTTCAAACTATAGTCAAACCATTTGGTATAGGTATTGATTTGAAGTATATCTAACAAGCCTTTGAATTTGATTCCTATTAGTATTATGGTTCATTCCTTGGGTTTGTTGGAGCTGCTAATTTTTCATGTTGTCTCAATAAAAGTTGAAACTCTCTTTCAATAGTAACGAAATTTGGTACAAACTAGTACCTTTTATACAAGAATCAGACTTACCAATTTTGGTTTTGGTTGATAAATTTATTCTCAACTTATTAGCTATTCAGTGTGATTTCCCTTCTTTTACCTTCTGATAATGGTCGTGAAAAATTTATTCTCAAAGCTTCACTGAGAAGAATACTCGATCTAAGCTAAAAACAACCCGATCTCAGCTAAACGTCAATTCTCGCCCGCCTCCTACCCCTTCCGTATATTAGATTTGAACACGAACACTAAAATCTCTGCTAATATTTTCGTAACCAACACATAGACAATTGCACGATACTACGTTTTTCAATGTGGTACAATTTTTTCACATATAATTTTTTTTCACATAATTCATAATTCTCGTCACTGAAGGAATCAGAACTATCGAATCATTTCCTAAAATTATATTAGTTAGGACTTGGAATGATTTTTCATTTCATAAAAAAATAATTATTTTTCACACAAAATTTATAAATTTATTCATAAAATATTTTGAAAACATGATACTGAATATTTCATCGCATGTATCGTATTTGTGTGATATTGGTAATTTTTTGCAAAAAATATAAATATTATGTATATCACTTTATTAAAAGAATGTTGGTGATTGAGGTGATTTTTAAACAAAGAAAATCTACTTTCTCTTGCGAAGCTTGCTACGCGAGAGTTTTTTCATTTCTTTTTGATCAACGAAACGAAAATATATGTATATATGTACATGTATAAATATGCATTTAAAAATTTAACAAACTTGTGTGCAAAGTTTCAGTTTCGTATGCACACATACAAAAAAAAAAAAAAAAAAAAAAACAACTTACAACATATAATTCACAAAATGCCAGTTGTTTTTTCGTAAGTACATAAAGCTTTTTTTTTTATCATGAAAAGGTTTCTTGCTCGGTTAATTTTCTGTTCCACTACATTCATATGCTTGTATAAATTGTTATTTTTCTTTTAAATGAAAACAATAGTAATGGAGAAAAATATTGTTTGTACGATATTCATTGGTTTTTTTTTTTTTTTTGTTTCCAAATTCGTCGAAATTATTTCCACACAAAATGTGGACAGAAGAAAAATGTGAAAGGGAAATATCGATATTAGAAAATACCCACTATGAGGAAAATTTGTTATTTATTTTGCTTTCGGTACTCTACCGGAAATTTTATTAATACTGCACTTGTCCGTTTCTGGAAGAAGGTTGATTTCAAAATTAAAAATTATGTTGAAATTAATTAGGTACCTATAAAATTATTTTTCTACTTCTCATCCTTCAATCAAATAATTATTAGCCATTTTCAGATGAAAATCTCAGCTATCTTCCATAAGTTTGTTTAAAATGTAGCCTCTACTGCTATAAATAAAATGACAGACACGATTTCGAATTTATAGGTATCACTTTTAACAATTTCGTATTTCCGACGTTTTGCTTAAGTTCTCAAATTTAGAATACATTTGATATAAACGTCCCTCAAATCAACAAGGAAAGAGTACATCTAACTAGAAATCATCATTCTTTACTGGTCCAGTACTATACAGTCAAAGGTGGGGCACCAAAAAATTTTTGACATCATTTTTTGATAACTATAGGTATTGTTTTAGGGTGCGGTATCTGTGGATTCACCAAATAACTTTCTAGGTTATTTATTCGAATTCATATAATGAACAAGACTGAATGAGATTATTTACTTTTTTAATAGATGTTTTTATGTTCTTCTTAGAGTTGTGGGTTGAAGTTAATTTTTTTAGTTTATCTTCCCATCTCCCTCCTTCTCAATAAAAAATGTTCCAGTCTATGGCGTATAAGGTGGTTTTTAAACAAAATTACGACGATGTAATGAAACAGCTATATATACCTAACTTTGTTTAGTACCAAAAATTGTTAAAATTTTACCTCAGAATCAGTTCCGTTGAAGGTTCTTTCTCAGTTCTACTTTAGGATTTTGTTTCAGCATCATTTTTGAGAAGTGAAAACAAAAAAATTATGTTATACGAATAAAAATTTGGCTAAGCCAACTTGTCTCAGTGAGAAATGCAAGTGATATGATCACATTCATTAATAACATTCATTAATAAACTTGAAAAACTAAGCGAGAAAAATGGGGAACTGAGACATGAAGCTCAACCAGTTAGGACACCAGGACCAACGCCTCAAAGTGAGACAATTCTGGTCAGACTGGAACGTATGGTAAGTCAATCTATACATCATAGTATTGTAGTGGCATAGACATTACGGTTGTTGGCACTTATTAATAATATGAATTTAACGTCTAAGGGACATGAAAATATACGTTGTCACACACCTAACTCGCTCACTAGATCTGTAATGACTAAGGCGACCTCCTCAGCCCAGTCACTTGCCAACCTACATTTCTTCAGTAGGCAAGTTCCCTTTATACCCACCAGGTATGCAGGAGATCGTGGGCATGCTTGATAAGTATCACCTCAGTAGTAACAGAACATTTAAACATAATCAATATAATTCGACAATACCAAATCAAATTTAATAACCAAATCCATAATGTTATCGGTTTTGGAGTCCTTCATTAATTTATTGTTTATTAAAAATTATGAGTTTTCACCACTGGAATTCATACAAAAAAAAAAAAAGGAATGTTGGGAGAAACGTGTGCTTTAGTGCCTATAAGCAAGCGGACTGAATCACTTATTGTGGTACACATTTCTATGTTTACAGGCTGGTAGGTAACACTGTATAATTCGTTGTTTCCACAAAACAGCAGCACAATTTGTTTTTTTGTTAGTGTATATGTGTTGAATACAAATACACATGTACACTAATAAATTTTTCTTACTTCTCTCTTTCATTTTATTCTTGTGCCAAAATTTGCACTAAAACTCGCACCAAGATTTGTGCTGGCTACCTTTGCTGTTCAGTTTTTACCTCTGTAGTCTAAATAGGAAAGTGTAACACATTAAAATGGGGAAAAATTCAATGAAAACTGAAATTTTGATGGGAAATTGAAATTACCAGAACAATCACCGAGATTAGTTTCATCCCAGCTAATAACATTAATATTGACCAGTAGATTTTTTTCTTGAATTTTCCAGCCCTGATTTATATAACCTACCAAGTAAAATAACTTGCACAATATATCACGGTATAAGGTAACTTATATCCTCTATGCCAAAAGTGACAATTCTATTTTTTTCATTTGTAGCAATGAGCTTCATACATTACATGACTGAGACTCCTAAGCATTTGTGAATGTACTGCTGGACTAGATTCTCATATTGGTGGTAATGCTCAGATGACTACAGTGGTATACAAGGGTGTATATAGCTCTGTCATAAGGGAGGGTCCATACATTCTCAGTGGTCTTTTCTGACCCCTCCCCCACATCAAAAAATCACCAGAACTTATGAAAATACATAATTTTTATAGGTCAAGCTTTTTTTACTTTGCTAAGGGGATACAGACCCCATGAATCCTGTATGTACGCCTTTTGTAATATGTCATTCCATGATTGTGATAGGAAACATAGACTTTGTTATACTACTGAGATAAATGCTCAGGTGAAGTTTTGTGGATCCAATTGGATTTTTAGTGTAAATGTGAGAGTTTAATGTAGGTAATCTACTAATTGAGTTTGAAAAATTAATAAGAACTGGACACTGTTACATTTTCTGTATAGTATAATATTGCATAATTTTTGTAAGCTATAGACAAAAGTGAAATAAACCTTAACGCTGAATATAAGCCAAGTCCAAACTAAAAATATGCAATTGTCAAAGCATGAATGATCACTTTATCAGTAACTATCCGAACACAATTCAATCATTTATGAAGTGATTTGAATCACAGATTGAGAATCCTATACTCTATTCACGCTAAGAAGTGTGTGTTATCAGAAGTAAAATATACGTGGTTTGTTGGAGAGAGAGAAGAAGGTATCGATGCACATTGTTATACAATGATAAGTATCATTTTGTGGAGTAAACAAACATCGTATTTCAAGCAAATAAGTGTGTATATGGTTTATGATGTCAACGCACTACAATGTATAACTCGTATTTTAGAATGTTTCTTAACGTTAAGTAAGACTTAAGCACTCGTTCAATCAGGTTTATCCTATACTTATACATGGGAGTCACAGATAAAATATTACCTAAGTAGTGAATCTGTACTTTAGTATCATTCTAGGATACGGGTGCAAGTATAATAAGGATTCGAATCACATATATGGATAATCTATTTTTGATCCGGATCACACCCATCCTTAACTACAACTTTCACATTGATAATGGTGCTCGCGTATTTTGTGTGTCTCCTTTTGTGTTTTGTTTCTCTTGTGACAGTCAGCGGTAAATTGCACCCATCTTGACTTTTTAGATGCAGTCCTACGTTTAAAAGTTGAAAAATATGAAAATATGTTCGAACGTATTGATCCAATAATATTATTCAAATATTGGCCGCAAGTTGCCCTAATTATGGACCTTTATTCGCTCCATTGATTATAGATTTTAGGAATGAGGGGTATATACATTCGGCCCTATGTAGATTTAAGTCACCAACCTATAGACTTTCTCAGATGATGCGATTAAAAATTATCATATGTTTATTCAATACAAATTATCTTGATGTTGAACATGATTTGAAAATTAAGGACTGTAAACTTTTGGATAATCATCACATTCAGTTATAAGCTACACATTTAAACAACATAAATGCGAGTAAAACGGCAGCCATTCAACATTTTTTGGTTCCTACCGGTACACCGATTTTAATAACGAGGGTTCTTACTTTTCCTGTTAATTCGTTTTAATTCAGCTGTTATATCTAACCGAGTGCTTTAAATTAGAATTTTATTGGAAATGTGTTCCAGTGGGTGAAAAAAAAAGCTTCGTTCAAACTGCCATTAGCGAATCGTTAAATTGAGGAAACTATACTTTTTTTGCAGTCAAAATTTTCGTAATCGTCTGTGATAAAAACTAAATTCGATACTCTTATTTTCCACCTGGTGCGTTTTATAACAGCTAATTTGTAAATTTCGCAGAGCCAATTTACAAAGGTTTCCTCGAATCTCTCGATTCGATTCCAGTAGAATTGTATGTTAGGTAGTATCTCTCCCTTCCCATATAATAATAATATTTGGTGTAGTTAATAGGTACCTACACGTTTGTGATAAGACATATTATGAATTGATGCATAGATAAATCTCGCTGTCACTGAGGGATTTTTTTATGACGTCTAAAATAATTCAAATTATTCAATTGAAAAAAAAAAAAAAAAAGTGTAATAGCACCTCCTACAGTTAATTCTAAAATTATTTGCTGACTTGCAAAATAGGTACACTACATAGTGACCTACCTATACCAGCTAAAATAAATCAACTTCAGATAACCAGAGACATACAGCTAAAGAGATGTCCAACGCTCCATCTGCGCTGTGGTTTAAAAATACATGAAAGATAGAAAAGAAGCAACTTAAATTATGCATTCTGCACATCCAAAGCTGCGCATATTTCAGTTTGAAAACAGACATCTCCATATCAATATTCAGACACTATCAAGATATGGCACATGCTCGGTAACAAATATGAAAATTTGAAACAGTTTTATCAATGTTTTATCTTTGACATGTTTTTAATCGGTCCTTGGACATCTCTTTAGTTATAATACCTCTGAAGATAACACAGTAAAAAGAATTGTACAAAGAATCATCGACATGCATTCAGCACTGGATAAAGAGGTAAGAAAATTTTAAATTTGTGGAGCCTGGATGGTCTAATTGTTAGGTGTTTGGCTCTGTAATTCTAGGACTAGCAGTGTAGTTAGAGACAAACTGTATTCGCACCAGCAACTAAAATGATGGCTTGTTTGGTTTGATTTATCCGCTGCTCCAACTTCTGGTTGGAAAATTATTACTAAGGAGATCATTAGATCATTAGGCGCAGGATCTTTACCAATTCCTTTCCCTATATAAATGTGAATTAACCACTTGACTTTGACAAAACTTCAATGGTGGATGATGGAGCACGTTGAAAAAAAATTTTTTTTAATACAAGATCAGGAAGGCAATATTTACAATCTTATTTTGTGAGTGAAAAGTAGTGCTTATCATTGATGAATGATGTTAACCTTAATGTAATGTGATTTTCCATTGACTTAGAATTTTTATTTTTATGAAACATTTACTGATCATGTCTACCAGGATTTGAACCTACAACCTCAGCATTGTCAAGCCATCACCATACCAACTATACTACAAAAGTTAGATAGTAAAAGGATGTCCCAATAGTTATATTTGTTTATTTTGATTATTTTTTTATCTTTAAAATTGCTAATTAATAATTATGTTGCTTTCTGATCATTAATTATGAAAAATATCTTCCACAAGAAGGTTCAAAAGTGAATTTATATGCCTCAGGAATTGCTCGAATGTAAATACTCACTTTTAAACCTTGGTGTGTAATATACTATTAAGTTTATATTATTCTCATAAATCAAACTGAGTCTTTTATTATTAACTCTTGACAGTTTACACCACCATCTGGGCTGAGCAAGCACACTTTAAATTTTGTCTATTTTACACACCACATATAGGTACTTTTTGTACACTCTCACATGGTCCAAAAAGTAGACTACCTTGTTTTAATCTATCTTGTCTTATTTTCTGTTGTTATACATCTTTCTCTGGGTCAGTATTATTGGAAAAAAAAATCATGTCTGCTACATGTAAGAAATCACCGAGAAATAGGCGATTTCTACCGGTGTGGTTTGAAACACTAGCCTTTGACTTATCCTGAAATTATAAAACTTGTAACATTCAGTACTATTTGAGGTAAATCAAAAATAAATATTTTAACAGAAATATACAAAAAGAAACCAATTTCAATACAATGCGAAAAGTAGGAAATTATACATGTGCTCTATCTAATTCATTCACTTTTTTGATTGCTTTCTTGCTGGAGTATACGCGGTATCAATATTCCTTATTTTTCACACTACCAGTTATACATTTCTTTGACCAAGCTTACTTCCAAACAGTGTATTAAAACTGACATCACAAAGGTGATAGGGAAGAGAATGATGAAAAATTTTTGTTTTCAAAATAAAATGAATTTAATGACAGACAGGTGGTCACTTGTCTAGGCTTTATTATTAGTGGTATTATCTCTATAGGAGTGTTAGTTTCTATTAATGATGGTAAATGCTCGAGCATTTATTATTAATGAGTAAATGCTGAGAAATCTCAGCCATTTGCTCAGAATATACTCTTGCTTACAACGCTCAAACTTTTAATATTGGCTCAAGCTTGCTCAGCATGATAGAGAATTTTTAATAATTCCTCTTAAAACGAGATGTAATCAGTTGTAAACTTGCAAATTGCAATAATTATATGCTTACTCAGTTTGGATGTTCCGTGAGTTGTTAACTGAAGATAAAATTTAGACGTTATTGATGCGCAATGGATTGTGTACTTACTCAGGAACAAAATGTAGTATAGAAAACAGCCGTATGTGTGTGCTAGATTTCACACAATGGTTTAATCTTATAAATTAATGATAAATATGAATTTTGAAAATTGATTTTTTGTCAACTTATTATTCATTTATTAAGGCTAGAAACCAAAGTTATTTAAAATGCTCAAAAATTCTCCAGCATTTGGTCATTTCTGAGCCTACGCGTTTTTGTTGGAACATATTTATTGGTCAAGTACTAGTTGGCAACGCTGTATTATTCAGACAGCTCAGTCATATTATATTATTACGTTTTATTCTTTTTAACTCGCTTCTTTTTCTTATGAGCTTGTAGTAACATCTTATTTGTTACTTTAACAATTAAGTCTTTTCTATGGTGCGATACACATATGTTATTTATTATAATTACAATTATTGATGTTACTGTTCATTCAACAATGGATACCAGCTTTCGGTATCCAACATTTCTAAATTTCGAGTATTTATTTTTCAAGCATACGCTGAGTAAATCATCAAATGCTTAAGCATTTAAAAAAAAGCAAATGCTATATTCTGAGGAGTTCACTATCGAATCAAATTCATGGTGTAACTGATGTATCATCATTGGAATGTCAAAGCTACATTTTGTGGTAAGAAAAATTTGAGCCAGTGACCACCCGTGTGTCAGCACATGGCAACTGAGAATGATAGTAATTTTGTATTATATTAATTTAATATTTAAACTTTTAGTTAACATTTTATGTAGCTGTTGCGATTTGTGACATTAATTTTTTGTTTTAAACCTATTTTTTTTTAGTCTAGAAGTGGTACCTCCGTTACGAATTAAGAAAATTCTAAAACAAAGTATAGCATTTATTGAATTTTTTTTATTGTTCCACACCATACTGTCACTATGTGAAATTGAAGAACGAATCACTTCTGATCAAAAATTTCTTACAACAAGGCTAAAGTAATAAAAAGAGAGAAGATGAGGGTAAGGTATGGTTGAGGCAAATGATGATTTATTTAGAAAATGTTTGAAAGCAACTTAAAATTTACCAGTTCTGCAAGCCTATCCGAGCAATTTGTTCAGATTTGTGCCATCTAAGTATAAAGGTAAAAAAACTCACCTTACTTTTTTTGTAATTTCTTCTTAACCGTATACCACGAAGGCATTTGTATATATATATAAAACAATAACTTTTCTAGGCTACATGTAGATGCAATTTACGAGATAAAAAGTTTTTCTTCCAACAAATTAAATTAGTGGCTAATTTATGTTTCAGTTTTCAACTCGGCTAATTAACTTTTAATGAAGGATCCCGGCGAGAATTCTTTCCGTTATATTTAATGCTTTCAAAATTCTAATGAAGTCATTTTGGAGGTGGTGAATAAACCACACGAGTCCAAGACTGCTACTATACGTCCTATATTCATTGTAAGTTTACGCTCGGAATTAGGCTCGTGAAAAATGTGATCAAATAACAATTTTCTGCAGAATAATTATTTAGGTACAGTTTAACGAGCGCACGCGCGTTCGCCACATATAGATGAAATGGCGAATTAATATCTTTAATTTGAGATCGTTTCAGTTTTGCTCAAGGTAACCTATATCGAAATTTCGCCATTTTTCGCCACTCGTTAAATCATATTCTATTTTTTCGCCTCAAATAGGTTAAGCCTGCTGAAACGAAATCTTGCGAAATTATTTTCGAATTAGACTCCCCGGTTACGGTTGACTTTTTAGCCACCATTTGTGCAGCGTTATAGGCCGCGCGATATAATGTAAACTGATTACCGTTGGATACCGGATATAAAGAAGTCGTCTATGAGAAAAGTGAACAAACTTTCTACATTAATACCGACGAAGTTTTGTCAACTTTAATAGGTATACAAAAGCTAGGCTCGAAGTGTTCGGTTTTCGTATACTTATACTTACAAGGAAAATAATATTTTTGTTGCGAGATCTCTAAAAGCGAGAAATTTAATGTGGAACTATGTACTTAGTTAGAAAAAACTGAAATTTTCCAAAAGCGTCGTATTGGGTCGTTTCTTGGAGACTCTTTTTCCACCCCTTGTCGCGCCGAACTTTCATTATCAGCTAAAGTCATTTATTTTATTCAAGCGATTGTGCGGTGTCTATAACTTCTGGACGACGAAAACTAATTGTTTAATATTCTAAGAGTTTTTTCTTAGTTTTGTTTTGTTTTTTGGTTTTTTTTTTTTTTTGGTTTTTTTTTTTTTTTTTTTTTTGTTACACCTTTCTTCGACGCCTTCGTAGAAAATTTTATTGTAAAATCATTCTACTATTTTAACTGCTTTGAGAGTGGCTGGTGAATGTGAAAAAATCGAACTTGATGACTTGCGTAATAATCGTTGTAGAACCTTCAGTCCACAAATAATATTTGAAAAGAATATCGCAACGAGTTTGCGGTACGCAACCCTCGTTGGCAAAATTTTATCAATACAAAATGAACGTGTCCCCAAAACACACTCCGCAAATTATAACCGAAGACGTTGTTTACCAGCACAAAATTTGGGGTTGATGTAGTAGACCTACAACCTAGACCTGCACAGACAGCCAGGTATTCGCTTTGAAAACCACTTAAGACCGTGCTTTTAAGTACATGAAAAATCATTAAATTAGCATGTGCTTCTTGGTAATAGCCGAGTAAATAAAATAGGGCCAGTAAAACATTGAAAAAATATGTTGACAAACAAAAAAAACAAAAAATAAAATTAAAATACTAAAATTAGGTAGATGTTGCCTGCAGAAAGGACAAAAGATGGAGCAGCGGAAAACCCGCGAACAGTTAAGAATCTGAATTTCTGCTTGATCAAGTGAAAAAAAGGGGGTAGCCTAAAAAAGTTATGGCGAACATCGGTGTGTCTGCCTCTGCCACCACCATGGAAAGTTACAAGGTGGTGGAATAAAGGAAAAGAAAAATCAATAATTAAAATGAAAGAATTATCGAGAAAGTTGAGGCCAGTGGGAGAATTTTTGTGGCCAAATAAACCTAGGCTAGGTATTTAGCCTAACCAAGGCTGCTCATGGTGGATTATTTGACTAAGGATATTATGGTATCTAAACGTGGGGGAGGGTGGTTAGATATTTTTATAAACCATAATATGCGGTCACATAATTTTGTATTTTAATATTTAAAATGAAGAAAGGCAAAAGTCGAGATAAGCCAAAATTTGTGAGATTGATAGGACCCTCAAAATCATAATATAGAAAGTTTAAGAAAAAGTCGTATTTTATGGATTTAGAATTGTTTAGGAATTGATATGGTTGAACATTGATGAAAAGTTATTTTATTATTTGACCGCTACATACGTGAGGATAAAATTTAAAAAAACATAATTTTGAACAAAACACGAAATTCAAAACAAAAAAAATTTATTTTATAAGACATGATTAGAAAAACAGCTATAAACTTCTGGAATACAGCAAATAGGATCCGCAGATAGCTAATACAATCAGATTTTTGAAGACAACCTTCGAATTTCTTGAAGTAGAATAGAATTTTAGTATCTACATTGTGGCATCTGATCACCCGTAGTCTTCCCCTCACGTCACCAACGATCTGTACTATTATTACGATAGGGAACGGCTCTCAAATTCTAAGTTTATAATAACGATAAGATAAACGGGAAGTACGTCGATTCCCCAACGGAAATAGATTCCCCAAATCTACGAAATATCGAGGACACGTTGATCAACTGTTACTTAACGATGTGGTGACGTGTACAATTACAATTTCGATCATCGGTGAACCAATCTTTTTATCTTTTTTGACTGTTCACGTTTTTTGGCCTAAGAGTGAACAGTCAGTCTCATCCTGTACGTGATTGTTTCCGTTTGTCATGAATACGAAATATTATTCACAACATAATACAGCTTTTTAATACGACATCAAGTCACCTTTTAAATTGTATTTTTCACATCAAGTTGAAATCCTCTGCTTTTTGTTCAGTCAGTGTGCATGAAAAAGTTTACTTTTTGGGTGAGTGTTGCAAAATAGTTATTTGTAATATAAGAGCAATCAGTACATGATTTTGCTGTGAGTGTGAAATTTTATCGCTTTACTTTAAAAACCTCGTAATTCGGACTTCTGATTTTCCGATTTAAGAGGTTTTTAAGGTTAAAAAAATAAACAAATTGAATTCTTAGGATTCGGTAAGTCTACCATCATTATCGGAACTCATGGAGACAAATTAAAATACTTCAACGTCTCACTACTCACGAAGTATTTACAGCAAAATTTATATTTGCTGCCAACTTACAAGGTTTTCGTCGAAAAAAGACACAACTTATAGTATAATGACGTTAATTATTGGTACCTATCTTAAGAAAATTTTTCCGATTTTATAAATCAGTTTTTTGTTGTTGCTACAAAATTAGATGTTTACGACTTACGAGGTTTTTAAAGAAAAGCGACTATTTGCTATACGGGTCAAAGGCAAATGTTGCAAGTCACACGACTAACAATCACTTACTTCACACAGGTGTCATAAGCTATTTTTGAAACCTTTGCAAAAAAAAAACAGACACCAGTTCCCAACCCCCCACCTCTACTCGCCCAAATATTAAGATAAATAAAAACAACTAATTTTTCTAATATTAAATGATAATTATAATTACTCCTTTCTTTTAAATTGTTACCATCAACCCCAACCCACCCAGACCAAAAAAAGGTTACATACAGGAAACAGATTAATTTTACTGGAATTAGATCATAAATTAACAATAAAGCATCCAGCTAGTCTGCTAATTTTAATTTTTTTTTTGTACAAAAAATTTAACCGACTACTTTCCTAACTTTCTAACAAAAAGTCGAGCTGTACAAGAAATTAGTGATAGAGCCATGCAAGGAAGTCAACTTGCAAAAGCGCATGTACAAAATCATACTTTTTCTCATGGCATTGAAATTCCTTTCTTTTGGTTCAGTCAGAGGGAACTAAAAAACTTACATTTTGGATAGGTGCTGGTTTTATGAATAACAGTATATATGTTGGACTCTGGGAGCTTGGAGTCCGTTAAAGTATGAGGTAGAAGAACAATTAATTTAACACCGGAGAATAAATAAAGTAGAAAAACACAAGTACCGCACTAATAAATGAATTTAATTATGAGAGAGATAATCACATGTACGGACACAACTCACAAACTGAACAGACAGACGACGCAACTGAATAGGAACTGGAGAATGACGATACAGTGTTACCAACTAGTGATTGAACAATTAAATAATGTACCAAAAATATATATGTGACACATCGTCACACAGATGCAAAGTAAGTGATCTCAACTCGAATGATGTACTTTGGTCATGCTGCCGTCATCACACTCATGTTGCAATCACCAACTTTTCACAATTGTGTCACAAATAACTAATTTTTGTGCAAGGATGAGATAAGTACACGACACCAAAAGTGAACACCTGTAGCTAAAACGGTGATGCAAAAAGTGAACGAATTTGCAAGCACACATAATCGAATGCGAATTATTATTTTTTTTCGCATGGAAATTTGCCTCTTATTGCACCGATGTAGACTGATGTAATGAAATATTAAACTTTTTACGTGGGTATTATAAAAGTAGGTAGATGTTTGGTATATTTAACCATAAAGAGATTCGGAATTCTTAATTCCTTTGAATTTTTTTGGTATCTCTTTTGTAATTTTGAAATCACAAAAAATAAAATAAATTCGAAAAACGAAAAAAAAAAAACAGCTGATCAATCTGAAATTATGCTTAAACCAGTAGAAAGCTTACAAGTTTATTTAAACTTATACAAAAAAGAAAAGTTTTAATTATTGCAAGGGGGAAAAAAATGATAGTGAATCCTTTTTATACTTAGCATTGGCCAATATTTTACTCTTCAAGAATATTTAACTATTGTTTCGAAACGAATTTCATTATATCCTTTTAGTTTACTTTTTCTTATTAAATCGAATTTCTGAAAATGCCTCATTGGGTATATTTTCAGTCTTCCGATATTATTTAAAAAAACAATTTTCAGCTATTGATATAGTGAAGCCACCCCATTTACGACTTAGTTGTCTACGTCCTTGAAAAATTTTAAAGCTCAGAATAGGTTTCTGAAAATCTGCTTCGACAAAAGACCACTGTTTCAAAACGTCAAAAGTCTAGAAAATGTTGATTTTTTTTTTTTTACAACCAGGGAATCGTTCCAAAAAAATTAATTCGAGTTGGAAAATTGCACAGCCGATGCAGAATGTTATAAATGTATTTTGAATCATCCAATTTATTACATACTACCCATCGGTACAACCCAAGTACCTACACGCAGATGAAAACTCACAAATTTTTGCACTAACTAATGTAGTACCTACGTTTCGTCAGATTCTTTTCGTGCCCAAAAACAGGCACCCCCCATAACTGGCCGAAAATGTCCCCTTCAAACTGTCTCTCATTCTTTGAGCTCGAGTTAGAAATAAATAAAAAATGGTTGGACTTATTTTTAGCTGATTTCATAAAAAAGAGGTCATCAGTACGATCCACTTCTATGTTGTTTTTTTCTTTTTTTTAACCGATATCATTTATCAGAAAGTTGAACAAATTTCAATAAAAAGAGAAAAATAATATTTTTGAAATTTCTCCAGCAGAATCTGTAGGGACTGGAATTATTATTAAAATCGGAGCTCATTAAAAAGTTTTGTCATAAAATTAGTTTGAATTGACGTATAAGCTTACATGATGCAGAAAAAAAGTGCTGACTGCAATAATTCCAGTCCCTGGATCTTGTCGGAGAAATTTTGGAAGGATTTTATTTTTCTTTAGGACATATTTTATTGTATTTTTTTTTTTTTAAAGATGATTTTATGTTCTGAAAAAATTATTATTTAGTTTAATACTTGTAGGAAATGTATATGATTGCAAACATATCAAACTGAAGTAGACAGAGAGTAAGTAGGCGGCAACTACGGCTATATAGATAAATCTACTGATTTTTCTACCAGAGTGTACGAACGTATATCTGTTCCGGATTCAAATCTCAATGGTGGCAACATTTACATTTAATGAGACTGATTTTTAGAAAACATATTCTTCTGAAAAAATTAAATTTCATTTAAAAAATGCACTAGTGACCATAATATAACTCACAAGGGGGCTAGCTAACAAAATTAAAAAAAATATATAAATGAATTTGTGTACACGAATTTTATTTAGAATTTGCTTGAATGTTTAAATGTATAATTCAGAAATGGAGTTAGATAAATCCTTTCGGCATGATAGTAGAGCAAAGAGCGAAGTACACTCTACCTCACCCACACCTCAGCACCTAAATCAATAAATATAATATTCACTGTTGTACTTGGCTGATAATTGGAGATGGCTTCAAGAGTGTGTAGGGGCAACTGTTGTATTGTGCCCACATTGTAAAATGTCACACCAATAATATCTCAGGAACCACTTGAGCTCCGTACAAGAAACTTATAATGAATATGTATCAATAACGTATCATACTTACTGACGTACTTTAAATCAATATTACTCGCTTCACCTCACCAGTAACTACAGAAGTGTTTTGTGTGGTCGAAAGTTAAAATTTTTCAATTCCGGTTTTTCTTATTTAAAACTTTAATTTCATTCAAAAAAGGCAACATAAGTAGTATATCAAAAGAAAGCCCTTTTGAAGGCAAATCTAATGATACTTTAAGTTACAGAAATAGTTAATTTTTGAGTGAATGACATGTGTCTGAATGCCAAATGAGGGATTGTTGTAATTTGTTTCACATTAGTAGTTGCAAAAGGTCACTTGGTAAAGATTGCTGCAAAGTAAAATTTTTGAGAAAAATTGGCAAAGAGAAACAATTCACACTTTTGTTGGTTGCCAGTGTGACATGGATCTCAAAATAATTAATTTTAATAGTTTATTCTCAGAAAATCCTTCATTAATATTTCATAATTTGTTTTTTGATTTGGACAAGTTTGAAAAAGTGGATTGAATTTGTATTCAAATAAAATCTGGCTGAAGGAGTAATTTTTTGTATTTTGTGTTACTTTTTCATATGTTATGACTATTTTTTATATTTTTGAACAGTTTTTTTTACAATTTTCAACACGACTGTGTTTATAATGAAACAAGCTGGTAAAATGAAAGAGAACTCATGACTAATAATTTTTTATTTTTTCCTTTACAATATTTTAAGATCTTTAAGTATTCAAATTCGTTTACAAATATAGGAGAATGTGTAACGTATTGATGTTTAGGCAAATAACCACACATCTGGTTTCAGAAAGACATCCTAAACAGATGAAACGTACATTTCACTGTTTCTTTTCCTTTCTCACTTGTCTTCGCCTTAAAACCATTTATTACGTTAACAACTGTGACTTTTTACAACCGTAGATGCAGTGCTATGTACTATTTGAATGGAAAATCCCAAAGTAAAAAATTATTTGTGTCATTGTATACCCAGACAGGTGAGTTATAAATATGGTTCAAAGTTAGAACAGAAACAAGTGGGAGCCCTGCAAAATAATTTATTAAATTTTGATAAAAACTGCAAAATTTGTCAAAAATTCTCAGAAAAATTCTCATGTGAATAGAATAACCATAAGTATAGTGACGGTAGAAATATGTTAAATATGGCATTTCGAGAATTCCTATAATCTTATTATAGATTCCTCAGATTTTATATGTACATGTTACCAGCAATATTAGAATTGGGCCATTTCTAGTTTTAAATAGTCTAAACTAGATTTGAAAAATACCTCGGGCGGTTCTAGTTCGGACCAACATACGAATGACCAAACTCAAAATAAATTCGAACCAGTTTTGTCTGAAAATTTAGTCTAAACTGTTATCAATTGACACCAATTCTGTATTCAGTCCTCTCACTCGACCACACCATTTTAGGTTTTTTCAGCTGATTATTATCGAGGGTTAGTTGACCCAACAATTCCACTAAAAAAAAAAAAAGTGCCACGTGATATTATAAATTAAAATATATTATAACCTGGGAGTGGAATTTTTTTTTTTCTATAAGAAAAATGCTAGTACGTTCAATACCTGATTTGGACTGGGCACTGTTAGTTTTAACTGAAATTTTCTTGTTTTAACCAGTTAGAACTAGAACAGCCAAAGGCATTTTCCAAATGACTAATCGGTATCGGATTGATCAATTATTTCCCAGTTCTAGTTTAAACAAGTCAAAACTAGAAATGACAAAATTCTAGTTTTGACGGAAATATAATATATACCAAGATAGGCTAAATTAAATTAATTCAATACGATTTCCCATTATTTGGTTTCTAAAACCTACTTATAGACCGCACTGTATAACACTAGTTGGTTTGTTTTCACGGTTTCACCCCTAATATCACAATAAGGTAGATTTTAATGAATACCGACCAGCTTTTCCATTCACCACTCGATACGATCATTCACATAACAGAATTTAACTTTATTTTCGATTAGTGCTTCGATAACCACTTTTGATATTTTCTTCCGGAGCGGCCTCGGTCAGAGCAATGAACAATTAAATTTTCTTTATCCTCGTTCACAGAAGAACAACAAACAATCGGAAAATATCTACGAATTTGTGGACTTAAATCTTACCACGTTAAAATACGTAGGCGTGTTTCGAATGCTACCACTTTTAAAAACGAATGTTGTCAATGACGACCCAGCCGAAGGAGGAAAGAATACGTAAGGGTTAAGGGGAAGGAAATACGAAAAAAAAAAAAAGAAAAAAAAGAAGAAAATTTCAAATTTTCCTCAGGAAAAATACCCGCTATTTCAATATACTGAAGCACCATCATCCTCGAACGATACCTCTTATATCGTAGTAATTGGAAAATCATCTTTTCCCCCAGCCACCAATCCATTTCTTTTGCAAAATTGGCAATGCCGAGAATATTATAATAATACCATGCGAACAAGTTAATTCGGGCGTGAGCGTCTGCAACCCGCATAACTGGTAGGCACTAACTTGTCGTTTATCATTACGCAATCGTTTACGTCAAATTATTGCTGCCTGTACCTGCAAAGGTACTGTATGGGTCTTACATTTTCGTGGGCTATCAAGAATAATATGGATCATCATTACCTACGAAATACCTATATTCTACTTCGATCGTGTTCAGATTTTTTGGTAGCTTATGTATTACCTTTTCTGCATCGTAGAGTGGAAAATGGGGTCTTCGAAACTGTTGGCCTCTCCGTCGAGGATACTCGTACGTTTGCAAAGGTATGAAAACTGGAAACAAAAAATATATCCCTAACGCTTGTAAAGACCATCACTTACCCTCAATTGTTGTCTCTAACAACACACTCTATGAAGATCGACTAAAATTAACCTCTCTTGTTGAAAAACAAGCTAGAACTGACACTGCCCATTGAAGATTTAATGATTTATTATCATATTGATCTCATTAATTGTAATATATATGATGATATTCTCAAAATAGAATTGAAAATCCTTGTTAAACAAGCTAATTCCAATTATTTACCTTATAAATTCATTCCCTTAACATTTAATTCCAACAACGTCCAACTTTGCTCTTAGGAGCAAGAACCATCGATTATTATCCAAAATTCTGACGATGATTCGGTAAAATAAATCAAAGGAACAGATTTACATTATTGTAACCCAGAAAAACAATTATGTTATCTACCAGATAACAGAGGATCTGACGAAGTTTCCTCTTGTGGAAAAATTTGTTCTTATGCAAATCATATAATGATATTCTTAAATCATGTTCTATTTAATGTGAAACAAATCATGGTAATACGACTGTACACCAATTTGCTGAAAATAAGTTTGCAATTACTAATCCATTATGTATATTTGCTACAGATACCCTATCTTCCAAATCTGTTGAAATTTCAACAATATCATCATACCTAGGAACAATTCTTTCAACAGTTCTATGTCATGTTCAAATTGAAAACAAACTGGAAAATGATTTCTCTGAAACCATTATTCCAAGAGATTTTCCATGCCCCAGAGATATGCCTGATGATATTCATATCCAGCATCATATTCCTTTTTTATGGACTAAATGTGATGTTGTAATTGATTCTGATATTGAAAGAACAGTATCATTACCAAGTATACATGCTTACAACCCCAATTAGACTATGTTTATTCCACATTTCTCTCCTATTAGCCCTACTAACAACTCAATTTCTTTAATTAATATTATTATGTTAATTTGGTTATGTTTGATTACATTTACTGTTATTTATTTATTCCATATATTTTTTATATGATTAAGAAATCCATTAGAAAGTAAACATATTGCTCAACTGTTTTATGAATTAACAAGTCCCGTAGAAAATAATATGGATAAAAATTATTAAGATGTCAATGTTAAAAAAGATTATTCAAAATAAGTTTTATGACTCTTGTACTATTATTTACATAATCTGAATAAATGTTATATTATATAATTAACAATGTTTTATGATATTATGTTATATCCATTTTTATATCCAATTGATCCAACCTTTCTTTTACTTCCAAATTCATGTTTTTACCAAACATTGAATTTCAAACTACCAGGGTATTTATGTAACAATTTTTTTGTATCGTACATAATACTTTCCTAAATTTGTATTTTTATTATTATCATTATCATTACTCTCTATCTATTTTCTCTTCTTATTCCATTCTTAAATACTCACGTCATTCAAACAAGTCAAGACTTTCCTGATGACATCATCTTCCTATATAAACAGTTACTTTGTTTACACAAGTCTTATAAACTCATTTCTTATTTATACTATTTTTGCAATCTTGCATGTATCTTTTAATTTCCACTAAATTATTTGTGAAAACCCACTTTATGTCATATTCTATTAAGACCATTGGTCATATTTGACATACATATGTTTCTATTAACCAATAAGATCGAAACCATTCTCCAACACTCTGTAAGTTTGCTTGCACCTCTTCTTTAGAATAATAATCTCAATACTATATAATCTCATGTTTTGTACTTCTACATTCTTCCATGTTTTATAAACTTACTGTTTAATACACTTTTTAATCAACTTGTGTATTTTAAATATTCTGTTACTGTTTATAACTGTCACAAAACAATACCTTTGAAATGGAAAAAAATACAGAACCTTGCATAAGGGTGTAGCTAGAAAACTTTTCAAGGGGGATAAAGCAAGTTTTATTAAAGTAGAGACCAGCCAGGGGGTTAACATGCAGTAATATTGCTAGAAATTTGGTGCTTGGGGACTAATTAATATGCCGCCATTAACTGCAATAGGGTTGTAGTCAGGATTCACTTCTAGAAGGGGATTTATAGGGAGATAAAACAATTATTTTGCGAGCTCTAGTCGCAAAAAAAAATTGTTTTGGTTCTGGAACATGTTTCACCATCTAGATTCTCAGTCCCAGTAATAGGTAGTACCTAATGAAAAAAATTAGTACAGACTTTTTTTTGCTTTAGATTTTATTTACACTATTATTTTTTACAGGTAGGTATATTTTTATTGTATGTCGCTTTGTTAACGACGAAAATTCAAAACAATGAATGTATCTAGTCACACGTTAGAGTCACCAACGGTAGAATCAGAGGCTATCGAGTGTTGAAAATTCTTATCATTCATTCAGAAGTCCTTCCATACCTACCTTCATTTCAGATCACAATCTTTCGTATGGTTATAGATATTAATTCCTTTTCAAACCCTAATTTATTTCACCGGGTTACAAGTCGTGGAATCTACACTATACATATAGGTACTAGTGGTGCGAAATATCAATATTTTTAATGTGTAAACATTCTTGCTCTCTAGTCCCCTACCTCCCAGGTGTAAAAAAATATTAGATACAAAAAATTTGAGATTGCATAAAAAAACTGCACGGCGCACTGTCCAGTTTCAAATTCTGTTTGTCACATAACACACATACACACTCACAAGCAGACATCCTGGCAAGCTGATGGCGCATTACATGCATGCACACATACAAGCTAGATACATATTTATCATGTTTCAGCTGAATGTTTACACATTAAATATGTGAGGGGGGGACCCTCGCACGTGATACGCAAAATATCGATGTTTATTCCAAAAAATTGTCGTTTATTGGGTAAATTAAGGATGGAGTCAAATATCGATGTTTTTCGCACTTCTAATAGGTACCAATAAAAAATTCCTTAGAAATTCATCGTTTTTGTGTATGGAAATTTTGAATTTAGCCAAGTCAAAAGAAAAGAAACCGATAAATCCATTTTCTTGATATTTACACTTCGTTGTTGTACAAACGTTTTACCTCATTTTATTTGTGAACAAGCGGTGAATCAGACCCGAAAAACAACAATTTCGGAAGTATTTTTCCAAAATCCAAATATTTAATCATATTATTTCTCACCCCACCATTATATTGACGGCTGCTGAACGAATCCCTCTTCGGTGAAATTGTTCCACAAATCTGATCAATCCGTGAAATTCTAAAATCTGACATAATGTCCAACGACAATGAAACACTAAATACGTGCTTTTCGTCTCCGCGTCAAAACCGAAAGGTTCTTCTTTTTTTTTTTCTGTTTCCACACTAAAGCTCTTTTGAAAGGACGAATGTTATATTAACGTGAGAGAGAATAAAAAAATAAAGTGAAAAAAAAAAGAAAAAAGGATAGGAGGATAAAAGTTTATTTGAAGGAAATGAAAAAATGAGCTGGTTGAAATCACGTTTTTAATAAATTACCAGCATTCAGTGGGCAACTGAACCAAAAAGAAAAAAAATGATAATAATAATAATAATAATAATAATAATAATAATAATAATAATAATAATAATAATAATAATATATATTTTATCTTCTACATGAAATAAATCTTTCGTTAAATGTCTAGAAAATTTCACCCTCGAAAAGTAGACAAAAAAAAAAAAAAATGAAGGAAGATATTTCTATACGAGGTTTTCACGCAGTAGGTTACGATTTATTTGAAGCTTGGGAAAATGAAAAGAAAAAAAAATTCTTTTTCTCCAGCTTTGCCATTATACATACCTATTCGTATTTAATCTTGGATATACTCTCGGATTACTTTTTTCATTCGATGAAAATTAGCTGCAGAACACAAGCTTTTATCTCGTGACCATTACACATTATTTTTATCCTTTTTTTTTTGCTTTATAAGTCATAGTTAATGTTTTGTTTTGTTGTGTATGTGGATTTTTTTTTCTTATTTTCTTGTTTTTCTTTAAATTTTTTGCAATGTCTTTTTTTTTTTTTTTTAAGCACGTGTTGAGCTTACAAAATATTTCTTTTTTATGAAAAAGAAAGTGCATCTACGGTGAGTTTTGTCGGTAGATATTATCTTAATGAGATCATTAGAGAACGACTGAATAGTGTTTGAATCATGATTATGTATACTTTTGAGCGTGATATACATTCGAATCCAACGAGCTGCACTGTATTCACAGAATTTTTTCATTATGGTTTGAATTGTGGTTTATTATTTAATCCGGCCAAAGGCCGAAGGTGAAAATGAAAAACAAAATTAGCTTCCTCTTCCTATTGCTCGAGAAAATAAATACCCAGTTACAACTGAAATTTTTTGCTGAAAGGTTTTTCTTTCATTAGATTTTCAATTACAAAGAAACAAAAAAAAAAAAAAAACATATTTCTGCCAACGAAGCAAAATGCATTCAGATAATTAATTCTAGCGTCGAATTAAAGGTAAAAGAAAAAAAATTTCATTATTTACCCTGCAAAGTACTTACATAAAATTTCAAAATTTTTATTTTCTTCCTTCTCAAGATTATTGAATCCTCATTGAGAGTGTACCTGGTCTGCTATGGTCGTGTAAATTTTAATGTAAAATTCCACTGAGTAGGCTTTTCACTATTCAGTTTTAAAGTTATACTTTTTCATTATGTTGTTGAGAGGCATTCAAAGTAGTGCAGTTGTTGCAACCAGGATAAGCATTGATGGGAAAGAGTGGTATACCCAACCAAAGGGCTACGTCAGCGGCCAGAAACCAGTGAAATTATTTTATGAAATTTTGCAGCATTCCATCGTACTATTCTCCTCAGTTCATTCTTGCAAAGCCCAACAAATAGTGTTTCGATTTCTTCATGTTGTCAAAAGCATGCTGGAGAGTACAACATTCTGAAGTCATTGCAAGGCCTAGTTTCTATAATTACACACTTTAAAACTGAAAACTGACATTATATATTATATGCCATCTATAAACTCGTTTGCGTGGCAGAGAAAAAAATAAACTTTGGACTTGGTCACTGTTCATGACGTCACATAAAGTGGCACTGGTGCATATCTCATTTTATAAATTTACCAATATAGTGCAGTATCTGGCAAGTATTTGAATTACAGTTATAGGCGCCTATAAACAGATAGCTGATGGAAAGGATGCGGGTCAAATGACGTGGCTATTATCGTGATATAGACACACGAGCTACTGCGCATACACCAGGCGCAGTACGTTTGACAACAGCGCACAGGTTGCTGGAGTCTGTACTAGAGTTGAGACGGTTGCCAGACAGTTACACTTCAGTAGTGTTGTCAAATATCGATATTTTTTTGTATCGATACGATATTGATATTTCTGGGAAAATATCGATAATATTGATACGATATCGATATTTTATACAATTTTATAAAAAATTTTTGCAAATGGCTCATCTGAATTATTGTCATTTAAAACTATGAAAATAAAATGTAAATTTGAATTTTATAAATTTGAGGAAAAGAATAATGGAAGCAAAGTAAGTCAGGGTATTTACTTGACATTGTTGATGTAGTTGTAGATATTGATATATGTGAACTATGTTTGAGAAATCTCCTCATTTTGGACTGGAGTCAAGATCAAGTTATTCTTAATTCATAATTTTATAATTCATAAATATCATAAATATCATCTGTCATCAGTTTCAGTTATCACTCATTCACTCGTAATTTTGTCAATACCACAACCACAACCAGAGAAAAAATAATTAAAAATTGGCATTTGAAAATATCGATACACAAAATATTGATATTCCTGGAAAAATATCGATACGTATCGATATGTATCGATATTTTTGACAACACTACACTTCAGTGAGGAGGAGTGTGACTACGTATTTTACTGTCTACGGACGTTAAACACACTAGCGGTTAAGGCCACTATAGCTATGTCAGCTGCCAGTGATCGGGGAAATTATTTTCTCTATATTATACGCAACATCCAATCAGTTGATATTTCTATCTTTATCTCTAACTCTACTGCATCTCTACATATTACTATATATATATAATACTGTATACTAGCTAAAAACTATTGGAAACTCTATCAATCCAGAACCGCTTGACGGATTTTTACGAAATTTTTCCCATCCAAAAGTGCAAATGCGTCAAAAATAACAGGCTAAAAGCGTAAATTTAAAAAATTAAAAATAAACCAACTGGGCCGATAAAAGAAACCAAAAGCGCCGAGATTTTTAATTTTAAAACTTCGCTAACGCAAGAACATCGCGGAACAAATTGTTGTAGAACAACGCCAAATGACCCTTTTATCTTTCATTTCCCACGTTTTGAGGAACACAAAATCGTCTACTCAAAGATGGCCGAACCAAAATTTATGAAAATTGACAGGTAACAATTTCAAACTGAACCCAATAAGTGTCGTGATGAAACCTAATTCTCTAAATTTGATCTATACCTACATAAAAAAAAAAAAAAAATTATTCTTCTAACAGGATTTGAATGTTTATGATTTTTGGAAATTTTGATTCTTCAGCTCAGATTCTGTACTTTGGTAGACAAGGGGCTTGGATTTTTTTTTTTTTTTTTGTAGAAAAAGTGAACGATACTACATCGTTGGTTAGGTCTTTTGAGAAGCTGAATTTAAAGTTAGGCTAATTTCCGTTTTTGGAATGAACCACTCGGCCCTTTTTGACCCAAAAATGGTTGGATAGGCAAATTTTTTATATTTTAATTGTGCGATAGCCTACTCATCAGTAAATATCGGTGCTGGCCAAAAGCGCAAATGACATTAAAAAAACAAAAAAAAAAAAACAAAAACGTAAAAACGCTACCAAAAGCGCAAATATATTCTCATATATATTTATCATTTGTTGAGCGAAAAATATTTGTGGATGAGTAGGTTATCACACAATGCTTCACTCAATATGACGCATGAGGCTATTACCCATTCAAAATTTAATAAAATCTGACCTAATAATGAATCAAAAATATCTTTTTCAAGTTTTTAAACCCTTTTTTTTTTTTTATAATAAATACGTACGGTGGGCAATTCTGTACCTGTATCTGTCTATTCATACTATTTCTCTCCGTTCTTTTCACCACCCACAGCCCTCGCTCCTTCCCCATCTCTCTTCACATTCGTCTTCCTTCTCATTCTCATAGCCAGCAGTTAATCACCTTTCTTTTTTCACATTGACCTTCATCTGTCATTTCACGGATCTTTTTGAATCTTCATATTTGTTATCATTTTTCTTGTTTCATCGCATACTCTCCACGGATCATCGTCTCATTTTATTCATTTTTTCTTATCTCCACCACGGGTACGTACTTTTTCTATTCATAATGTCTTTCGTCGAATGTTCCATTTTTTTCCATGTATTTCAGATTATCTTTTATTTTCCCATTTTTTCTAAAATCTCGGAGGTTAAGTAGTGTCTGTTGACACAGTTCTATTTTGGTTCTCGTTGAAGGAACATGTCTGTTTATTATGTGTTTTGATATAAAAATTTTTACTCTCGAATATAATGATGTTTTTTAAAATGTGTTAATCTTTTAGAAGAGCAATGGGCAATATTTGGTGGTGTGGTTCCTGGTTTTAATTCAGGTTCAATGGCGACAATGTAAGAAATTTATAGAGATCTCCGAGGTACATTTGGTGTTATAATTAGTCATTTACCATGCTGACATCGGGTCCATGAACCTTGGTAGATTGAGCAGATGAGGGGCAATAGTTTTAAGTTGTCTCCCCATATAAGTGGTTTCTAACTTAAAGTTCTTAGCCATGATTCGTGGTGTTGTATGAAAAGTAATATTGGGACTATGGGTGGGATGTTAAAATGACCCCCCCTGGCATACCTTAAATAAAATATAAAAAATTTACCAAACTAACAAGTTTTGGGTCAAAAAGGGTAGAGTGGTTCAATCCACAAATAGGCACTGGCCTAAATTTAAACTCAGCTTCTCAAAAGACATAACCAATAATTTATTGCAAACTTTTTCTGAGAAAAAAAAAAATCCAAACTCCTTACCTATCAAAGTAGGGGATCTGGACTGGAATCAAAATTTCCAAATAATAAACACTCGACGATGATTCAAATCCTAGTAGAAGAATAATTTTTTTTTTTTAAATTCAAATTTAGAGAATCAGGCTTCATCACAACATAAGGATTCAGTTGGAAATTGTTATCAGTCACTTCATAAATTTTGTCTGGGCCATCTTAGAGTAGACAATTTTTTGTCCTCAAAACTTGGGAAATGAAAGATGAAAGGATCAGCTGGCGTTGCTCTACAAAAATTTGCTCCGTGAAATTCTTGCATTCATACTGTTTTAAAATCAAAAATTTTGGGCTTTTGGTTTCTTTTATTGGCCCATTTGGTTTATTTTGTTTTTAAGAAATTTGCTATTTTAGCCCGTCATTTTTGATTCATTTGCGCTCTTAGATGGCAACCTCAAATATATCTCGCCCAACAACTGACAAAGGTATACGAGAATATATTTATGCTTTTGGTCACCACCTTCACAATTTTATTGGCCCTTTGTGTCACGCTTTTGGGTTTTCATATACTTTTTTAAATGTCATTTGTGCTTTTGTACCGGTACCAAAACATTGAGTTGTTCCAACGAAGGTTTATAGCCATCGAAGAAGTCTGTAGCTACCTTGGGGTAAAGTTACCAATTTTTACCATCAGTAAAAACAGAAAATAGACAAAACATTTCTTGAAATAAACAAAAAGGAGTAAAGGAGAATTGAAAAAAAAAATTCTCCCTCTTGCTATTGTTCGATAGGTCGGCATAATTTTTTCTCTCTTATTCTGACTCAATTTTTTTCCTCATCAGGTTTCATTTGGGTCATTTTGGATTTGCAAAAAAGTTAGTATTCAATCCTTTTTGAAGCTTTTCCATGCTCCTCTACACAAGATTACACTACTCCATCTCAAAATTTTTTCTACCTTTTGGTTTTTTCTTATTTTTTTGAGTCAAACGGGGTGAAAGAAGGTGTGGTAGTAGGGTGATTTACACACAAACCTAAGCGTAGCTAATGATTAATACCACTTCAGAATGATTGAGGGAGAGAGTGAAACGTATTGACCGGTGAGAAGGGTGGAGCATGAGTGAAAAAAAGAGGAAATTTAATTTTTGAATTATAAAATTCTTCTCAGCCTCTTTTAGAGAAAATTCTTGAATTTTCGCCTATTCGAGACTATAGAGACGAATATATTAACTGTTGAAAAATTGACCCGAATCGTTGCTCTGTGTTACCCTTCAACTGAAGTTCAATTAGAGAACCGACTTTCAAAACATACCTAAGACGTATTCTGCGTCAAAAAATCAAAGTTTCTTTGACCCTAATTCAGATTTATAGGTACGACTCGTCATAGAAAAAGCATTTCAACAATTTTCGTTCTTTATATCAGAAAAATAACGATATCGAAGCCTCACTGACAATACTACAGTTTGATATTATCAGTGTTAGGCACTGATTGTAGACCGTGCGAGAAAAGTAAAAATAATTGATTATAAATAACTTTAACGCTGAGAAGTATGTTTTCGAAAATCATCAAAAGTCATTCATCTCTTTTTATATGATTTTACATCTCTTATATATTTTTCGAAAATTTTTTATCTCATCTTGTTTTACATCTCTTTTCAACATCTCTTTTTACATTTCATTTTTACGTCTATTTTTAGTCGGTTTTCAAAACCTGCTATTTTCCCGTATTTAGTAAATTTAGAGCTATCCGTGTATTAAATTTCATTCCTATAGAATGATAATTTCGTCTCACCCCCCATTGGTGGAACTTTCGTCAGCTATGTGGTTAAAACGCTTGACCAGTTCTCATAAAATTCTATATCAGTTTTCATTAGGCTTAGAACCAAAGTTCAGCTCTATCGAATGAGAATTACATCTTAATCCCCATTGGTGGAACTTTTGTCAGTCCCCATGGCAAAACAACTTAACCGATTCTCATAAAACACGACGTCAGTATTCATTATGTTTAGAACCAACTCCAACTAGTTACTTACTAAATTTTAGCCCTATCAAATGATAATATTACGTATTAACCTTTGTAGAATTTATTATGGGCCCCTTGCAACTCAACCTCTCAACTAATTTGCGCCAAATATAATTCTACCCGAGACTATTCTTGCAGCTAACCACATACCTATCACATTTCTGCCTTATTGGACTCTTCAAGAAAATCTTGTACATATATAAATACTGTACAGGTATACATTAATATTTTGGTGATATATATGTATAAAAAGATATGTAAATTTCTTATTTTTATGTCAAAAGTCATAATTTTCCATGAAATTAAAAATTAGGCATCATAGTCCCAACTCTAACTACTCTAACTCAACTCAACGATCTTAAAATATCATTTTTGAAAACCAGTCAGAAATTTACACGATTTACATTTTTTACACTGTCTGATGATATATTGAAAATAATTTTTGTATTTAATTTTCATTTTGTTAATTAAACGTTATCCTCACTTGAAAGTATTTCGAAATCATGATTTTTTTATAAACTTTGTTTTCACTTTTTGTTAGGCTTACTATCCTATGTGATGGGGGCTTAGAAATGGATTACCTAGTTTTTCTGAGTTTAGATACATAATAGCCTATTTCAAAAACCTCTTGGATTTGGTGTTTTTAATTTTGAATATGCAGCATAGATATCTATGCAACGTTTTTGTAGCGTTTCTGAAATTTTTTTCACTTTCTGTTACAAACTTTGTTTTTACCGACTGCGTCAGAAAGAGGTATTGAGTTTGACCCGTTTTCTGGCAATCTAATGAAATTTTGTGCCACTCTGCAGCATTCAATATTCCGCATTCTGATTGGATCACCCAAAAGTGTCTAAGAATACGGTATTTATTGTGGTTATATAAATATTTCAGATAACACTATTCTCTCGGTATTGTATTAGCCTTCTTTAGTTAAGCACACATAAACAATACATCAGCAAAATTTTGAGTTTTGACATTTCACTGTTTGATACATCGCCAGATATGTTTTTTGAAGCGCTGAGTCCGAATTTGGTGTTAATTTTTCACCTGACCCATTTTTCAATTCCCAGTGGGCCCCAAAAGGAGTCAGTTTTGAGTTTTCACATTTTATTGTCTCAGCATACGTATTTTGATATGCCTTTTTGTTAAATCATTATTACTATTTCTATTAATGTAGTTCAATATAGTGGATCTAACATTATCTAAAATTGATTTTAAACTTTGAATTCATTTTCCTTGCATCTGATTGGAATTTGGTTGTTGATCAATAAATAAATTTGAATTTCCGTAATTGAGAAAAAAACAACAGGCTGAAAATCAAATTCAGTTTTGTCCAACTATTAAAATATCAACAATTATCCGTCACTTCTAGAGTAAATTCTTCTTATTGTGAAAAACTGCTAGAGACTTTCATTTTGCACTCCATGAAAAATTATTCAAATAATTAAATTTTTGAAAAAAAAATTAAACTGACTGCATGTAGGGACATAAGACATAATACAACTAAAATATTGAAAACAAGTTTTCCAGGTTTTATAATTTTAGGTGTTCAGGTGGCACGGGGATTCGAACCCATACCGACTGAACACCTAAACCTCCCTCGTCACCGCCATCAAAAGTCAGCACGTATTCATTCAGCCATGGTGCCAGTTGACGGCAGTAATAGCCAACGTAGTGTGGTAGCTGCCACAATAATAATAATTTTTTTACAAAGTGGAATTACAACTAACGCAGTCGCTGGCAGAAATACCTTTTGATATTAATATGAAAATCAATACTGTTTGGTTCTCACTAATTAAATTGTGCAATAAATTATATTTAATTAAATGTTGATTTCATAAGTACCTAATATAAAATTGATTGAAATCAAATAGAAAGTGGAGTTTTCAACAGCACATCTAAGGAATTTAAACATTCTTAACAAATAAAACCCCTAATGTTTTGTGTAGATATAATAATGCTATGTGTTTCAAGGGGGTCAAATCCATGTTAAATTTACAAAAAATCATATCAAAAGAAATATTTAATATGAAGGGATCTACATTGCTTCATTCAAAAATCTCGCATTATATGTATATTCATAACATGTGAATTGGAAGGCATTTCTGCCAGCAACTGTGTTAGTTGTAATTCTATTTTGTAAAAAAAATTACTACTATAAAACATGGAAAACTTGTTTTCAACATTTCTGTGGGGACCATGTCCTCCCTTCTTTCGAGGCTCGGCCCCAGTCGACAGACCGCAGACTTGGTCCATCACCAAGTCTGCGCAATTAAGTCTACGGACGTTAAAAACAAATAGGCGCTCGTAGTACTTAGGTTAAACAGACGAGCAATGAAATTCGTTCTCTGATTAGCCAACATGTTACGAGCATAGCCCAGCGCGAACGTGCGTACAGAAACGCACATGCTACGGTCTAGGCTAAACACGAAACACACACCTATCTTTTGATACTCGTGGATGACGTGTGTGTTTAGCCTAACATATACACCGGCGATGCTTTTTGTTAGTCGCCGGTTTAGGATTATTATAAAAGGTTGGCTGCCTTACCAAAATGGTAACACCCGAACACGCAATTCCAAATTTATATGCCTGTGGGTTTTAGAAGTGAACCCACAGCCTGGTGACCCCAACGTGATTTCTTTTCATGTTGGGAATTTTTTTAGAAAGCAGGTATGAAAATGCTAACTGACAGAATACCGCTGGCCTGCTAGTGCGAGCAATCACGCTTGTCTAGCGGAAATTTTTGCTGGACTCTTCACTTGAAGATTGACTGTGGGAAATTAAACCCCCCTTTTTTCAAAATAAACGTTGTCCACTTGGAAGGGTAACGGAACACGCCTAAAAATAAAGAAACGTCTCATCAATCGTGGTAACCCACAATTTGTACATCTAGGATCCTCTAACGAGTTGAATTTCTTCACAATGGTAAATGAAAATGTTGTTGAAACTGCTGATCAACCAGCTCAAAATATAGCTAGGCAATCAGCTGTCCGAACTATCACTTCCAAAGAAGCTGAGAATCAAGAAAAACTCATCCAAGATTTAATTAAAGCTAGTGTAGAAGAAGCCTTGGACAAACAACAGAAATTGTTTGGCCACCTCCAAAATAAGAAAAGGAGAGTAGAACTTTCTACATTCTTGCCCAAAGACGTAGAAACGTGGCTTATGCAACTAACAGGCTGCTTCAGGGTTGAGCAAATTCCCCGTGAAGAACGCTACCAGCAACTTTGTGGCAGCATGCCAGCCGAAATAATTAGGGCCTGCCCAGACATAATGGACTGTCTGGAGGATGAGGAAGACCCTTATGAATGGTTCATTGAAAAAATAAGAAGAACCTTTGGTACCACTCAACGCTAAGAAATAAGGCAATTACTGAGTGGAATGTCAATTGGAGATGACAAACCAACTGTTTTCTTGACGAAGTTGGTTAAAAAAGGTGACAACCATGTCTCTCCAATGGTAATTGCAGATAGATTCTGTGAGCAACTACCAGCTTCAGTGGTACAATCACTGGGTGCTCTAAATCTAACTAATGCAAGGACCGATGATGACCTACTAGCACTAGCCAAAGCTGCAGAAACTGCAATGGAGTACACAGGGAAACCTGCCATCCAAGCAGCAGTAGCTCCAGCAGACGAATTAAGTAAACTCCGAGCCGAAATAGCTGAGTTAAAAATGGAAACTCGCAAGGCCAGAGACTATACATCTGCTAGGAGTAACTTCAACAACAGATCCAAGAGTAGGGGACATAACCCCAATAGGAATAAAAATTATAAAAATAGGCAGTCAGGCTCTCGAGGACAGAGAGATGATAAAAATAGGAGTCCAACACCTCCGAGGAGATCCAAATCTCCCAAGAAACAAGACACAAACTGGTCAGCAACTCTTTGCTTCTACCACAATCGATATGGGGAAAAAGCAAAGGCTTGCAATACCCACTGTAAATGATGGGCGGAGAGGATGGTCAAAGACGTGCAGGACAAGAAAACTTTCCTCGCAGAGATCGAAAAGAGAGAACAGACTAATAAGTCAAACTAGACCAAGGGGTCATATTGGTGGCTACTGATCCCTCGCCCAAATACTCTCGCCGCCTGTTCATCACGGACAGGACAAAAAGGAGAAAATTCCTCATAGACTCTTGTGCTGACCTCAGCATTTTACCAGCTAAAAATAAACATAAGAAATTTTCTCTGAAATCCAAATTAAATGCAGTTGACGAACATACTTTCACTGCATACGGCCAAAAACATTCCAAAATAGACATTGGTCTCCATAGGGACATGTCATGGAATTTCACAATAGCTGATATACTACAAGCAATACTTGGAGCAGATTTTCTTGCTTACTATGAGTTGGTAGTCGATTTAAAAAATAAACGTTTAATCGACTTAACCACTGGCAAATATGTGGAAGGCATAACAAAAAATTACAAATTACTAGATACTTCAATTGGAAGTTGTGCAACTGTAGACAAAAATTTCCTAAAAATACTGAATGAATATCCAGGTATTTTATTACCATCAATAAGGAAATATCCAACAAACAAACATGATACAGTGCACGTAATAGAAACAACGGGTCAGCCTTGCTCAGCAAGGGCACGAAGATTGCCACCCAACAAACTTGCTGAAGCCAAGAAGACATTTTCTAAAATGATAGAAGAAGGTATTTGTCGACCTTCTAACAGTTCATGGTCTACACCAATACATATGAACAAAAAGGCTAATGGAACTTGGAGAATTGTCGGGGACTACAGACCCCTGAATGCTAAAACCATTCCAGACAAATACCCCGTACCCAATATAATGGATTTCAATAACAATATGAAAGGTAAAACAATATTTACTAAAATAGACATTAATTGGGGTTTCTACCACATACCAATGGCCAAAAAAGATATCTGAAAGACAGCACTTATCACTCCAATTGGCTTATTCGAATACTTGCGAATGCCATTTGGACTTATAAATGCTGCTTAAACTTTCCAACGTTTTATGAATCAGCTATTGAGGGACTTACCATTCGCATATGCTTATCTAGACGATATTTGCATATGCTCAGAAGGTGGAATTGATGAACACGAGAAAAACGTAAGAGCCGTATTAACACCTGAAGGTATAGCCCCCCTAAAAACAAAGGTGGAGCCAATATTGAAATTTCCTAAACCCACACATGTCGCAGAACTTTGAAGGTTCCTAGGAATGATCAATTTTTACAGACGTTGCATAAAAAATGCTACTTCAGAACAAGGCAAACTGTTCGTCCTTATTAAAACTAATAAAAAACGTGACAAAACGCCCATTGAATGGACTGAAGAGGCCGAAATAGCATTTGAAAATGAAAAAAACATGCTAGCCAATGCAACGCTACTGGCCCACCCGGATGACAGTCTTCCACTCTGTATCTCAAGAGACGCATCCGATTTTGCAATAGGTGCAACCTTATACCAAATAAAGGATAACACCAATCAACCACTTGCCTTTTTCTCGAGGGAACTTTCCAAAACTGAGAAAAATTATAGTACTTACGACCGGGAGTTATTGGCAATAAATGCAGCAATAAGGCATTTCAGACATCATGTAGAGGGTAGATGCTTCACCGTATACACAGACCATAAACCCATAACACATGCCTTTGAGCAAAGAAGTGAGCATGCCTCACCTCACCAAATAAGACAGCTTGAATTCATTAGTCAATTTACGACTGACATAAGGTATATTAAAGGAGAGCTGAATGAACCAGCTGATGCCTTAAGTCAAATTGAAGCTATCACAACTCCATCTCAGTTACCATATGCTGAAATAGCAAAAGATCAGCTGGAAGATGAAGAATTGCAAAAATTATTATCTTCCAACACCACTGGTCTCAAACTAAAACTGAGAAAACTCCCTGACACTAAATTATTACTAATATGTGATGTGTCAACTGGTAAAGAACGTCCATTTATTTAATTAAAATACAAAAAAAATGCGTTTGACAGTGTGCATAACCTATCACACACTGGACCTCGTAGTACTACCAAACTCATGACCTCGAGATTCGTATGGCCCAAAATAAACTCAGACTGTAATAACTGGGCCCGTGCTTGTCTGAATTGTTAGACAGCCAAAATTGGCAGACACACAAAATCCGCATTCAAAAGGTTTAGACCAACCGATTGGTTTAAACACCTTCACATAGATTTAGTGGGTCCATTACCCCCATCACAAGGACATAAATACCTCCTTACAATGATTGACCGTGCAAAAAGATGGCCAGAAGCAATTCCATTAATTGAGATGTCGGCACAAACAGTAGCTACTCAATTATATACAACCTGGATTGCTAGATTTGGAGTACCCCAAAGAATTACAACCGACCAAGGTAGGCAATTCGAAAGCCAATTATTTAATGAACTAACCAAAACCTTGGGTGCTAAACATTGGGCTACTACAACCTACCACCCCCAATCAAATGGAAAGGTAGAAAGGTGGCATGGAGCTCTTAAAGCCTCTATAATGGCTGCGACACAAAAAGATGGGTAGAGATCTTACCTACCATCTTGTTAGGCTTAAGATCAGCCTTACAAACGGACACTGGCCACTCTGCCACTCAACTAGCATTAGGCGAAGAATTATGCTTGCCAGGGGACTTCTTTATCGAATCAAAAGAAATAAACCCCAAAACCTTAGTGCAAAACATAAAAGATGATGTAAATCAATTCCTTAAGTAAACACCTACTCACGGTAAACAAAAATATTACGTCTCAAGACACTTAGCTACAACATCGCACGTGTTCTTACAAGAGGAAGGAATGAAACGAGCTTTACAAAAACCCTATTCTGGACCATACAAAGTAATTGATCGAACAGAAAAAACATTCACAATACTTGTATCAGGACAGGAAAAGAAAGTGTCGATAGATCGGGTCAAACCAGCATTTTTAATTAGTGAAAATGCAGAATTGGACAAAATGATAAATGAAAATAAAAATAAAAATTCACAAAATTCAGACCAAATAAAAAACATAAAACCTGACTCACAAACAAATAAAACACAAAAAACATATAGTGAAGTATTAAAATCAAACACCCAAAATAAGAAAAAAGTCAGATTCAATGAGGAAATAATAACTCACACATATAATCCTGAAAGCCCAATCAAGCCTAAACAAAGAGGCAGGCCAAAAGGAACATATAAAAAACGCAATCAGAAACCAACAAGAACATCACCTCGATTTTGCAGAGAATAAAAATATATAGATATAATAAAAATCCCATACTCTTATCGCACGTGCTTTCTAACACACTAGCACGTCGACCTCAAAATTGAATGTTAGATAAAACACACAAAACACACTATAGACTGACGTCACAAACAGCTGATTGCAAAAGGAAATTCAAACCAAATCATTGCAACAACGGACAAACACATTTCATTCGCCTGTCGACTGTTGCTCAAAGCACCACCTTTTAGTTCAATTAGAACTGTTCGCTTTGATTTCAATCTTCTCTCGAATTTTCTTATATTTTTTTTCTTTAAACGTCTTCTAATTTTCATTATGTCCTCAACTACCACCATGGAAGTTGACCAACTCCTTGATTACGAGGAGGAAATGTTGCTTTCCAATGCAACTAAACCTCCTCCACCTGCCAACAACAATAATTCTTAATCCTCAGAGAAAGTTGCTGATGTTGAGTCAATTCTCAATGAGATGACGCATCAAACCCCGAAAATTCTTCCATTTCCTGAGGACCAATCGGCAGCTTGTTCCTCTGTGGCTAACACCACAGAGCCACCTGACGCTGGAAAGGCAAGCAATTTCCTCACCTCCGAAAATCAGGCTCTTTTCATAATTCCAAAACCAGAGCCAAAATTTCCAAACTTCAAATTCTCCAACTCTGTCGTCTGTAACAACTTTCAAAATACTGGCATTTCCAATTCGCCACTTCTCCAAAGTTACACTCCTTTCCAAAAAAATACTCAGGCGGACAAACAGGGACACCACCTACGTAGGAATAGAAAACGTGGTGTCCAATCCCGAGCTAACTATCAACAACGCTTTAGACTATCCTGCTACAACGGGACTATCGCAGGACATACCCTTGGCATGGCCCTCTGAGACTTGATCTTCGGAGGAAATGCCAACCCTCGCAATAATGCGAGGCCACCCACTGGACACAAATAAGTCGTCCAAGGGTTCCCCCAGACTTTGGGACATGAGTTGTTCCACCAACAGTGAAACTGGGGGGAGTAGCTGTGGGGACCATGTCCTCCCTTCTTTTGGGGCTTGGTTCCAGTCGACAGACTGCGGACTTGGTCCATCACCAAGTCTGTGCAATTAAGTCTAGAGACGTTAAAAACAAATAGTCGCTCGTAGCACTTAGGCTAAACAGACGAGCAATGAAATTCGTTCTCTGTTTAGCCGACATGTTACAAGCATAGCCTAGCGCAAATGTGCGTACAAAAACGCAAGTGCCGCGGTCTAGGCTAAACACGAAACACGCGCCTATCTTTTGATACTCGCGGATGACGTGCGTGTTTAGCCTAACATATACACCGACGATGCTTTTCGTTAGTCGCCGGTTTAGGATTGTTATAAAAGGTTGGCTGCCTTACCAAAATGGTAACACCCGAACACGCAATTCCAAATTTATACGCCTGTGGGTTTTAGAGGTGAACCCACAATTTTAGTTCTGTTATGTTTTATGTCCCTACATGCAGTTGTTTTCAGTTTTTTTTTCAAAAATTTAATTATATTTACTGTTTATTACAAACTTTGTTTTTACTTTTCGCCATATATGACGTTATCTTTTTGCTATGTACCTCAGATTAAACATTTCCAATGTTAAAATAAGAGTCAAGAGTGAAATTTAGTAAATCTTTATAAGACTTCGATCATTCATTATAGTGTCATTCGTCATTCTATGAGATGTGTGCGTGAAATAAAACAAACCAGCCTGTTAGAAAATTGTGCAACCAGCGATAGATTTCTACAGCTGCTTGATAGGCTGGGCAGATACCTGTTTTGTGTATAAAGTTTTCAAAATCCAACAAAAAATGAGTTTACATCATGGCAGTAGTTGGTTCTTAGCTTTCTCAATTTTGTTAGGAGAAAAGGAATACTGATCGTAAGGTTATACATTTTATCTTTCAATATATTCGTTATTTTCTGCCATACAGACGTCTACCCTCATAATATAAAAAATGTTGAGTAATCCAGAAAAGCAATAACATCCAAATAACATCCTGGCAAAAAAAAAAACAAACAAACAAAAAAAACGTTATTTAAGATTGCTGGTTTCATTTCAAAAATGTGGGCTTAACCTAGTAGCCTACATAGGCCTATATATTATATATTAGAAGAAATTCATTAAAAACAACCTAAAAAATTAGACCAGCCTTCGTTCATATTTTAATTTGTGACCCAAAGTTATACTGAGTAAATTTTACCCTTCAAGTATTTTATATCATTCGACTCATTTTCGACCCTTATACGTTCCTTTCACGCCCCTCTGCCTATATTGTATTATAATCTATATATAGTCGTCTTGTTATCGTTAGAAGAAGAGCAATCAATACGCACACACAAATTGTGTGTATAGTGAACAGTATTTTCAGCTTTTATATACATATATATATGTATATATATACACCTATATCAGATATATACGATATGCAATATATGTATACAACACTCGAAAATTTTCAAAACAAACGAGATTTTTCCATAGGAAAACCATCGGATACGTAGGTTTATATAATTTATTAGAAATCGACGATGATGTGTGGTAGTGGACGATATAGAAAAAATTTATATAAAAATTTATATCGTAAATTCTATTTTGACCCACGTCCTCTCACCATTTTTCATATACTTACAACGTGCGCTTTTGACTCGCCATTTATCTGATTTTTTCGTTTACCATCGTTTATATGCACCTATGTATGTGTGTACTTATATGGTCTTATGTACTCGCAGTACCTACATCTAGATACGTTGTTATGGAAATATTGCTACAGTTTTTGGTTTTTCATATATCCTCACGCTTTGTTGTTTAAGTATATTTTTATTCTTTTTTTTTTTTTTTTTTTTTTTTTTTTTGCAGAAGAATTAGTCTCCATTTACCGATTCGATCGTGCCAACGCCCTCGATACAATAAACACTGTGGCGGCGAGAGGAAAGGAGCACGCAGGCGACGAATTATGGAATGGACGAATCTAAAAATATTCCAGAGCGAATAAAAACCACGAATGCAGACATCGAGCAAAATGAACAGGTGATATTTATTTGTCCCGGATGTAATATGTCCAAAGATAATGCGGACAAGAAGAGTTGCTGCGATTGCCGAATTCTTTGTAGGTACGCCTTTTATTTACAACGTAATAATTATAAATTATTTTATTCGTACCGATTTTTTTTATACTTCTTATAGATAGTTTTTCTTCGAAATTCCATCCGATATCTGCAGCTATTTTGTTTGCTGTCCTATGTGTGGAGATGGAAGTACATACAGGGTTTGTAAGAGTTGTAGGGCATTATTGAAAGGCACGTGACTCACATTTCAACGTACGATACGAAAATAACATTTTGGTGCCTCCAAAATTGACTCGCTATATGCTCATTCCATGCAAACATAACAGCCAGTCATCATTCGACGCACCAGGAAAATGCAGTGCCAGTAACAAGGGATGAATTTGTTCACTTTTTGATAAGTCAACAAATTTCATTTACTTAATCAGGTTTATTAAATGTAATTACTGAAATCTTTGGTCATAGTATCATTGGGCCTGTTTTCATTAACGTTCTTCGAAAGGAGAGAAGTAGCTGGAATGCGTGGTATGCCAACAGGGGTGGTGATACGCAACAGTAAAACAAAATCAGTTGGATACACATTTTTCACAAAAAGACACACCCAAATGATTCAGGATTCCAGAAACGTCCTCGGGGTCCATGACTCCGGGTCCCAAAAACACATGTTGGAACGACAAACACCAAATAATACTCAAAAACTCCTGAAAGTTTGAATTTTGAAAACACCATAACAAAAGCTAAAACATACGTGTAGAATATTGAAGCCACACCAAAAGGAAAACATCCTACATAGTGGGAAAACATGGTTGCCTCCGCCCATTTGCCCGTGAGTAAGAAAAATCAGCACGTTATAGAAATAATAAAGAACAAGTTTAACATATCTGGACCTTTGTTAGAGACATAAAGGAATAAACCAAAAGGATTCTTCAGATATAGATGTCCATATTTGTGAAAGGGAATGAATGGATTGGAAAAGCAAGTATAAAATAAAATCAAGAAAACGAGGCTAAAAGCCAGAATAGACAAAAACATAAGATCACGCCAGTACTGAAGTCGAATGGAGAGTGATTGGTCAAACTGCCTGTGATAGTGGACAAACCTCTATTATGAGAGATGAGTCAGATTAAGATAAAAATTTCCCTCTTTCAATTACACGTTTGCATTTGAAAGAGAGAACTTATTATCTATATTTTTGAGACCTGGTTACCTGTTAAGATTCAAGAAACCATGAATTTTGACAGTAAAAACTACGTATTACTTTGGAATACCTCAGATGTTCGTAAGGAGAGATATCTTACGGAATACAATGGGGCAAAAGTTCCAAATACTCATCTCCATTTAAAGTAGCTTGATGAAAATGGGCCTAATGATACTCTGACCAAGGATTTGAGCCCTAACATTCAATAAACATTGTTAAATGCAATTTGTTGTTTTATCATCGGGGATTGAGAAACAAAAATATTTTGTAAATAGAAACCATAATTTTTTGCATCTAAAACCAAAATAAACAAAAACAATAAAATTCTGATGTGGGAACAGAATTGAAAACAATAACCCATTACTTTCAAGACCAACAATGGAAACATAATGGAAAATGAATGATAATAATTTCCTTTTGTTTCTCACTTGCATAATTTTTGATCTATGAGAAAAAATTTATGAGAAAAATATCGATATTTCTGGGAAAATATCGAGAAAATATCGACATATCGATATTTGAACAGAATTTGAAAAATTTTGAATATATAAAAATTCAAAAAAAAACTAAACCCAAAGTGAAACTCGAATGAGAAATTTTGGTTGAACCAGAAAACGTGGTAGAAATGAAAACCAAAATTGTGGAAATGGAAACAAGAAATAACTAACAGTATGCTAAATTTTAGAAACTTTACTAACGGAATCAAAATGAAAAAAGGAAGCATTTCTCAATCCCTGCTTATCAGAATAATTATAATGAACAAGTTCATACTTTGTTACTGGCACTGTATTTTCCTGATGCGTCGAATACTGACTTGCTGTTATATTTACATGAAAAGAGCATGGTGAGTCAATTTTGGATACACCAAAATATTATTTTTCTATGGTGCATTGAAAAGTGAATCACTCCATATACTAGATTCAAGAGAAAATGTGAATAATGAAATACATTCTGCATGTCATATATTGACATTGCAATTTCAAAACATTGTAAGTCCATATTTTCTTGAATACACAACATAACTTATATTGAGATGTCAGTCTAGGGAATTTACCTAGCATTATGCACATCTTATCCATCTTTAAATCCAGGACTGTAACAATGTGATTATAGCTTCTATTAAATGTATGATTGAGATTTTTTGCCTATTTCGTAGGTGGTCACCACAAATGTACAAATGAGGTATACGTAATAATTATATTGTAACCTAGAAAGCTAACCTCACTGCCTACAATGACCTATCCTTCCCTTTCTGCATTGAAGCAATTGTTTGGCACTTTACTCACAAAACTGTAGACATTTACATCACACTTATACACTAGATAAAATGCTGTCTGCCAATCAGCGGGGGAATCAATGCAGCATCTCAACATGCCACAAGGGTCGCTACATACCTGTAGCAAAAGTATGCAAGTTAGTTATCTAGGTTATAATGTGAATAGTGTGTACATCTGTGGTTGCCATACAACTCCCCCCTCCACAAGTACTAGAGAAAGGGATAAAAGGTGGAAACATTGAGTGGGCAATATAACGGATGTGTGAATGGAAGCAGTTTCTCACAACAATGGAAAATTAAAGCCCTTACAAAGAAAATATACTAAATGCCACCCTCATAAATTTTGCATTTTTCAGTAACGCAATGACAAAAGAGTAGGTAAGGCCCATATTCACAAACGTCACTTTAACCTTCCTTCAATTAAACTTTACTTTAATAAAGTTTTTTATACAATTTCGTGCTTAAAAATATGGGAACATTGTATTTCTTATGAGAGTTCCAATGTAAAAATAAAAAATTATGCCAAAAGTCATTTTTAAGTAAAGTTTAAGTGAAGGGAGGTTAAAGTAACGTTTATGAATATGGGCCTAAGTGCCCTGTGACTATTTTTTCTACTTCAAATGTGGCACGAAAAATGGAATTTCTGTGTGAACCATCCAGGATTTCACTGAGAAACCGTGAGCATGACATGAGCGTTGAGCTTTGACTGTTTAGCGTCACCATGTAAAAAACGCTCACTTTTCGCACTCAAAATAAAAATTTTTTAATTATGAGCGTCAGTGTAAGTGTTGATGCTCAAAGTCGTGTCCACAACCTAAGTGCTATCGTTTTTGATGAGAAATTTATTATTTTTCAATATCTTTATATTGATTATCAGGTCATATGTGAGATTATTTTCGTGTTTTTAGGTGAATTCTAGTTTCAAATGTTTTATACAATAATAATCACCGTGGTTTAGCGCAATATAGTAAAAATTTAACCTTTATTTTCCATTCTGAAAAATGAAGGTAGTGTAACGTATATTTTCGTCTATTTTTAGAAATGACAAACATATTCGTTCACTCATTTTCGAATACCAAAAATGTAGATATTTATCAACAATTATCATACTATAACTCTTTGTAAACAACCACCAAATTACCCGTATTTAATTTTACATATACAGATATACCTTCTGTATATTTATGACCTAGTTGTACCTGTCCCTCGAGTACTCGACGAGTCAGCACAACCCTATAATAACAACACCCTACCACACTTTACCTATCCGACACGTATGTTTTCATACCCTGAACGAGTATATAATCCCTCGATTCAGTTGTATAGTTGTTCAGTCCAGTTCAGTTCTTCGACAGCTACTTCTAAGTACCTGGAACCTCTTTTGTAGAAGTCTCTAGTGAACAGATAGTCTTGCTTGTTGAATTGTGATCAAATATGTATTAATATTAACGTAGATATATGTACTGTAATGTACAGATTATTATTTTATTAAATGTGTAAACTCACTCATGTGTTTGAAATATTATTGAGTCTCTAATTAATGTTAAGGTCCACGATAGTGCGTGGATGATAAACTTGAAATTATTTTAGAAGTATTACTACTTTTAAAGTACGTGATATTTCGTGTATGGTGTACTCCCGAAAGTGGTCTTAAATAGGTACTTTACCACCTCTTTTGGCCGTTACAGGTAGGAAGTTTCAACTATGACATTCTACATCAGTGTTTGCCAAACATTTTAAGTAATTGAGCTACTTTTAATGCTAAAAATAAACTCTGGGCTATTACAAGCAGAAACTTCGTATTAAATAGAGAAAAAAGTTTTTGAACAAGATTAGATGGACTAAGACGTAGGCCTACCGTCATACGGTGAAATTTTGAATGTAATAAAAATCATAGTACCACAGGTGCCACATAATTCTGCGAGCTACTGCTAGTGTCCATGCGAACTACGGCTTGGCGTACACTGTTATAAATCAACCGCATGCCATAATAGGTACCCCCTCAAACCCACCTACTCGAAAGTTTTCCAAGCAAAATTATCTCCTGAAAAATTTTGAAAATAGCACATAGTCTGTTTTCACAGGGAAGGATAAGAGTTTTCAAATCAATCTAAAGTTCCGAAATCTATAGATAAATCCGTAAGATCCTGAAGTGATCAAAGAATGTTTAGGTTGGACTTGTGGCAAATGAGAGTTGTCCACATCTGTGTTTGATTGGATTATAATGGGTCTGGAATGATGTTTGTACTTATTCAACGTTTTGTAAAAGTAGTAGGTATCCTAAATAGTGTATCGAACTCTTTTACGGTGCTACACCCCCAAAGAACATTCGTGGACCTTCTAATTGCCTACCCCTCAGAAAAAAACCAGCTGCTCCATTAAAAGATGCTTTTCTTGCACATGCAACAATTGGGAGAAAGATACTAGAAATACCAGAAAAATCTCGGAAAATTTTGACAATTTTCAAACCAATTTAAAATTTCTAAATCTGTAGATGAGTCTATAAGGGTGGAATCCTGTGGCGATAAAAAAATGTTTGGATAGGACGTTCAATTAAATGTGGCCGAAAAGAGCTGTCCACAGAGGTATTTGATTGGTTCACAATGGATATAGACTGAAATTACCACTGTTAACAAACGGTGTACCTACTCTGAAATTCGATGGTGTAGGACTGAACTATACGCGTGAAATTGTCAATGAACCAAAAATGGAGTAGAGATACCCATAAATAATGAGATTATCCATCCCATTTAATCCTATGATCAGAATGCTAAAAAACTATAGGTAGCACTAAGCTCATCGGTTGTAATTTGTGGAAATAATTCGATGGCATTCGTGAAATTCGAAGTTTGGCACCAAGTTAATGTACCCTACTGTAGGCAGCTGCACTTCCGCAGAGATCATTGTGGTTGGTAATATAGTGAAACCATTTTGTTATTTTCGTTTCATACAAATCGCCAGCTAAGACAGAGGTACAAAGTCCGTACTAGGTATGTTTCACAGAAATAGCGTAGGCGCCAATAATGACCACCACTTAGAACTGGGAGAGTCGCTTTTCCTGTTGAAAATAATTACGAGGAAACCCCTACGAAATAACTTTAAATAATTACAAGGCTGAAAATTTTCTACTCCAAAAAACGTATTTCATAGTAATTTTGACGTTTCGCAACAGTCGCCCGAATTTCTAATTCTTTTTTCGTCCCTCCTGCCCTCGCCGCATCCCCAAAGAACGCCTTCCCAACCTTTAACGAACGTCCTTCAGGAACCATTCATTTCGTCTTTACGGCTTTATCCGATGTGTTGATATCCCTTTGTTTTCACTATCTGGTTTTAACGTCTCACATCTTTTTTAATTATTTCCAAGCTTAAAAGCGTTTCGTGTCAAGTTGAATTCATTTTTTTTCATTTTTTTTTTTTTTTTTCTTTTTTTTTCTTTTTTTTCTTTTTTTTTTCTTTTTTTTTTTTCGCAACACACTTCTTAGGAGTACAAACACACATTACTCACACTTCTCGACAGAGTCGCTTTGTCGCGTGAAATTTCTCCAGCTGTCTCTTTATCTCATTCACTCCGTCTCCCTCTGTGTATTTCCACTTTTCTGGAACTCGAGCTTCAAAATGTAGAAATTTTTGAACGCCAAGCACGTAAATAATGAGCTCTGGCGAGATATTCGGATGATAACGTAGTCGTCACCGACTTTTCACGTTTTCGAAAACGAATTTTTCTTTTCCTTTTCTGGAAACGTGATGGTCTATGACCTAGGTTAGTACTACTTGGTATACGTATATGCTCGTACGTCGTTTTTTCTACATATAGGTTTGTGAAAGAAAATCATTCGAAACGGTAGGCAGCTGTATTATATTTGAGATTGCGAGTGATGAGTCGCAGGAGCTGAAAATTTTTCCAGTAAAAGAGACGAATATTCAAAAATTCGTCCATTTTTCAAGCCTTACAACGTTATTCGTCGCCTTTCGGTCGATAACGTTTTGCTAACGTCGGTGTGATATCGTGCGCTGGAAATGTGACCTTTCTTATTAGGGTGTAAAATAACTAAACACTTCTGCAGCACCCCTGCAATCTAATTTCGATTAAAAGTTGAAGATTATTTCCGAAGAAAAAACTCAACGCTTCGTACCTCGTCGGAGGCAGCCCCACTCTTTTGTACCCCTCTGATGTTGGCTAATAACACGCATATTCGCATCTTGCGAGACATTACAGGTATAGAACAATTTTTTGACTTTCGACGCCTCACACTTCACCGGGGGGAGGGGGAACTTCGCCTTTTCGCCCACTACCTCCGTGGATTTTGAACTCATCCTTCGGCTTCTCACCAGGTCCTGGAAAATTTATGACTCATCGTTACAACGATTTTCGCGAGCGAAATGAAGGCTGGCCATTACATATAGTGCAAAATATATCGAAATTCATAATGCAAAAAATAATGCCGCCTAAAAATCATACCGGGTGCAGCTGGCTGATTATAGCCTCCCTGACCCACTTTTTAATTAATCATCCCCAAAAACTTACTTTCAAAAAAAATCTGGCTGGAAGTCACCGAGTAAAACAAATTGTAAAGACTGTTTAATGGGCATTGGCTCCCTAAAAAAACCTATAGGTATTTATTGCGAACAAAGCTGTAACTTGAAATTTTTGTTAAACCAAACGAAGCGTTTTTTTCTCAATTTGCGGCAACCTGCCAGTTATGTTGAAATAGAGCAAACAAATGAATAAGTTTTACAAAAAAGAGTAAATTTGATATTTTTTTTTATTATATTTAGTACCGTACAAGTTCTGAAGCGCCGCTCTACTGCGCTTTAGCTTGTGTCAGCCCCCGGATTTTTGCTGGCATACTTAGATACCACTGTAGAATTTGTTTTTTTGGCCCAAGCAACAAAAATTTTTTTGTGCCTGCGTGGGTGGTGACGCACGCGCTGTTAATTTCGCGAGTGAATTTCTTGTCCATAATTTTAACTCCTGAATTATGTTCCTGTATGTTTATTATAGTGATGAATGATGCGTCAGTAGTCATAATCAAGCTGACAAGAGGTATAAGTTGAAGTTTTACCTGCATGATACATTTATTTCAAAGGAGATATGAAGAACAGAACAAAAATGTAATAGAAAATAGATAATGTACTAACAGTTGGACCAAAGTTGGAATAATTGAGAAATTTATAAGAATGATTAAAGGACTTCATGTTATTTTCAGTCGTTTACTCACTGAACAACGATATTGATATGTAATACCTTAATGGCTGAATGCAAGAACGATACCTAAGTAATTTCTACATTTTTTACATTATCAATTAAGTATATCTATACATAAACATAAATAGATATAATTTTCTCAAGGTAAGTAAATGAGTATCGTTCTTGCATTCGAGCCTAAAAGTAATGTATATTCTTTAGTATTTTAGTTCATTCATTTAATGAATCATTTGAGGTGAATTATGATATTTACTCACCTTCGGTTTTGGATAATTCGTAATCATTGAGCCAAATTATTCAATTTATAGAGAGAACCTAATGAGTGGGTACAGGTAGGCTTACCATAATTATGAAATTCCAAATTATAACAAAGGTACAGAATCGGTATAGGTTCACCAAAATAAAATTTTTCAAATGGGTACCTAGGTTTTCTATTAAAATTGATCTCAAAGAAAAACTCAGGGTTGAGTGTGGGTTCATTTAGTCATAAACTTTGGGACAGATGTTGATTTTGTTCTATTTTAAAATTCTACTAATATTTCATTGCCATCAGATCTAGAATAGCGCATACCTTTTTAAACAGAATTCTCCAATTTTTTCTTATAAATTTGGGGTAAAACTGGAAATTAGCTGGACATGAAAGCTCATTTGGTCGGGACACTGGGACCATTACCTCAAAACCAGACACTCCTGGTCAAACCGGGACATATGGTGAGCCTATTCATAGGTATATTTCTTACTAGCTGACTACTCAGTTCTTTATAGCATGAATATGTGGAACTAAGTTTTAGGGTTCTGACAAATTCTGTTAATAAAAAGAGAACCCATTCTGACAAAACATCCTGTAACATATTATCAGAATTTGTTGAATTTCCTCTATACTATAGAATCTATGGTTTAAAACTGATCAGATAATGCTGTTATTATTAATTAGCAGTGTCACATAAAATTAAGTTAATATTCTTAGCTGAGAAATTTAAAACAAAATTTGGGGAAATTTTTTATTTTTTGATGGGTAAAAATCTTTACCCGTGGTTCCTGACTGAGTGTGATGGAGTACTTTGAAATGTAGTGCTTTGGAGATAACAAGTAACCAGACAAGAAGTAGAGGGGCTTACACATTTTTATCAGTTTACCATACCAAATCATTATACTATTTTAATTTATACGAGAGACCTCGTGCTATATCAAAAAATGATACGATGATCCTGTACTATTATTTCTCAGACAATGTCAGTATTTTGCTTTAAAGAAAATACAAGGAATTTTCCTGGATTTAAAAAGAAAATGTAGGTACTGTATGACCCTAGGCAATGCCTCACAAAAAGAGAGCCGTATCACCTGTGCATATTGCATCATGATATGTATAGAGAATACATTAAAGCAAAATAATACAAATGTGTATCTGTCTTAAAACAGAGAAACAGATTGCAATTAGTTTGCAAACTAATTACATCTTCTTTCAAGAGAAAATATTACAAATTCTATAGGATTCTCAGCAAATTCTGAGTATGCTTGAGCCAGTATTAAATACTTGAGCATTTTAAGTATGAACAAGTGCTGAGCAAATGCCTCAGCATACTCAGAATTTGCTCATCAATAATATATGCTCGAGCATTTACCATCACTATTCTCAACAGTTATGATGAGATCTGACACACTATTATGTTGGAATCAGAGACATACAGCCAAAGAGATGTCCAACACCTGATTAAAAACACTGTTGATGTGATATTTTCCACCCAGCCGTTTTTATCTTGCCAACAGATAGCTGCTCTCGATCGATGCATTGTACATGTATTGTTTGCTTCTATACAGTCTGTTACTGTCCATTTTTTCTTGAATAAAACAGTTGAATGTTCGTTGATATATGTTTTATTTTAGAAGCAAAACTTAGGTGTTTTCACCTCAACATTTTGGTACTTCGGGCCCGGATAACTTTTATCTGGCAATTCATTTTTTTTATTAATTCATTTTTTTTTTACGTCAATGTGCTGTGAAGTGTACCACGTTTTCTGCCACATTTTTTCTCAATTTAATTTTTTGTCTTGTTCAAATTAAATAATGAGTTTTTTCATTCACCATTTTTTTTATGTGTGCAAATATGTAATCACGTACATTTCGTTTACCAAAAATTCTAATTCCTAAATTAATCCTCCAATTTTTTGTTGGTACCTTTAAATAATGAGTTCAATTTGGAACAAGTTCACATTGCCATTTTTCATCCATTTTTAATTTTATCGAATTTCATTCTTTTTTGCGTTTTCTTACGCACTAACCATTTTAACTGCAATTATAGCTATTCGCAAATCTCTTGACCAAAGCTACCAGTTTCTTAAGAGAGATTACAACCATATTATCGATGAAATTAATAAATTGATTAAGTCTTCCTTATCCATCAAAGTTATCAAGCAGTTAGACATCCTTTGTTTGTCAATTACAACTACGAAGTGCTAACTCAACAAGATGTACCATAATTACGTGGAACTTCTTGACCCTGCCAATCAAGCTGATGCCAAATTGGACGATGAATTGATGAAAGATCGGGATAGTAAATTCCTTTACATTGACCGAGCGATCAGCATTTGCAACGCCGCAAAACGTAAGTTTGAAGGCCAATCCAAGAGGGACTCCATTAATACCTCTTTCCCTACCAATAATTCAAACTTGTCATCTGCTAAACTTCCAAAAATTAATGTACCTACTTTCGATGGAGACTTCCGTAAATTTTTAGATTTTAAGGCTCTATTTGAAAACTTTGTTCATATTGACGATAATATTCTACCTGTACGAAAAATGCACTACCTTAAGGAAAGCTTAGTAGGTGAGGCATTGTCTACTCTTGTTAACCTTCCCATTTCTCAAGATGGGTATAAGGAAGCCTGGAGCCGCGTCATTTCCAAATATGATAACAAAAAGTTAATCATCCATAAACATTTTAACGATTTATTTGATACTGAAAAATTAAAAAATGAATCTAATCTTCGTGTACTTGTTGATCGTTTTGATAGGGCCATCCACAGTTTTTGTATTTGTAACCTTATGCCTGACCAATGGTCACCAGTTTTGTCTTACATGCTTTACACGCAATTGGACAATAAAACCCGTACGGACTTTGATAACCAAAATCCTGAAAATAACGCCTATATTTCGTTCAAATACTTGTTTAAATTTTGCAAAAATTGTGCCCACAATATTGAAGCTCGTAAATTCGAAGAAATGCTTCCAAACTGCCCTACGCTTACTTCTTCACCTACATCTTACAAACAAAAAAGATTTTTTTAACATTGAAGTCCAGTTGTGTTGCCTACAAGGGTTAACACCTGTTGATCAATTGCAATGCCTTTAAGAATCACACACCTTTGGAACGTTTGCAGTTAATTCGCACAAACAAGGTTATTTTTGCGTGCTGAGTCTCGACGAAGTGCAGATATTCGAGCACTGTACTTTGAATTTATGTCTAAGTATGAGAAGCTTGGACATATGACCCAAGTCAAAAACAACAACCATGGATACTTTATCCCACACCACGCCATTTTGCGCCCAACCAGTTTGACTACCAATCTACATGTTGTGTTCAACGCATCATTTAAAACATCTTCTGGACTATCGCTCAATGATGTGTTGATGGTTGGCCCTCATTTGCAGGCGCACTTATTCAACACATTAGTTTGTTTTTGTAGTTATGCCATTGTGATTACCGCAGATATAGTCAAAACGTATAGATGCGTTCTGATACAACCTGATGACCGTGTTCATCAAAAAATCCTTTGACGTCCTTCACCAACCACCAAGCTTGCCAAATATGAGCTTAACACAGTGACATATGGCACAGTATCTGCATCATTCCTTGCCACACACTGTCTTAAGGAAATTGTCAATCCCTTGGCTACAACCAATCCGTGCCCACCGATGTGATCCAAAACCATTTTTACAAGGACGATCTTCTCACAGGTGCTAACTGTATAGAAGATGCCAGGTCTATCTGTAAAGTAATTCACTCAAACTTAGAAACTCCTGGTTTTGTCCTTCGCAAATACCAATGAAACTGCCAATCAGTTTTAGCCGATATTCCACCCAATTTAATTTAAAACAGTCCATCTTATCAGTTTGGAGATTCTTGGGCTATATCTATTCTCGGATTAATGTGGGATCCTGTTTTCGACAGTCTGCACATCCGTGCAAGTCAATCTCCATTAACACTACCTGGAACTGTAACTAAGTGTAAATTGCTATCCGAAGTAGTCAAGGTGTTTGACCTCCTTGGCATTGCATCTCCCATTACTGTACGTGCCAAACTTTTCACCCAACAAGTGTGGAAGGAAGGTATTCAATGAGATGACAATGTTTTAGCACTTCTCACCGATGAATTGAAGGCATTTTTTTCCGAAGTACCAAGCTTGTCAAAGCTAAATATTCAACGACCATATACAACCGAGCCTTTTTGTACCCAATAGCTGATAGGTTTCTGTGATGCTTCAGACAAATCTTATTGCGCTATGTTGTACCTGCGTCAAATCATGGTGGTGTGTAACTTAATCTGTGCCAAGACTCGTATTACACCCATGAATGCTCTCACTATTCCAAGGTTAGAGTTACAAGGCGCATTCCTGCTAACTGAATTAGCCAAACGTGTAATACCAATTCTGAAGATCAACTGTGCTGATGTGTTTCTGTTCACTGATTCCCAAGTGGTGTTAGCTTGGCTCGCCAAACCAAATAACCCAAGGAATGTATTCATTGAAAATTGTGTTCAAAAAATTGCAGTGGCATTTCCCTTTCAACATTGGGCTTATGTTTGAACCAATGACAATCCTGCTGACCTCACAACCTGTGGAATTTCAGCTATATCCTTTATCAAATCTAAGTTGTGGTTCTCCTGGCCATCATTTTTGTTATACTCTGATTTCTTTAGAATTTCAGGCAGTTCGAGTGTACCTAATACAAATTTGGAAGCACACAGCCTAAAAAAGGTGTTTCTTTAAGTTATGTCTAATGTGTCATGTGTCATTATCGAGCAATTTTCCAAATACAATCACCTTATTGCCATTTTTGGTCGTCATTTTTTTTTGTGCACAACTGGAGGTTCACTTGGTCAAATGAAGTTAAGTATTCAACTTCATTAACCGATTGTTTTATTAGCGCATGCACTGTAGTAATTTGTTTTTCGCAGGCCAATGTTTTCTCAGATAAAATATATCTTCTGACGCAAGGAAAACCTGTTTGCTTCAAAAGCTCTCTTCACATTCTCGACCCATTTATCGATGGGGATGGAATTCTTCATGTCTCTGGCAGAATCCAAAATGCTGTCTTCTCTAGCCAAAAAAAGCATCTGACCATCATTCCCAGAAACTGCCATTTCATGCGTTTATATGTGACATACCTACTTGAGAAATTTTGCCTTGCTGGCAAAACCTTCATCATCTCGTTTCTTCAAACTGAATTTTGGGTTTGTGGAGGGATAACTAAACTCGCCAAATCCATCATTTGTTCTTGCATCACTTGCACTCGTTAAGGTGCTGAAAGCTTCAAACAAGTAATTGGTCAGCTGCCCGCTGCAAGGGTCACACCCAGTCTCCCATTTTCCAATACTGGTCTTGATTTTTGTGGCCCATTCAACTGTCGCTATATTGGCCATTGCTCTATAAAAATAAACAAGATTTACCCCATCATGGCCTGCCAGCATCATTGTACTCTGATCATGGAACCAACTTCGTAGGTGCCATCAATTACTTCAATTTACATGACGAGTCAGTTCAGTATTACGCTGCCACCAAAAAAATCAAGTGGATCTTCAACCCACCCCATACACCACATCGGGGAGGAATTTGGGAAGCTGCTGTAAAATCTGCTGAGTTTCACTCAGTTCGAGTAACAAATGGCCAAACGTTAAATTTCGAGGAGTATACAACATTATTCAGCCAAATTGAATCCATTTTAAATTCTTGCCCATTATGTTACCGCCGTTCATCTTGCAGCAATGGAGAATTTGTTTCAACTCCAAGCCATTTTTTAATCGGTTCATTACCACATGTAATTCCAGAGCCAGAACAATCTAAATTACCATTGTTCAAATGATACGACCTAATCCCTATTATGCAATCGTCATTTTGAAAGAATTGAAGGTCCGATTACATAACTACCCTCCAAAGAAAAGAAAAATGGCAAATTACTTCACCAAACATCGAGAAGGGGCAAGTTGTCTTACTTAAGGACCAGTCACCACTATCTGCATGGCCCCTGGCCACAATCGAAGCTGTTCATCCCGATAATAATGGAGTAATCCGAACAATTCTAAGCCGCACCAACCAAGGAGAATACAATTGCAATATACGTTCACTCATTCCAATACCATTGGAATCCAAAAATCATGAACGATAGTTCATCTGGGGAGTATGTTGATGTGATATTTCCCACCCGGCCATTTTTATCTTTCCAACAGATAGCTGCTCTTGATGGACGCATTGTACATGTCTCGTTTGCTTCTATACAGTCTGTTACTGTCCGTTTTTTTCTTAAATAAAGCAGTTGAATGTTCATTCATATATGTTTTTTTTTAGAAGCAAAACAGGTGTTTTCACCTAAACAAACACGTCAAAGATAGACCATTAATAGGATGTTTCAAATTCCAATATTTATTACTGTGCTTGTGTAGCAGCTTGATAGTGCATGTGTATTGGTACGGAAATGTCTATTTTTACAACAAAATATGCGCGGCTTTGGATTCGCAGAAAACTTAAATTACTTCTATTCTATCTTTAAAGTATTTTTAAACCACAGCTCATATGGATTGTTGGACATCTATTTAGCTGTATGTCCCGGTTGCAATTAAGTCATAAGCAGGTGGCAAAAAATGTGGCCAGTAAACATTTCTATCTCATATTTAATAAATATGTATTCAAATGGTAATTTACTACTTACCTAAAAAATAAAAATACTTATGTGATACTTCCTTTTTATTTTTCATTTTATAAATATGTGTAGGTTTTGTCGGCTCGGGGAATCGAACCTGGGACCTACATATTTGCCAGCTAAAAGCGGTGAACTTAACCACACGGCCATTTCACCACTGACTATAACTGGCGAATGTATTTTATATTAGACAGGGTATGGTGGTTCCCACAATATGCAACTGCTAAATTTGTATGAAATTTGTTGATAATGGCGTGTCATGCAGGTATGTGTGGAAGTGGAAGCTCTTTAGGTGCGTCACTAATGAATAATTAATGAAAAATGAAATTTTTAGGATACCGTTTATTATAAGAGTAAAAGTAAAACGTTGTGTAGGGCTCTCACACCGTTGTCTGCCATACTGTATTTTTATTCTCGAGTGAGTGGCTATCTAGGTAGTTATCATAAAAAGTCTGAAATTTGTCTTCACTTAACGACTTTCATGTAAAACTCAACGTTTAGGGAGCAACTGGACCGAGTTAAAAAAAGCATAGTATACAAAAAGGTTGAGAACCGCTTTGCTAACATACTCGCTCCTTTATTTTTTATTTACGAATAAAATTAATGCAGGATTTTAAAAAGTACTACGTTCAAAATTGTAGTAAATTTACATGAAGGTAATACCTATAATATTTTTTCAAAACCAAAAAAAAAAAAAGGAAGTCATTTACAAGTAAAATGAAGTTACTTGTGCATAATAACGTAGGTAGGTTATTCGATAATAATGATAATAATAATAAAAATAAATAAATAAAAAAAACTCAATTCACTTAAATCGAATTGAGCTAATTTTTTTTCTTCGAAAGAAAAAAAAGTTTCGTAAGGCCATGGACGTCCTTTGAAACGGTTATTAGGTGTTTATTTAATAACGTTTTGGCAACATATATTTGTCTACTCAGTGAATCTCGTACGTCGGCTATTTCAAATTGTTCTTTCAACCAAAAAAAAAAAAAAAAAAGGAAAGGAAAAAATGTTATTGTAATTGTTCTAATCATAATTTCATAATATTGATTTAAAATAATTTTCTATTGCACAACCTTGATACAGTCGAGAAGTTTTCGTTTTCTTTGCTTTTTTTCATCTTTCGAAAAAAAAAATTCGATTAACTGCCTTACCCTGAAGCATCTTCGCGAAGAACTTTTCAATTATTTTTATACGTCGAGAAAAAGAATGTTTGGTAATCAATAAAGGTATATTTTGAGAAAATGGATGCCTAACTTTAGAAGAAGAGTTCGCGAAATTCAAAGATAAGTTAAAAGAGTTGCCGTATACCCTTATAGTACGCCTTATCGAAGAAATGACTTTTTAATTTCTCCTCGTAATGTAATGAAAAAACGAAAAAAAAAAAATTATTTTCTTCATTGCTCCAACGAAAGGTGATAGTATCGATGAACTTTTTAGAGAGCAAAAGTTAAAAGAGTTTGTGTCCAATTATAGCGTCGTTCAATTTTTCACCCGTCAAATGTGTAGCCTACTTAGGTAGGTAGGTACTCCGGTGTTCTCTCACTCAAAAGTAGAAAATTATGAAAAAACGAAGAAAAATGAGCAAAAAAAAAAAAAAAAAGTTTGTTGCGAGCGATTATGGTAATATCGGCTTTACTTATGTCTTAAAAAGGATAATACGATAGAGTATAATATAAGCTGGTAAAAATGCGTGAATTATGTTAAACATGGTGAAAAACGTGAAAACGTATCAACATCTTGAAATTTCCATTCACATATAAACACGAGGAGGTGGTCGAGAAATCCTACTAAAAGGAAAAAAATGACGAACAATGTTGATCCAGACACCAGCATGTATAATAATTGTATACAACGAGGAAAAGATACACCAAGGATGTAAGTACATAAAAATGTAAGTATAGGTGGATACGAAAGTTACGGATGTTACCGGAATCTTTTTCAGAATACTTGCTTAAAAAACAAAAAAACAAAAAAACAAAAAAAAAGTATAGCATTGTGAAGAGTAGAATTCAAGATGAATGCACAATAGAAGATTAGTATTGGTAGTTACCTACATGAAAATTATGGGTAATTTGAATAGATACTTAGGTAGTCCACCTTCATTGGGAAAGGTTGCCAAAATCGTATGTTATCACTGCTGATATTTAAAAAATGGGAGAGTCAATTACTAATCCATGTGACCGATAATGAAACTAAATACAAGTAATTAAGAGGCAACCAAAAATTTTCTAAATTTACTCATTTCCCCAATTTACTCATTTCCCCCACCTTACAAGTTTAAGAAAAAAAGTATACCTACCCAACACCAAATAATTTGATCAAGTTTTTTAAATAAGCTGAGGCTTGAAAATAATGTTTTAGCTCTCAAAATTGTTACTTTAGTTGAATTTAAAACCTTCTTTATCATATATTCAGAAAATTTTAATTAAAATTATAGTTTGAATATGAAAAATTTATGTTTTATTGGAAGCGAACACTGTTTCCTAAATGGTACCACTTTTTGTTATGTCTTTCAAAACATGGTGACTAGTCTATAGCAATTTATTTATTAAAAATATCCGACAAAAAGTGGTAAAAAATAAAAATAAAATAAAATAAACCCCAAAAACAATCGAATAAGCTATGAAAATTTAAAAAAATTTCACATCATGTATAATTTAGTAAACCAAACGGTACAATTTAGGAAACTAGTTGCTTAAATCTTACCATTTGAAGTTTTTTAATAAAATCAGCTGTAATTTTGACAATAATTGAGTGAGACTAATGTGAATGAAAACATAATAAGTAGAAGTAAGAATATGAAAATCGGAAAATATATTGTTAGGATTCTAAAAATATTATTTTTGCCATTATGGGCAGCTAAACTGAAAAGTGGTATGATTTTGGCAACCTTACCTGATTTTGGACAAATCTTCTGTATCCAGCTTGTTTCAAAAATGTTAGGTATATTATAGAAAACTACCGTTCCTGTCCTCGTTTAGAACAAAAAATTTGGCTTTCTTATTTTTGTCCATGTTCGATTTTTTGAATTTTTCTTCTAATTTTCGTTTATGAATTGTAGCAAAGGGGGATATAGGGGTTCCTATCTTCCCAAGATCTTAAACAAAACTTGTAACTCCTTCCCTCAGTAATGACTGACAAACGAGCATTCACAAATTTATAAGACTAGTAGCTCTTTGAATCAGATTATTTAAGGTGGTGAAATTCAATAATTAGCCAACTTTTTTTATAAAAAAATACCATCCTTCCAAAAATTGAAATTAATAAGTAGAAAAAACAGGGTGCTCTAAACAATTTCAAGAACACCAATTTTGTAACATCATAACAGCATGCTGACAGAATTAATAACAGAACTTTTATAATGTCCTTACATAATCCTGAAAATTTCAAGAACACCTACCCTGGATCGTCATAAAACAGTACTTTAACTTTTAGTGCGGCACTTTTTTGCCAAGCTGAACAAAGCTATTGCCGCAATAAATTGCAGCACAACCACCCAATTTGAATACCTATTAGTTTATGGAGACTAGACACATGAGTGAAGAAGACATTTAGATATTACAGCTTAAGAGTTTTAGCCAAATTAACATAACTTGCACTGATTTTTTTCTCAAATCAGTTAAAGAACAAAATTGTGGTTTAAGTATACCTCTAGTTATATAGTAACTCGGTTGAAATGTTCGGTTTTAAACTTTTAACCTAACAAAAAATTAATTTTCTAATTAATAAATTATTTTCATTAATAAAGAAGGTATACAGCTCTAAGGATATAAATGGTCAACTTTTGTGGCAGTTTGTTACTATATTTGACATGGCAAAAAGTGTGAGTTCCATCACCTTTTTGCAGACAATTCAGTTCATCTACAGAAACGTGTCAAACAAAATATAAACAGCTATTATTCCTATTCTTAGAATAATAGCTGCCTATATGATAGCCTACCTGTTCTCACGAACAAACACCACCAAACAGGCCGACAATGAAGAGTCATCATATTCGGCGGATGTTCCGATGTCATTCCACCTATTTTAGGTCGGCCATTTTGAACCATAACAGTAAAATTATGGACACTGTGTTCTCTTCATTTGAAGATGAATTCATTCCTGTGTCTCAAGTCAAACAAACAAGTTAAGGTCCACACTAGCTGTTTGTGTACGTGCCAGGTTTCAAATATAATAAGTGATAAAATTGAATGTAATGTAGTAATTGATTTTGAATAAATAAAGAGATAATAAAAAGATTTGTCTCTATATTTGTCAGAGTTTTTTAAATAAGAAAACATTCGCATTTTGTTATGGTTCTTCGACTTATGCAGATATGCAGTTAGAAATCACCTACAGGCGGTTTTTGTTCTTCAATCAAATCATTTTGCATCATGTACACGTCTTATTCATATATCTATCTACTGTAACGAATATATAATCAGCCATATTTTATCTCAACGACTAAATTTAACAAAGCCATAATTATTTCCAATTAATTCCTAAATTGTCACATTCCATTGACTCCTCTTCTTTTTTAAAATAAAACCTAACGGTACCTAACTTACTGATAAAAATATTCGATGAACAGAATCCATTTGAAAGGAAAACAATGATCTTCGACCTAATTAGAATTTACAGACACACCTTAAATCATTCTTCCATAAAATGTAAAAGATAATCCGCCTTCTTCCTTTTTTATCAACCAATCGTAATAGACTTTATCCTACCATATTTCCATTCACTATATCCCGAAGAAGGATATAAATACGAGTGCACAATGTTCGTATTTATTTTTAATTCTTACGTAGCTTATAAACTGTACTACTTTGTCAACTTGAATTATCAGTCTTCTTGAACAAACAAATTTAAGGTCCACCAAAAGTGTGTGGATAATAAGGAAATCAACTTTATTTGTGGTTTTCAGTATGTAAATTCTTGTCGAAAAGAGGTCAAATTCCACCAAATTATACTTTTTTTTTCTGGCTTTACATCCGCTTATTTTATTTAGATGTAGGTATATTTATTTATTATTCAGCCTCTTCATTTAGTTATATATTATTTTATCTATTTATTTAGAGGGAAGTCTGAGAAGATATCGAGGTGGGTCATGAAATATACATGTACACGACTCTGGTCTTAAGGCATAAAAGGAAAGAAAAATGACTTCATAATTTTGGACTTCAATTCTTTTTATATAAAAGAAAAAAGGTGGAAAATGAGAAAAAGGGAAAAGTAACACGAAAAATTGTCACACAAAAAATATTTTACCTCCCGAGATAAGACATGTACATGTGCGAAAAAGTTGTCTATTGGCATAATTTTTGCAAGTCAGATCGAGTCAGAAGGTGAGACAGCCCCACACCCCCCGCTCGAAAAGCCCCAGTTTATGTCTGAATCGTTATTTCGCTTCACCATTCAGCTCATTCCCTTTTTCTAAATAAGGTACGAGAGGGATCCGTTTATGAAAATCGTTTTAGTGAAGAAAAAAAAACGAAAATTAACAGCTGTTGTTTAATTCATTAATTTGCCGTAGTTCCTTAGTTTGTTTTCCTTCGCTAAACATAATTAATTCCTTTGTCACAACTATCAGCTCTGCGTCTGATCTTATTTCCCAATTATATGTGTGAAAATAGTCTGAAAGAAGAGACAATTTAATTAAATTCATCTCAGTAAAACTAACGAATGAAGATGTCTTTGAAGGGAAGTTTGAGCAGAACACTATAATAGAGAGTTTGGTAAGTTATACTGAAAAAGCTCCACCCTTAAGTGGATGGATGAGAAAGAGGAGAAATCCCACCGATCGTTATTGCAACGTCACGTTGTGCATGAACGAAAATTGAGACAATTTTTCCAATTTTGGTTCCTGAAATAAATATTCATTTCGTGGGTGCTTTTCTTTCGATTACATTTTTACACTTTTTTGAACCATTTACAACAGCTGCTTCGTCATCTCATTTAGTACCGAATTCATTTGCCTGCACTCTACTTTATAATGTAAATTCAACGACTATTTGGCATAAGAAAAAATTCAACTCGACTTCATCCAGAAGTATATTTTATTGTGAATTGCTTTTCTATCCTCATGTGACCTTCGTCAACCATACAGTAGCATGAATGGCAGTCTAAGTTTAGTATTTAGTCAGTTATAATAGAAAAAATTTTGTAAGATCGAGACTAAAATCAAGATTTGACTGAGCAAAAGCCAAACCAAGAAACTCATCATTCATCACTTATGATTAAGTGATTGATTTATAATCTGTTCTCAGTTTTATTTTTCTTCGAAACGAAAAGCATGGAAACCGTCTAAAATATTATGACTTCACTTCCCCTGAAATTTAAGGAAAATCCTTTTTCACTTAGTTACTGAGCCGGTTAAAAAGGTAAGAGGATTTAAACTTAATTTAATTTCCCTATTATCACCTTCAGAGTAACATTCAATTTATTCGCAGGTCTACAATTAATGAGATTCAAGTAGACATACACTCCCTAACTCACCTCATTATCATTCGGTAAGCATATAATTATTAAATAACTTTTCTTAGTCGCTTTGTTCACTCATTTTGTATTGAATAAAATCATAATATACCGGTAAAAATAAAATTAATAAATTAAAAACAGGTACATACGACGTATTTTTCTTTGAAGAAGGCCGAGAATAATTTATTCAAAAGTTAAATTTTCGTTTTCCTTGACTCCAGTTCCCACCCACTTTCCGGTCCTACCCGTCAACCTTCTCTTCTATCATTCTGAATAGGTATTAATCAGTAGCTATGGTCGGGAATGGGGATAAAACACTATACTATCACACCTCTCTTCACCTGCTCTGACTCAAAAAAATAAGAAAAAACCGAAGGAAAGAGAAAATTTTGAGATGGAGTACTGTAATTTTTAGTAAAGGAGCATGAAAAAGCTTCAAAAAGGGTTGAAGACCCTAAACTTTTCGAGCGAGCAAAAAAAGTTTCACGAAATAAAACCATCCAAAGGAGCTTAAACTTCTTACTTGTTCCTTGAACGTTTTATAATAGATTTTTCTCCTGTGTTTAAAGCTCCGGTAAGGTTTTCAGCTCTGCGAGCCACTCCTCTGGGATATTTCATTAATTGAGATAAATGCGAATAAAAAAGCACATTGATTTTATCATAAATCCGAATCAGTGATTCTTAAACTAGATTTTTGTTTTGGTTTGGTTTGTTTTGTTTTGTTTTTTGTTTTTTTTAGAGGGACTATGTGAGCCAACGAAAAAAAAAAAGTTGATAATAGAAAAAAACACCTGTGTAGGTTAGAGTGTGAGCAATAATAATGAGGAATGTTGACGAGTAGCACACTGATCTCTTGCGAGTGCTAATTAATAATTACTCGTAAAGTCACAAGCAAAGGAAAAACCGAGCTGAGTCTCAACCTGTCTATGAGTTCAGTTTCAACCTGCGCATAAGTTGAGCTTTGACTTGTCTATGGATTGAGTCCTAATCTTAATGAAATATAGTTTTTATTAAGTATACTAATACGCATAATGAATCATTATAGGAACGATACATCTTGCTTTGAACATTGAAAATACTCAATTTCCACCAATAAGGTGAACAAATTTTTCTGTAATAGTAACGAGGAAGGACGACGAAAGTGTGTGAAATTTTCCATGCTAAATTAAATAGATTGTTTTATATGCCTCATCCAAATCTGTGAATGTTTGTTCAAGTTTTACTCCAGTTACAGTTAGGTATATATTTAAGTGCCTATATGTAGACGCAAAAACTACGAGGTCAGGGTTACAAGTAAAAGTTTCTAGAAGTCTATCTAGAATGCAAGTTTTCTTGGCCCAGTCAATGTGTAGAATATGAAAATGGCAGTTTGGTAATTCAATTTATTAAAATTTCAAGTCCATTATCGATGACTTTATTCAAGTATGCTTTTCATACGTAAGAAATAGGCAACATTTTTAAACTGTATGAGTTAGTCTTAAACCAATTGTCAATCTTATGTCTGCAAATGGGAAGGAAAATGTTATCTTTTGGTTAGAAACTCAACTGATTGGAAGGTCAGGACTCAACTCCTGGAAAAAATTGGTTATCTGATTTTGGGACCCAACTCAGTTCTGTCCACGAGTGACATGAGTAAAAGGTCAGGTATCAAATATTCGTAAATTATTACCCATAATCAATTCTTTAATGACGCCCAGCTTTGGTTTCCACAAACAACGTTAACTAGATTGTTTTCAAACGGCGTATTAAAACTGACCTTACGGAGGAGTTAGAGGTGGAATGATGAAAATTATCTGTTTCATGAAAAGAAGTCTACTATTGACACCATTTTCCCATTTTGACTGAATGGTTTTTTTTTTGGTTTTTTTTTATGTGTCACACTGTCTTTAGTTTTGAGAAAACCGCAAAAGTGATTAGGCTGAAATTTTCACGAACGATGGTCATCGTATGAAGACAAGTCACGCAAGAGTTTGGTGCTTATTGATTCAATAGTTTCGGAGATAAATGTCAAATAAAAATTTCCGAAGAAAAGCAACTGCTATCTGTGTTGCTTGAAGTATCTCTTTACGTATTTACGGCGCAAGACGTCACCATAGCCTCTTTCCTGTATCGCACTTTACCGAAATTTCGTAATTAAGGCTCGATGGGCTGCGATGTCAAGAGACGCCTATTTTAATTGTATTCCAGCGGAGAGGGCATTTTAGAATTGGTTAAACAGGTAGTGGGGATTTGTTTGAACATTATTATCTACTTAGAAACAGATGATTTAATTATTCGTTTAAAAGTTTACTTGGCTGGTTGATTGTGTTTTCGAAAATGTTTTTGAATATCATTTTTTGCAAAAATTTCATTTAGCCTACGTTGAGGTTTTTATGACTTCAAGATTTCGAATGATAGATGAATTTTGGCGAAGTACGTATTCTAGCAAAGTGATGCTGTGCCAGAGATTTTTTTTTGTCTTCTCGCTTCTTTGTTGCGCATTGCTACAAACTAAAAGAAAAGAGTTTTCCACAGAAACCGAATGACTGTAGTTTCACCAAAACTCTCCCGAAGTCTCAAATTTGATCGAACTCCTAGTAATTGCTCCCAATGAAAAAGTTTAGTCGTAGAGTTTTCATGAAACACTCTTTTATGCTGTGTTTTCATTGTCATTGTGAAAAAGCGTTGAATTTATATGAAACGGATATCTCAAATTGATAAGTACGTCCACATAATATGGTATACAGCTGAATATTATTGACACTGCCATCGATAATAACCAAAGTTGTTAGCTTTCTGATCATTTAACCGTGTACTATAGTCGTTTAGGGTAGGGTATTTGTAGCATTTCGCCCCATATAATAGATAAATGTCGCAGATATAACATTTAGTTACACTGTATCCTACGTGAGGCCATAAAATCCTATATTTGTAGTTTTCAGACAGAAAATGAGCAGCGACAGAGGTGATAAAATTACCGAAGTACCTTTACACAGTATAACTTTCCAAAGTCGATAAATTTTAACCCTCTTAAAGATTTCCAGACGAAGGTCGTTTTAACGCGCGCATTTACCAGCGACTTTAAAACAGCTACAGATTTTGCACAACTAATTCCGGAAACGGGTGGTGGAAAAAGGGTGCGGGTGGTAAAATAAGACGAAGGAGCTAACAAACCCCACCAAAAGAAAAAAAAGAAAAGAAAAGATAACAAAAAAGATATCCGGAAGGATGTTGTAGATTAAAACACAGATTCAAGCAAATTTGTCTCTCGTGCATTTTTCGCACGTTCGGCCCCAATGATAGCGATTTTTCGCTTTTAACCACCTACTTACACGAAGAAAAAAAAACTGTTTGAAACCAAAAAAATACTAAGGCGCAGCAAGCCACGTTAGAAAATGTAGGTTTCCTTAAACAAAAAAATTTAAATAAACCAATGAATAAATAAATAGGTAAATAAATAAATGAATAATTAAGTACCTAAATAAATGAATAAATACAATTAAAAAATGAAAACATCAAAAGTATTTGTCACAATGCTGGGTAAAAATTATGTTTAATGACGTCTTAAGGTAATTAAATAATGAATTGCATGGCTAAGTTATAAAATACGTACGCAAGCTGATGATTGCTTGGCAAATACAATTATAGCAGAACTTCTTTCCATACACCTTTTCTGTTCCATCTAAAATTATCTACTCCTCTCAGAAAATGTTTAAGATTTCTTCAAATCACTTCTTCGCATAAACCGTTAAGCCGATTGAACCCAAATGTCATGGAATGATAGAATATAATATGCATATATAGGTATTTGTCGATTCAGTTAATTGAAAATTATGCATTTTACGACTATTAAAGCTCCAAACATGCAACATAAAGATCTCTTCATACACATATATAATGTATTGAAACGTAATGATAATACAGCGGCGTAGCATCAGGGTTAATAACGTAGACATTGTATACTTACCCGCATAAATTCCATATTTATAGCCGAAGAAAAAAAAAAAAGAAAAGAAAAATGAAAATTCACAAGTTTCACCTTTAGGTAAGAACGAGAGAAGGGCATTGAAAATGAATAACAATAAAAAAAACGAAGAGTTATCCAGTTTTCATTTTCTTTCTTTTCTGTATTTGTTGTATAAACAACGAAACAGCATTACCACCTCCACTTTATTTTTCATTACCATTTTCTCATTCCACTTTTGTTACCATTGTTATGTACCCCTTCTCTTACAACTGACGCATAAAACATTGGTAAAAATTGGGTGGCGGATACTTTTTCACAAACTGACTCGAATACATTTTCAATGCTAGAAAATAAATTATTAGAGAAAAAAATTAATGAAAAAAGTACACAGAGAGGATTTTCTATGCTTTAATACTCCTTTAGTATTGACTCATAAAGGCTCACTTCTGTTGAGATCTACCTCATCTACCAGCAATAAAATCTTGTCGACAGACATTTTTAAAACTATCTCCAACAAAATCAACTTCTTTGGTAAAAAATCGGGTCTAAAGAATTTTTTTTCCAGTTTGTAAAGGCAATAGATATTTTGGAAATTGTTTCCATGTAACTGAGAGCCCTTGGTACACGTGGTGAATTGTTTGTATTTTTCAAGCTGTATAATATTATACCTATATCAAATCTCACGAAGTACTGATGTGTAAATATGATAGTGTGGTTTAGAGCATGCGTGCTGCACATGCACACAACCAAACACCTACACACCAACCGTTACAATATTGTAAGACGTATGAGTTATGATTGTAATTCTCATTTTAGCCCCTACTAGAGTATTAAACCAAGTGCTAAGATGTTTACACATCCAAAAACTTAATTGTTTTCACAATCAAATATTTCACACTATGCCACTGTGTGATGGGAAAAGGACTTTTCTAATGAAAATGGAATGAGTGTATTTAGACATGTCTGGAAATGTGACGTGGTTCTAGGTAATAGTAATGGCACACAGTAATGTGAAGTGATTTTTAGAAAAGTACTGGATGATATTTTTATTATTTCACGTCTATGTAATTTGAAAAACTCGATAGAAAATAAACCTTCATCTTAAATATAGATGGACTTTTATCAATTAATGCTGATGTGTGTGAATAGGCTGTACTTCTATCATTGATATTTTACAGATTTGTTGCTGATCTGGCACAAATATATCACAGACATGTGTGAAGACGCCTTTATAGGATGTACTAGATGCACCATCCAGCCAATCTGTACCAAAAATAATAATATGGTTCCTCTTTGTCAATATTTGAATAAGTGTATTAAATTTTAACACTATCGGATAAAAAATATGATATTTACCATGTTATACATATAGAAATGTATACCTACGCTATATACAGAATGTTTTTGGTGTGGATGTCAAATCTATGAGTAGTGGTGTAGTAGATTGAGTACATGAGGTGTTAGAGTAGTTGCATACCCAGCTGTAAGTTTTAGAAAAGTTTACAAAAACTGAGAATAATGATAATTTTTCCAAAAAATTGGTATTTTCTGCTTTTCCCTCTGAAATAACTTAACAACTAATCGAGAAAGATACAAAAAATACTGAACTTTTATAAAAGAACATTTTTTTTCCATGTTCCATACATAATATTATGGTAACTACTTTACCATTTTCGAATGACACATTAGAAGGATGTATTGGAATAACATTTTAAAAGGCGAGTACACATTTGTATCATTCTACCATATCATATCATCGTATTATCTCAATGTATATGAGGTCCATAACCTTGTACCATATCAAAAATAATACGATGATACGATACTGGCCTTTTCCACTTGAAGTCGGTATTTCGCCATCACATCAAAAGGTGCTACCTTGGATTACAAAATTTTCAATAAAATTTAAAAGTGTGATATAATTCCAGGCAATGCCTCACAAAATTGTAGTCGTATCATTGATACATTTATAGTCTCATGATACTCACCAATAATATGACACGGTAGAATGATACAAATGTGTACCCGCCCCAACAAAGCTCCAGCTGAGTATACAGCTACTCTAACACGTGGGTACTCAACCTACTCTACCAGCACCAGGAGTTTTTACATCCAGTCTGTCAACACCATGCATATGAATTTCAGCTGATAGTTCTAAAAGTTTCCTGGCGTCATGAGACGAATAACAAACCTACCGTCGACCTAGGTCTTAATACCAGATCAATTTTAATAGGTAGATATTCTTCGAAAACCTACATAAAAAAGGAAAATTTGTAACGGAACCGTACGTTCTTTGAAATAACCGTGAAAATACTTTCTCGTAACTCGAGACTTAGTACGATAAATAACAAAACGTTCATACACTCAAGGAATGTGTATGTGTGTGTGTTTTAGGGGGGAAAAGAAGGGCCTTTTCTTCCTCTTTCAAAAACAAAGTAGGATAAGTAGCCTAGCCGGAAAATGAAGGAACACACTTCATACAATACGCAAACAGTGCCCCACAAGAAAGATAAGTGAACGGGGTAGAAATGTCGGAAAAAAATAAAAGCCCGAATAGAAAATATGGGAATTATTGTAAAGAGAAAAAAAAGAAAAAAGGAAAAAGAACTAATAAAACGGAACGAATGAAGCGGATATACGCCTTCAAATGCCCACCATCAACCCTTTTTCTCTAGCTAATATAGAAAATCTTCCTCTTTTTTTTTTTTTTTTTTTTTTACGATAGTTTTTCCGCTTAGTTTCAGATTCACGATTTTCTGGTAGGTTTTCATTTGGATTTTTTTTTTTTTTTCATCTTTCAACAATACCCTTAACCTTTCCACCCACACAATATTGTCCATGATGAAAAAATATGGAATTGGTAAGACACCTATTTCTCATATATAGGAAACTACTTTTTTTTTGTGTCCAAAAATTTGAAAAATTATCGTCCATAATCGACGAATGCTAAAATCTACGGAGTAAAAAAAAAAAATAATCTTTTCACTCGAATGTATTTTTTGAATGGGGGAATAAACAAATATGTACGTAAATTTGAACACCACTGTGCTAGCACACATATTTTTACCAAATAATCGTGTTTTTTTCCCCCTCATTTTAACGTAGGCTTTAATTTTCCTTTTTTATATTGCTTTAAAACAAATAAATATCGTTTTTCCACCAGCTTCCACACAATTTAACAATTTACGGTATAGAGTAGGCCAGGTGTGCTAAACATAGGAAAAGTATTTTCAATTTATCGAAAAAAAAAAAAAAAAAAAAAGTACCTACTTGGTATTTTTTATTTTTTTTACCAGTTATAGTGACTACGAATGGATAATATTGTAGTAATAATGGAGACAAAAAATTTATGTTTGGGTAGAACTTACCGAGAGACTATAAATAAATTGAGTAACCAATTGTGACTTATTTCTGTTTCAAGCAATCGCATGTTCGTTCTGTAGTTTTCAACGTGAGAATTTTGATTGTACAAATTAATTAGAGATAATTGAGTTCAGGGGAATAGCTAGGATTTCTTCAAGTGGGGAGGCAAAAAAAATATTTGATGACCTTTTTTTTTTTGCTCGCCACTTTGGAAAATTAGAAAATTTAGAAAATTAGAGAAATTTAGGATCTATTGCTGTCGTATATTTATTCCTGAAATTTTTTCAGAATTTTAAACTTGAGAAGCAAAAACAAATTGAAAAATAAGTTTACGTTAAAAAAAGTTTTTAAAATATAAGCTTTTTGTCGGTACATTATTTATTGTTCAATCACTAGTTGGTAACACTGTATCGTCATTCTCCAGTTCCTATTCAGTTGCGTCGTCTATCTGTTCAGTTCGTGAGTTATGTCCGTTCATGTGAATATCTCTCTCTTGATTAAATTCATTTATTAGTGCGGTACTTGTGTTTTTCTACTTTATTTATTCTCCGGTGTTATATTTAATAATCGTCTACTTCATACTTCAACGGACTCCAAGCCCCCAGAGTCCAACACTTTTATTTTTATTTATTTTTTTTTGGTTTGGCTTTAGCTTCATGCGAAATAAATAGATATTATTTTATTGCAGAAGATTCGCTGCAGTATTAGTATATTTTAAAATCGCAGTAGTGAGTAGAATAAAAGCCTATAAATAATATCAGGGGGGCCATTGCCCCCTTTGACCCTCTTGGCCACGCCCTTGGATGAATTCTAGAAAATAAAATTGGAATACAATTTTAATATGAACTTACTTTAAAATTTTCAGAGCTCGCATCAAATTCAAAGATCGAAATCTTCAAAAATTATTGAGACAACTAGCCAAAATTTTAGAATAAGCCTAATTTAGTTGAAACATACCTATGGCACAGTGGGTACACTACAAAACAACTCCTTTAATTTACCTTCGCCACCGTGTAATGCGGGAAGTATGTTTCCACATATTTAAGGTCAAGGGAACCCTTAAATATCCTCCAATACCCGGTTCTGTGGAAAGTATCATTCTGTGGGCAGGGGCTACAATTCCTATCAGTTCTGAACCACGAATTCTGTCTAAAAATAAATCGTATTTTCTGTTTTGGACAGTACATACACATGCATATAATTACCTATATCAATATACATATATCATTAAAATAAATAAGCACACTTGTGGTATGCCAACCAGGGTGGCCACACGCCATGATAAAACAAACCAGGTTAGCTACACATTTTTTACAGAGAACCACCTTCAGATCACTGAAACATCCTGAAATGTCTTTAAGGCCCATCATGCGAGTCCCAAAAACAAAAACACTAGGTATGAATTTAAAACCTAGTGCCCCTTGGTACCCAATCCAGGGTAAGGTTCATGGTAACTCCTAGAATGTGGAAATTTTGAAATAAAATGCAGAAATGTTTAAAAAGATGGCCGACATCAAACACAGGAAACCCACTGGAAAAGAACTTATCACACGAATAAAAGATTGACTTGCCCCGCCATTTCAACCACTTATAAAAAGGTTCACCACATTGTAATAATAAAATAAAACATGTTCAACATACCTGGATCTTTATTAGAATGGTTAAAGGTACAAACCATCGAAGAGAAATGTATACAGGTGAATGTTTTCATAGGTGGGAATGAATGAAAATAAAGAGAAATATAAAGTGAGAGAGTGTGATGGAGAGAAGGAGGGGAGAGATAAAAGGAGCAGGAGCAGGAGAGATCATCTAAAATAGTATATTGTAAATGATTTGTTATTTTGTATCAGTTGCTGCGGCATGTAGTCTCAATGTGTGCTAGCCATGTGTTTGATTCCCAGACAAGATATATTTCTTTATAAATTTTTATAATTTTTTTTCGTAAAGCGAGTGGTTAAAGGGGGCAAATTGCTTTTATTATAATTTTTTTCATATAGTGGGTGATTAGGTGAGGTATATTTTTAATAAATTTTTTTTGTATTGTGGGTGGTCAGGTAAGGTGGCAAAGTAAAATAAAAAAAAAATAAAAAATGAGGATTTGGAGGGTGAGGCCTCCATTAAATAAAAATTTTTAAACTATAAAGACACACACACTATAATATCATCTATGATGACAATGAAATTATCCCAAAAACATTTACAAAAAATATCTTCACCATATGCAAACGTATATTTATAGGAACGATTGACAGAGAAAGATGCATTCGAATAAGAAGCGGTATTCTATACTTATAAAAAAGCTAATTATTCTTGGCAAGTGTAATAATCAGTTCTAGAGTTACCTGCATCACTTAGAGCCAGCATATAGGTACGGTACGCGACTCCGGGTGGATAAATCTCAGGGAAACAAATCATAAAACTAGCACACTTTTCACAACAAACTCATTTAATATGAAACCGAAGACGTCATCTGTCAGCAGTATCCAACAGAAATGTAAGAGTCTTGCCTAAACCTGCATGAACAGCCAGCTATTTGTTTGACCACGCTTTTAACCATACATAATTATTAAAAAGTTTACCAGATTAGCCTGTATGATCTGAGGAACATCCTGTCGAAAGAAGTGTTAGCAGACATCATCACAAAATAGACAAAGAACTGGCCCATTGCTAATAGAAAAATTTAGTCCATTTTTACAAAAAAAATAAAAAATAAATAAATAATGTATTGAATAAAAATGAAGATAAATTAAAAAGATGTTCGTTGGATGATTACAAAATTTAACAGTAACATAGTGTTAGATGCTGCTCTTCGGTTATAAACTTAAGAGAGAGGGAAAAATATACGGATTTCGGTGATAGGTAACGGATGGTACAAAATTTCAAACAAAGGTACAGCCACTTTTGGTGAGAGCAATGAGGTAGTGGTGTGGAGGGAAAACCGATTTTAAAGTTGACAATAAATTTTAAAAAGTCGAAACAATTAATAAGTAGAGGAAGAATTTTCGTAGCAAAACGAATCTAGGCTAAACGAGTGGCCTAGCCTAGACGCGCTCACAGCGAGTTATTGTTAATAGGGTATTTTATTTCAAAAAAATTTTAAAGTGATGATTTTTAATATTAGGCCATATCTGTTAGGTAGCTAGTGTCTTCACGTAATTTATCCCATTTTAATTAACGCGTTCATTTTCGTTTTTGTTGTTCTTCTGTTGCAGAAAATCGGCGAAAAAACTGAAATTATTCGTGTTGTCTGGGCCCGGATTGACTATTTTATTGTTGTCCTACTTGATGGTGGGTGCCGTTACCTTTAACGCGCTCGAAGGTGGACGTAAATTCGACATACGAGACCTGAATATTTCGAAAAACGATTACCCTTACCGGGAGATGAAGATAAAAGAGGCGGTCGAACGTTTATGGAAGATTACAGAGAACCTGAACGTGCTGTACAAAGAAAACTGGACGAAGCTGGCCGGCGAAGAAATAAACAACCTACAAGACTCGTTTTTCGAAGAAATGGCCGCGAAAAAGGAGAGCACGCTGGTGGGCGAATGCAGCACAAAAAACTATCAGTCGAATCGCAAAAGCAGTCAGCCATTTTGGAATCTGGGCGAATGTTTTTTGTACTCGCTCAGTTTGCTGACCACTGTCGGTGAGTAGCTGCCAGATATCCGTTTTACGTTCTTACTTCGAACAGTTGAAAAAACCAAAAAGTCCAAAATTTTCATCAAAAAAAGAAGACGACAATTAGGAGGAAAACAATCAGCCCGATGAAGGAGCTGAATAATCGTTTGAAACTGAATGGTTAGAATTTTGTAGTCTTTATTTTTGAAATTTTCGCCAGTTCGATCTTTTAACTCGAAATAAAAATTTCTGTTATTCAAATCTGGAATATAGCGTATGGGCGAATACCGCCGGAGGCTCCACAGATTCATTCTCACCGATTTATTGAAAAAGAGAAAAGCAATTTAATAACTTTTTGAAGCTAAATTTATTGAATGAACTGTATCAAGTGACTACATAATGGTAGGTACTGGATAAATTATATTGCCTATTTAGTGCCCCTTTTTCAGAGTAAATGGAATTACTTGACACCTCGTACTTCGACTTCCTAGGTAGATATAATTCACCATACTTACTGCATGTTTCACATTTGTTGATTTTACACTCATCCTTTACCACCAACATTTGAAAAAAAGAACATTTATCATTGGGCAGTACTAACGTCCATCTATTAGTATTCAACGAAAGGAACTCATTTGATCATAGTTTACTCCCCTCCCTGTGGAACACTAACAAATTTTAGGCTTTCACTGCGCAGTAACAGCTAAAAGAAAATGAAGCCATAACTCTTTTGTATAACTTCCACCCATAGACTAATACAGTATTTTTGGAATCCATTTGAATACCTATAATGGCCTTTAATGCTTTTAACTGCTTCGACTGAAGTAATAATACTTAGAGGGCAATCTATGAGATGAGAACAAAAATTCATTAAATACGAAGATAGCGCAATTTATATTATTGGCGTAAGTGTGGCTGCATGGTAGCATTTTTATTATTTTATGCTAATATTGCCTGGAGCCTTAGGTTAGAGCTCGGAGTCCTAACGAGGACTGAGATTTTGTAACTCAGTGGGCATTAACTGCAAGGGAAGATTCTTCTTCTTTCTGAGACTTCCAATGAAATGATAAACCACCATTAGTCACTATAAACAGTTACAGAATTCAAGCCGTTGCTCCCTCTTCTCCCTCTCACCAAAATAGGTATTGGCAGATCAGGGATTTAAACCACCAACAATACGGCTTATCCACCTATAAAAGTCAACTTCTGTAATGGTTAGGCTAAGTGGTTGCCCTTATAGATAGATAAACATTTGAGTATTCGTGGCGCGTAGTCGACACATTTTTTTATTCTATAAATTTTGTTTTCTATTGTCCTTCCTGGCTTTCTTCTTTATTTCAAATAAATCACAAGTGATAAAACAGAAGTATCGAAGAATAACGAGGTATCGATAATTTTTAACATCAATACGGACAGGATCGATATTATTTAATTCTTGTATCATCGATGCGGAATATTAATTTTTTTTTTTTTCAAGTACCGATATCTCCATGCAGCATCATTAACAAATTCCTTATTATATTTTTTTCCTACTCATTTGGCGTGAGCTAAGAAAATTATGAAGGATAAGAGTGATTAAATGTCAGATTAATAAAGGATAATAGATCAATTGATTCTTACGAGTACTGCGCTTGTCTCAAATAGTTGAAAATGATAGGTACAAGTAAAATGAATACATGAGACTATAATATTTCAGTATGTTGTCAGACTTGAGGAGCCTTTGTTAAAATCACCAAAATTTCAGATCAGATAGTGTGCAATCACAAAGACAAATGATGGATGTCCAATGGTAACCTCAACCACTCCCAAAGCCCGGACCACAGTGGAGGAATATAATATATAACTAGAGTCCACAATAATATAATATAATTAAGTAAGAGCAGGCAATATGATTAATTGCAAATGTATTTGATATTGACTTTTCTGTCATTCCCAAATGCACACACTGGCATAGCAAGAGAGCAGCAAAATGAATAACATAATGGAACCAGCACCATTCATAAACTAATGATGAATAAAATGGCATCACTGCCTCAGAAAGACAATGTCCAGATAGTGGTATTTCCACTCTTTCACTTCTTGCCATTAATGTAATCAAATGTAAAAACAGTGATTAATTATACCTTTAATGCTTGTAAAAACTAGGTACTGGTTATTCATAATTCATTCATAATTTAATTGTTTGTCAAACCTGTTAAAATCCTGTAAACGGAAGTTTCAAAAACCACATGAATTATATTTTTAGCTGCATTCAATGTAATTCACATTTATAGGCAGTGATTGAAAGAGAGATAGCCCTACCATCTTGATAGCTTTCTCTCATTTTCTTTCTTTCTCTATCATGTTGCTGCCACAGAGGACGCATGTGAGATGAAAAACAACAAAAAACAACAAAAATACTATGAAAAATGATAACACTTTCACTATCAAAATATTCTCCATTCTTAAGGTACCAAAAATTTTCTATCCCATTTTTATCTACAAAATTCGTCTCGACTGTGATTCCTAAATTAATAATATTATATTTATTCGTTCGTTTAATTATTTGAAAAAAAAATTTCTGATTATCGCCTATGGACACAAATGAAGAGCAAGGAAATTCGAATTCGGTACCGAAGGAGTGGGGACAGTAGCTTCGAAAGTGGTGCCATTTTTTGTTGCAGCGTTTAGATGAGCGTGCTCCTCTATTATATTTAATACCCTATGATTGGTGCAACGTTTGTAATATAGAGTCAAGGCCTGTTCCATGGGAGGAGAATCTGTATTATAATTCCCTCCTTGCGCCAAAGAAAACGGTCAATTTAAAACACAATTGTTATTCGTTTTTTCAAATTTTATGTCTATGAAATATGTAAAAAATTGTTAACCCCTCTGTGAAAAACTCATGAAGAAATCCTAAAACCGGGCCTGTATAGCGTTCATTTCACTATCCCTCAATAGGGACCCGGATGCATGTATGATACGTTTAGTTAGGTATCAGACAAATATTCCGAAACTGAATCGATAGGCATATTTTGGAAAATATGAAAAAAATATATTGAAAAATCATTGGCTATATTTTCTACACCATTTGACGACTCGAAGGACAAATATTTTCATCGTGTCAAAAAAGTTATATGATCGAAACGTTAATAATTTTAGAATTAATTAAATTTACTTAGACGCCTCCTAAGGGAGCGTCTACCGTTATATTACACCAATTTTGTGTAGGTAAGTTAAATTTTGGCTCGCTTTGGCGAAAAATTTTATATACATGGGGCACAGCTCATTTTGTTTCATAAACGCTAAATTGTAAAGCCATAATACAAAATTAAACTACACGTGCGCCTTTTTTAAGTTTATTCTTAACCTGTCTGCACGTACACGGCCAGAGCCGCCCAGCATAACACAATATTGCTATATTAAGTATATCAAAATAAGGCTGAACAAATGTGGATATATTCGAGAAATTTTCGTTATTATGAAATAATTCAGGCTGACATGGCGGCGAGCTCGTAAAACAAAAAAAAAGAAAAAAAGAAAAAAAGAAAAAAAGAAAAAGAAAAAAATAGCGTAATACAAAAAAACAGTAAAAGAAGAAAGTAGAGGAATGCCATTCCGAATTATATCGATTTTGTATCGTAAATTTTTTCTTACGTATTTTCACATTCAAAAGTGATTCAATATCGTTAGCATAGAATACGTTATTACAGTATGTCGTGGGCGTGTTTCGAATTTTTTTACGAGTCGAATCAGGAATTATAATATAAGATAAAAAAAAAAAAAAAAAAAAAAATCCAATAAACAAACAAAATCATGTAAACTACGAAAAGTTTCGTGGCAAAAGCGTAAAAGAAAAACATTTTGTATGCCAATAAAGTCGAACTGAATAGAGTATTATAAGTAACCATACAAAGGAAGTGTATATAACGAGAATGAATTTTTGAGGCAAAATTATCACTATGTGTTGGAATATTCATAAAATTTTGCTCAGAAATATTAAATTCTCGTTCTTTTTATTTGTGTCACGTTTATAATTGACTGGCCGTTCAGCCCGGCTTCACAGGGGTGAAAAATTTTATGAAATGAAATAAAAAATCGCAGCACATATTTGTACTCACACAGACGAACAACTACCGTTATTTACCAATTAGATAAATATTATTTTTATCCATATTCCGACCTTTGACTATATAGCTTAATGGACTGCTAGAACTGATAAGAAATACATAGGGTTAAATGGAACACCGCTGAAGGCACTGTTAACAGGCGTTCTTTTTATGAAAAACGACCTTTGATGATAACCGATAGTGATTCCAAATTTCCAATTCCAGCTAGCAAAAAATTAATTTTTATATTTCGTTATTTTAGTAATTAAAATTATATTTGAAGATAATCAATTTTATTATTATTCTCTTGTTGCAACATTATTTTAAATTTCAACGAAAACTATGCAGCCGAGGGGCAAAATCAACGAAAAACAAATGCATCAAAATAAGAACTAGCAAGATTTGACAATTGAGAGAAATGTACGATAAAACAGAAACAAAACAGCTAATATCAAGACTTTCAACAACACCTGAAAAATTATGATAATGGTTCTGAATTAATGCAGTTTCTCTTTCGTATCAATAACACGCATTAATGAATTAAACAAAGTAACCCAACAGAAGATGAAATTGGCTTGAAATAGTTCTAAATAGAACATTCAACACTATTTACCAAAAAGAAATTGAAAAAAGTTAAATGGAATTTAAATAATAAATTTTTCAATAAATACAAAACCAAATGGGAGAGAATTACCACAACAGTTTCAAGTATGCTGGAGCCAATAGAAATCACATCTTTGACGATGATACATCGATTTCCTTCTTTAAATTTTCCTTCCACGAGTTGCTTAGTACTATATGACTTCGCTTCTTTACACCAAAATACCATTGGTTTGTTGGTCTTTACAGACATTAACGTAGATACTGGTAACGCTGTGTATGGAACTCCGCAAATGGTATAGAATTTCACTTTTCTTTCGTAGAGCAGACTCGTAAGCATTGAACATAATTCATCCTAAAAGTAATTGGTGGAATCATAAAATAAGAAACATAAATTTTCATAGGTAAATTCTATATTAAGATCGAATAGAATATTTTAATACATCAAAAATCTCTCAAATTTTTCAGTAAAACAAACTATAAAACAACATGAAAAAGGTGATTGGAAAAACAAAAGTTACTGAAACTCACCGTTAAAATAGAAAATGAGATGAGAAGACGAAGATCAATATAATAAATCGAACTTTTTCCAATTTTCAAAGTAAATTATCCGAATTTGATGCAACCCATCTTGTGCAGACTAATACAAAAATCTCTCAATTTGTCATTCAAATATAACTCAATACAAATTCAGTTTTCACACAAAGTACCTTTTTCAAAAAGTAACGCCTGCATTGTTTGGCTTCAAGATTTTATCAGTTCTAGCAATTCATTAAGCTATATAGTCAAAGATTCCAACAGGTAGGTAATTGAACTTATTACTGGCTATTATTTTTGATAAATTTTATACCTAATATTAGGTATTCCTGTTTTGCAACAATGAGGCAAATTGTTTGGATAGGAATCTGAAATAGCATAAGTACCCATATGTAAATGTCGAATAATTTAATCAATAATATTCACTTTTTACCCAGTTTCCTTGCAAACTTGTTATTATAAAATCGATCTTATAGAGAGATTATGGGTGGGGATGATGAAAATTATCCGTTTCATGAGAAAAGAAAACTATTGGTACCATTTTTTCATTTTAACCTAATTTTTATATATATATATGTATCGCTAAAAATTTTTGTGTTCGTGGTTTTGAGAAAACTACTGGTGGGTAAGGCTGTAATTTTTACAGGAAATAGTTTCAGTATTGGAGCAAGTCTGAAAGATGTTTTTTGCCTATCGGTTTGTTAGTTTCTGAGAAAACTGGAGAAAAAAAATTCCAGGAAATGTCATTTCTCCGGGATTCTGAGAAAATGAAAAAATGGATCGGGCTGAAATTTTCACGATAGACTTTTCTTATGTTAGTGCAAGTTTATTAGAAGTTTGGTGCCTATTAATTCAGCAATTTTTGAGAAAACCTGAAGAAAATTTCTGAAAAAAATTTTATCTTCAAGGTTTTGAGAAAACTACTTAACAGATAAGGCTTAAATATTTTCAAAATATAGCTATTGTGTGGGAGCAAGTCTAAAAGAAGTTTGATGCTTATCAGTTCAGAAGTTCTTGAGAAAACAGGAAACAAAAAATCTCTGGAACAGGGGTTTTTAGTGATAAAACATTGATAGATCGATATTTGTGTTAAAGATATTATAGAGGTTGTGGAACATTGCAGCAGAGTGATTGTGTAATTGAAATAAAGATGTACACGAAGTAACATTTCAGAAATGTGTGTAATTGCAGCAAAGATGTAAATCATGTACATAGTATGTACAGTACGAGATAAACAAGTATAGGAGGAGATGAAAGAGTGAGTGGTGGAATGAGATAACAGTGTACTAGCGAGTAAAAATGTAAAAGTATTCAGAAAACGACAGTCAAGTGTTCACAGGAGTGTAAGGGAGGACGATTGGTGGTCCCAACAGATATGGATAATTCTCGTTAGTTTTTTTGTAATTTCTCAACCTGAAACTAGCAATGAAATATGGATATATCAATAACTATCGATGCATCGATAACTTTCATTGTAAATATCGAGCAACCTGGGTTTTCTAACGAAGCATTGGTGTGCTAATTTTTTAATTTTTTTTTTTAATAAATACGGATATTAGATAAGTAAATAGCTAAGGCTACTCATCCTCCAGACCACCTCTATCAAAAAAATAATTAATTTAAACGTAAGAAAGTCTATTTTTCTAAAAATTATTTTATTTCTAACTGCAGTTCCCAAATTTTCACATTTCAGAACTGACATTAAAACTTTAAGTAGAACTGAGACTAACTTTCAGCATCATAGAACTAAAATTTTTGTGAAACATTTCAAACTTAATTATTTCTAGTACTCAATGTTTTTGAGCTTCACTTTGCAGAACTATTTTTCGTTCTTATTTCATTATACAATCAGTTTTTAACATTCACAATTGGCTCATTTTTCCTCATCCAATCAATGCTATATAATCCCCCGTGTCCAAAGAAAATGTCAATTTAAAACACATTTATTTGGATTTTCATATTTATGTTTATGTAAAACATAATTGTTAACCTCTTCCAGAACAATTCATGAATATTATAAAAAATATGATTCAATCCCCTCCCAAAAAGAAATCCTGAAACCAAGCCTGCATCAAATATTTCCAAGCCATGATCTATGAGAATTTTTCATTAGTATGTGCAAAAACCATAAATTTACTATATGACATTAATATAATTTTTACCCAGTTTGCTGGCAAATGGGGTATTAAAATTGACCTCACAAAGGACTTAGGGGGAGGATAGTGAAAATTACCCGTTTCATGAGAAAAGGAAACAATTGGTACTGTTTTTCATTTTAACCTCATTTTTTTAATATAATTATATATATATGTAAGTTCGTTTCAAGGTATTTCAATTGATCTAATTTGCACATGAAAATAAATAACTTCGTGCATTCACCTTTTAATAGCGGAGTTTATTTACACGATTGAAAACAGTAGTGTAATTAGAAAATTCAAGATAATTATACACAAAAGAAATGAACAAAAATACATCTCTGTTTATCTGTCTTTCTGAAACAACAATGAGCGAACGAATGAATGAATGAATGAATTTGATAATCGAGATCGACGTTTGTTACAAAGGAAAGTGAAACACGTTAAGTATGGTCAAAAATGATGTCATTTAACTATAAGATGATCAATACGAAAATACACGAAATGACGTAACTTAAAGATAAGAGGGATGAATACAATAAATATTTAGGTAGTCGAAATACGTGCAATTTATTGGTCTGGGTCAGACAAAAATAAACATTGCAAATTCACAAAATGATAGAGTGAATAGGAAACTGTAGCAATTTGAAAAAGAAAGGATGTTCTTTTTACATATATATATATAATTTTATATACATACATATACACACACCAGCCCTGAAGTGCCACTCTGAATTTCTATTAACACAGTAGAATTCGTTGTTTTGGAGGAGACAATGAACTTTTTTTTTTCGTTTCTGTGTGTGGCTGTGTTGGTACCTATTTGCAAAATAGTAAATACAAAAATGTTTTATGGTTTCTCATGAATTTACCTTATTGTATTCGTAGGCCTCCTGCGGTGTTGAGCTATCTGGAGACAAAATTCTTTTTTTACAGTACTGTGAAAAAAAATTACAATTTTCAAGAAAACATACGAAGAACAAAGTCATCACTTCTTTCAATTTTTTCCAACAGCAGGTCGGTTTTTACAACAGCTTAAGCCAGAGAGGAATGTAACGTGACCCAGGCTACATATTCTGATATAAAGTGTTATATCAATATCTTTTCGTATATCTATTGAGCTCAGCCTCGCCTAAGATGATTAAAAAATTTTTTAGAGAGCTAGAAAATTTTCGTCTCATTGTACCTCATCCTCGACGACTCTATGTAAATTGTAACAGATGAGATACGTCGACAATGACGTTCAATTTTCACCATCAACAGAAATAATTTTGAATGAAATCTTAGCCAATGGAAAAATAAAATTTCAAACAAATAAAAAATAGAAGAGAAAACAGCGCTAAAAAGCTAATTTTCTTTTTTTCCGGTTTTTTTCCCTCGAGATTATAATGTGAAAATATTTGTTCACAAAGTGCTCGTAAAAACGACATGCATGTGAATACGAAAAACAAGTGTTAAACATTCGATGCTACATATCCAATGTAATACATTATTGACGACGAATATTGCCTTAGGGTGTGTAATGATTCGATATTTTAAAACCAAACGAGGGTAATAACGATCATAGACAAAAGAAAATCCATTGAATCGGTCGTCTGGTTTAGCTATTGTACGAAGAAGGGGGTGAAAAAGGGGTGAGAATAAAAACGAGAAATAAGTTTAGAAAAAATATCAAACATCGAAAAATAGAAGAATATAGTCATTTTGAAAAACCTTGTATGTATACTATGTAAGCTACCTATCATACAATGCTGCATTTTGTATCTGAGTAAAACGGAAACTATTTCGAACTATATATGTTTGCAATATCAACACAACAATTTTCGATTTTACCAAAAGTTTACTCCATTGTTTTCGTCATAAAGTGTACAGCAGTTGACTGTGTGCGCGTCTTCTTCAAAAGTGGAACAAAAAAACAAAAGGAAAAAAGAAAAATATATACTTGCGGAAATGAAGACGAGAGAACGTACAGCTTCTGTATATATTTTTGTACACATATACAGCAATCAGTTCCTCCTGCAATGGACCATTAATATGCACGGAGTTCGAACTTCGTTTGGCAAGTCCATAGACACTACATAATTACGAATGAAATAATAAGTATACTAGAACAAGAAACTCCGTGTACAAAAAGTTGTATTTTCCAAATGGAAGGCGCTGTTCTGTTTCGATTATTAAATGATCACAATTTTCAACCCACAACAGCAAAAATGTTGGCCAGCGGAATAATATTTTTGACCGGGGAAAATGGTAGCACTGGCTGAGATGAAAAATAATTTATATCACCATATTTTGTTTCTCATAATTGAAAGAACTGGAGAGGACATTGAAAATTCAGCCTTTTTGGTCTTTGAACAAAGAATGTATTTTTTTAAATTTTCAAGGTGCTCCAGCTCCGTCAGTTTTTAGAATAGGCAAAATATGGTAACACTTTTTTTTTTTCGCTTCAACCGGTTGTACCATAAATTTTAATCTACTGTAATTAACTTTTCTTCTGTCGTGGGTTGAAAATTATGATTTTTCAATATTCGATCAACACAATAGTGGTTTCAATTTTGAAATATGCAACTGTTCGTTGGTGAAATTTTTTCACGCTTTATCGAGTACTGATCATATTTATCGGCTGGCTAAATAAGTTCGGACACTCTGTATGTTGAACGAACAAAACCCGAGAGAAGCAGCGAAGATACATTATTAGATTTTTACCCAGTTTTTTTGCAAACGTGGTAATAAAATTGACGTCGCAAAAGGATTAGTGGTGGGGATGATGAAAATTTTCCGTTTCATAAAAACAGAAAGCGATTGGTACCATTTTCCCACTTTCACCCAATTTTGTTTTATTCATATAGGTATATAATATGTACCTACATACCTACGTATATTATAGATCGCCAAAAATTTGTGTTCACTGTTTTGAAAAAACTATAAAAGGAATAGGGCCGAAATTTTCGCGAAAGATAGTCATTATATTAGATCCAGGTCTGATTGTAGTTTGTTGCCTATTGGTTCAGTGGTTTAAGAGAAGACTGAAAAAAACAAAATTCCTGGAAAAGTGGTTTTTCAGGATTTTGAAGAAATTACAACAGCAATAGGGTTGGAATTTTCAGGATGCATTGCTATCGTATACGTGCCAAATTCGTAGAATATTTGTGCCTATTCATATAGTAGTTTTTGAGAAAACTGGAAAAGAAAATATTACTGAAGAAAATTTTGTAGTCTTTTTCAATCTGATAGGAGTTCGATGCCTATCGATTCAATAATTTCCGAGAAAACTGGAGAACTAAATATTCTTGGAAAAGTGGTTTTTAAGAATTTTGAGTAAATCACCAAAGGGTTGGGTAGAAATTTTCACGGTAAATTTTCCTCTTACAGGTTAAATTCTGATAGAAATATAGTGCCTATTAGTACAGTAGTTTTAGAGAAAACTGGAAACAAAAAAATTGTTTGAGAAAACTTTATGTTCAGTGTTTTGAAAAAAATGCGAGAGCGATATGTTTGAAATTTTCCAGAAAGGTAGTCCTAATAAAGAACAAGGTCTAATAAGAGTCTGTTAACCTATGGGTTCTATAGTTTCAGAAAAAACTGAAGAACAAATAATTATTGGAAAAGTGATTTTTCTAGGATTTTGAAAAAAAACTACAAAAGGGACCTGTGGAATTGTAGTGAAAAGATATTCTCACCAAAAGGTAATCTACAGATTTTGCTTGTTCAACCATTTCATATGTAATCATATGGGTAAGTCAGAACCTGGACAAACATTGGCAGTTTTAGAGCTAATTTGGATGGTTTATATACGGACTTATTTACACACACACCAACACACATACATAGTGATTACGTATGTTTGTGTGAGCAGCCTGGTACTTCATTTCTTGTAGTGATAAGAAATGATGGGCTGGTTTGTGTACGGAATCATGACATATTGTATTGTTGAGACTGGTCACAGTTTGGCACTCTTACAATACTTTCATGTATGTGTAAGTAATTACAATCAAACGTAATTTATATGTTTCAGTTTACATCAAAGTGACAAATATTTTCCAGCCTTGCGATGGCAACTGTTGTCAAGAGGTCCGAGCCCTTTTACCTCATACGAGTTGAGTCCCCACAGAACCTATTTGAAATTTTCATGCAGATGCTAGTTTCAAAGAAGTATAGTGCCTATTAGTTCAGTAGTTCCTGAGAAAACTGGAAAAAACAATTGTTAGAAAAAGGTTTTTCCTGGAATTAGAAGAAACTATATAAGGGATAACACCAAAATTTTCACAAAATGTAGTTCTTATGATGGACCATGTCTGATAGAAGTTTGGTGCCTATTAATTCAGTAGTTTCTTAAAAAAATATAAAAAAATTTGAAAAAATAAGTTGCCTGCCATGCTTGAAATATATTTTTCGTATTCATACCACAAGGAGAAACCAGCTTCTTTTCTGCATTGTATTAACTTGGATTATAGGTTTTTGTTTTTAAATGTAGATGAAAATAAGCAAATTGGTTGCTGCATAGTCTATGCAAAGAAGAAAAAATAAAGACATTTTACTCAAGAGAATTTCTTTTTTGGAAAATTTTTGGGAGTAATGATCCACGAAACATCATAATTATTAAGAGTCTTACTCCACACCTCTGGAACTAATTTAAGGGTTTCAACCTTCCCAAAATTGTTTTTTCAAGAAAATCTTGAAAATTATAAATCATAGATATTATATGTAAAAAGTTTTTCAATAAAACATTTTTATAATTTAATTTACTATAAATTTGGTTATTAGACATTTTTTCATTGAGTCAATCTTAGTCACTCAAAAGACACCTTAAAGCGACGTAAATTCACTCAATATCCAAACCTTTGTTATCACAATAACTGACGTAATTTTCAGCAGATAAGACTGAAATTCATCAAATAGGTACATTCTATGCCACTTATTTATCCTACCAAGTTTGGTATAAATTTGACATACTCCCAATAAGCAATGGTCAATTTTGTGGGGTTATTTTGAATATTTTTCTTAACATCATAGAGAGAGCTCTATTCTAACAATTTTTGAAAATTTTGATATATATATATATATAAATACTATGGGTATTGATATTACAGTACAGAAGAACTTTGTAGGTTTTGTCAGCTCAGGGAATCGAACCTGGGATCTACATATTAGCCAGCTAAAAGCGGTGAACTTAATCGCACGACCATCTCACTACCAACTATAACTGGCGAATGTATTTTATATTTGACAAAATATGGAGGTTCCCACACACTCCTCCCTAGAGAGACTCAACATGAATTGAACAACATTAGATGCTGTGGGAGGTTGGATGGAGTCAGAAACACCTCTTACACCTATACACACAGGCTTATATTACCTATACGGGTTCTATTTCCACTATATAGGGTGCCATCTATTGGCAACTCAAGTTAGGAATGAGAGTTATGAATTCCACCATGCACCACTAGGGTGTGTGCGTGTCCAGCACTCGCCAAGGGTCACCAGATGTAGGTTTTATTGGCTCAGGGAATCGAACCTGGGACCTACATATTTGCCAGCTAAAAGCGGTAAACTTAACCGCACAGCCATCTCACCGCCAACTATAATTGGCAAATGTATTTTATATTAGACAAAGTATGGCAGTTCCTACAAACTTCTTTGATTTTGTTTGTTTCATTTGTTCTAGAGTTATTATTCTAAGCTATTTTATATAATTTAGTTTAAAACAATAGAAAAATTTTTTCTTTGGCAGATAATTTTTGAGAATGTGGTCTCATAAACATCATATTGAAAATCCTACCTTTGACTTCTTGATCTAATTCTTTCAAAGGGATCTAGATCCCTCCAAATTTATTTTACAAAAAAATCTCAAAAATTAGACCATAGATAGGTATACTTGAAAAATTTTCAGACAAAACATTTTCGTATACTACAAATCTACAAAACAGAATTATTAACCTAAGAACAAACGGTACTACAATCAAAACCAAAATCATTGTGATTGTTGTAATTTTTAATATTCACTCACGAACCAAAATTTTCAAAAATTATTAGAACATTGCTCACCTTATAGTGTTGAAAAAAATAATAGAAAAAATTAAGATAAATTGTAGGTAGCGCACGGGGTGTACGTCCAACTGGCATCAAAATCTGTAGGATAAATTTTTTGCATAGAATATAATTATCTACGTACTAAGTGTAAGCGTTATCAGCCGAAAATTACAGCAATTGTCGTGTTAACGAAAAATAACTAATATACTTATTCAGTAAATGTACTCACATTGAACGTATGTTTTGGATGCTTCAGATTGACTCTACGAAGAAATATGTGAGAATCAACTTTACGATAAATTCAGTCAAAAAATGTTTTGTCTGAAAATTTTCTACATAATACGTCTCGAAATTTTCGATATTGTCTGAAAAAACCAATTTTGAAGAGGTTCAAACACCCATAAACAAATTAGCCATAGCGGTGGAGGGTCGGGTTTTTTAGTATAATGTTCCAGAGACTACTCTCAACAATTTTCCGAAGAAAAAAATATTACTCGAGTAAAATATTTTTATTTTTATCATATTTGTCTAATTTGATTAGACAAGCGCTAGTTTTTTTTTTTTTGGTTATGTTTTTTTTTTTCTCTTTCACCAGAAAAAGAACAGTTTGCAACGGTTAATTTGTTTTTCATTTTAAAATAACGACGCTACCGCGTGAAAAGTGGGTAATACTCGTCGCCCTCATTACGGATGCTGTGAAAAAGTTTTATGTCTCACACTGCGCCAGAACGAAATGGAAACTTAATATCCTTATTTCCAAGTGGAAAATAATTGTAAAGAAACGACTGGAAATTCCTTCCTTCACCCGCTCCGTTTATTGTGTCTCGTAATTTGATAATATGTCAAACTTTTTGCTCATGAAGGAGACAAGTAAAGTAAAAAGGATCGTAAAAAGGGATCTTGGCTTTCATGGACTGTTGACGAAATGAAGAATGTCTGAATGTCTATGTGGCATCGAGTGTACAAGAGAAGACGACATCCTTAGAAACAGTACATTTTCATTTTTTGGATGCACTTAAAGAACGTAACGAAATAAAATTTACACGTCCAACTGGGTTTCGTTTGCGAAAAATAACAGAATCGATCGTATTTCCTTCTATTTCCTCGAACAATATAAATCATAAATAGAGAGCTCGGCGCTGGCTAACAAGTTAGTACCTATACCTACCATTAAACAAAAAAAAAAAAAAAAAAAAAAGGAAAATAGCTAGTCTGTTTTCTTTTTGACCACTACAGTTATCTGAAATTTAAATATTTTCGTATCTTATCGAAAAGGGCAAACGAATAATTTGAATTGTTTCTTTTTATTTTGAATGTCTTAAGACTTTGCTTTCGAATAAATATGTTTTCAGTGTCCTCTTAGATACTTATCCCAGTCCAAAGATGTGTTACAGTATGTTATTGATGGTATACAGTACACAAGATGTTTCAGGAAACATCTGCCAAACTGAGGAGATTGGTAGTACGTCGTAGAATCTATACACAATACATTATTATATTTTTAATACCGAGTTATAAAATGCCTACGTAAAAAAGATATTCTACTTTTTGTATACGTATGAACGTTAAGTTGCATAGAATTTCTTTAGTAGGAGTAATTTTGAAACTTCAGAAACTGACTGCTGATCTTCATCGGAGAGAAACTTAAAATTTTTATAACTCCTTTAATATGGAATATAGGGCTAATATTGACGTAAGAATTTTGTACTCGTCTTATCTAGTACTACCAACGACTGGAGTTTAAAAGTCGATTCTTGACGTTTTAAAATTACTCCCACCGCAGAAATCATATGCAATTTTCTCTACAGAGACGCATAAAACGTAGAATGTACCTTTTTTACGTAGGTATTTATACTTACATTTTATCAAGTACTAACAACCATCTAAGTTAGGTAGATATTTTGTGAAATACCCCGTCAGCCTGTATATTAATATATAATGTTTAAAATTGAGAAAGTCCTTGATATGTCAGGTAGACTAGAAAGTTTCTTTGAAAGAGGTACGAGTAAAGAAAATTCTATGAACACCTTATCTGAGACGGGATTTTTTCTAATGCCTATTTGAATGTGCGGACTAAATATTTATTGGAGAGAAAAATTCAATTAGCCAAAAACATAGGTATGAAAGTTTAATTGACAATTCAAAAGTTGGCTGCAGATACCTTTAGTCATTAACCAATGGAAAACGCTAAGATTCAACTACAAAAGGTTTAGCATGCAGCCAACTTTCGGTACAAAAAATGTGATGACTGCAGCTATCACTTGTTTTCCCTTCCTCTTACTACGGTATGTGTGCGTACGGATAAGAATGAGTCAGAAAAATAGAGAGAGAGAGAGAGAGAGAGAGAGAGAGACAAAAATAAAGGTCAACTTTAATTAGGCTTGTATTTCAACAATCTTGATTTTTTATCATCAGTTTTCATCATGAGGTTTCCTTTTTTAGCGTGGCCAGTGACTGAACCAAAAATTTATCCTAAGACGAGCTGAATTACCCGCCCTTTTGGCTGGTATGAAACGATTAATTGCAAGAAAATTGGTCAGAATGAAAATTTTTACCGAAAATTTTCAAACGTAATCACAACTTTCATTTTTTGAGAAGGTTCCGTTTCTCAGAACTGACACAGAAATAAAACCTTTAAGTAAAATTGAGAACTAACATTTAAACAAAACAGGTCCAGAAATAAAAATTTTAGAGGAAATATTGATAATAAATTACAGCTGTCAGTTTTTCGCTTTTGGACTTCTCAGAATGGAAACTAAAAAAAAAATTTGAATTACGAAGAATTGGGAAACAACTTTTAACAGAACAGCTTCAGAAGTAAAACTTTTCATTAAAACTTTTGAACCTAACTCCAGATTTTAAATTTTTAAGTTTTCATTTCTCAAAATGCACACTTAAAACCATAATCAAAATTGAAAACTAATATTCGAATAGAACCGTTCCAAAAGGAAAAAGTCTAGTGTTAATTTTCAAACTTATTATGCTTCTTCGAATAAAGAACCTGAAGCAAAACTTCTCAAAAACAATATTATGGTTGTTCAGAATTTTGTGAAAATCAGTCCAGTTGGAGGGGACAGAATGCTAGAATATAAAAAAGCAGTTTATATTTTAGATAAAGGGTATCAATATAGTATCACTTTAATAAATGTGAAAGTGAGAAATTTGTTCCCTTAAAATTCACCTTTATTACTTCATGAAATTAAAGGCACATGTGCCAACTATCAAAATTTTTTGTAGTTAACACCAAATAACAAAGGGATGTGATATATTCACACAGGTTGAACAACAACGGTGAACGATTCATTCGTCAATCGTTTACTAACAGAGAATGGCTCGACCAAAATATTTACTTCGCCCATTTATCAGTATTTGAGATTGGGAGAAGTGATTATTGTTCCTCTGTTTTAGTTTTTATCGTAAATAAATATTATATAAAATACTTCCAGCTACAAAATCCTTAACTTTTCTGTAAATAATAAATTAATAATTTTTTATTTATAATGATGCGGTGAACCGTAAATAATTTTTTCCAAAGTATACGTCATGAACTCATAATCTATTCCATAATAGTTTATTATTCTATTCTACAATTAGAATGTTTCAATTTCATCTCTTTCATCGATATGTCAAATCATTTTATATTTTTTCAACTTACTTTTTAATTGGGCAGAACTTATAATAGAAAACGAAAGCCCAGATTGATGTATAATACCTTCAAAATGTTTAAAATCATTCAATAAAACGCCACTTATTTCATTCTCATTTTGTTTGAATAATTTTGAAGAAAAACACTGTTCCAGAGAAACAGAATTCATTTTTAAACAGACCGTGTAAATATATCACATCCCAATAACAAATTGAACAGTATTACCAACTCTATTTGAGCTGAAATCTTGATTTGGCACAAGTCAAAGTGCCACCAAATGATGCTTCAGGGCTCATGCACAATCCATGTTTTCAGTCTAAAATATACCAAAATTACTAAACAGTTTCTGCCCATGTGCCAACTATTTTGTTGTTCTGCCAAAATAACAGCGAAATAATGAGTTAAACAGTGTTACCCAGATAGCACAAGCGAAAGCACCCTTAGGGCTTGTATTAAATAAAGGTAAGGGCACATGTTGTAATTTGACACATGTTGTAAAATGGCACAACTTGAATATCTTGAAATCTAACAGCGCTATCTACACAAAATTTGGATGCAACATGTATTAGGGAATAACAAAACTATCCAGGTATTAGATGTCCATACAATGCGAAATGTTATCAGTGCAGAATTGATAAAGTGTTTTCATTTGTGAAAAGTAAAATTTTTTCAAATTTCAATTTTATTCTTGAAAGCTGCACGTTGAACCGAAGTAAGTAAAACTATATATCAATCAAAAGCTTATTCTGTTCTGAGTAGAATGGTTATATACATTTTAAAATATAATCAACTTTTTAATAATTTATGGTACATTGAATGCAGAGGAATAGTGTGTTGTAAAATGACACAAAAATCAAGTTGTAAAATGAAACATTAAATAATTATTGTTTCCTTATTTATCTTAGACTTATTTGGCAAAATGCCGGAAGTATAATCCAATTTAAGAATAGAAATCGTAAATGAACCACAAACCGTGGTCAGTACACCCAAGAGCAAGTGAATGAGGCTGTTAATTATGTTTTGAATGAAGATTACAAGGTTAAAGCCGTCTTCGCATCCAATTACCACAAACGTTTTCTAACTTGTATTAACTATAAGTTAAAAAATGTTATAAGAATATAACTACCTACGCTAATTTGACTATTTATTTTACTTTTATTACATGTGTGTCATTTTACAACAGGAGGTGTGTCATTTTACAACACCCATGTTGTAAAATGACACAAAATAATTTATTACAAAATGGTCAATATCTGAGACTGAGAATGACTCTTTTTGACTTTCTAAACCATATTGTGTGGGAATTATGTCCTCTGTTCATGGTATAAATTTTGAAAATTTTACTTCAAAACTGTTGAAATTAGGGCGAAAAGAAATTTTGTGTGTCAAATTACAACATGTGTCCCTATAACAAAACTAAACGATATACTGTATTGGTTTTGTCAATTTTACTGGAAAATTCAGCAATTTTACCCATCTTTTTTTCCCACTTCAACTGGCTATTCGATCTGGTAAAATTCGGAACTTGAACTTCGAAGTTTTCAGTTTTCAGTCCTCAGAACTGCAATTGACGCGAAAACTATCAAGTAAAACTAAGAACTTACCATCGAACATTGCAGGTTCAGAACTAAAACTCTTGATGAATACTTTCGAACATAACTAAAGCTCTCAGTTGTATGAGTTTTCACTTCTTAGAACCGACACCGACAAAAAAACAATTAAGTAGAATTAAGAACTAACTTCGAAAAGAACAATTTTAAAACCGAAACTTCCGAACATAATTATAGCTCTTTAATGTAGGTACTTATTAGGCTACTATAAAGATCGTATTAAAATGAAAAATTTCAACAAATATTCTGATCTTGCCTCCCCTGCCGCATTATTTGCGTCTATAAGACATATTTTTGTAATTAATTTAGTCCAAAAGTGGTCAGCAATTTATATTTTAACAATAGAAATCATTAGTGCGCCACGTTTTCATTTTTTTTTTTTAAGTCGTATCACATAATTAAGATCGTATTTGAACCTTCAAACCTTCTCGTGGGTACAAACGTAGACGAGTAACGTTTTTGCCAAGTTGGAAAACCTAAATTTAATGTATATTATTCACAAATAAAACTGTAAAATCGTTTACAAAACCAAAAAAAAAGAAAGGCACATCGAATCGTCGCATCGAAATTTCCTATCGTCTGTAAAAGAGTTTTCTTTCGGTTTTCTTTGCTCCGTTCCCCACGTACGTCCCCTATTTCAACTTTCTTTGTTTTTCCTCAAGTGGTAAAGGAGCTCGAACGAAGAGATTGAATTACTGCTGCGTTTACGAAAACCGTATACAGACCCATATACACGGCTGGTTGATTTTATTAAAGGCTGAAACTTCACGAGCTGGTATTCATACGGTTTTGAATTTTATGTAGAAAAACTTTAAAAAAGGATAGGGAACGGATCTTTCTTCAACAATGCACGAGCCTATACTTTAGAATATAAGTATTCGAAGAGTTTGAAAAAAAAAAAAAAAAAAAAAAAGCTACAAAAAAAAAAATTTTTGCCGCGTGCCAACGTTTAAAAATGTTACTTCGTATCAAAATCATAGAAAGTTGGTGAACTGTGAAAAAAACATTAAATGCACACCTCGAAGCGTATCTGTATATAGCCTTCGCCAAAGTTTTAGTAAAAGTCGCCAACTTTTTATGGAGGGAAAAAAAAGAAGAAAGAAAGAAAAGTTTCAAGTAAATTGGTAAGTAGGTACTCGACGTGAAAGTAATTTTAATTACCATAAGTTTTTTTCTCACTTTATCTGGTTAACTAACAGAAAAAAAAAAAATCCGATAAAACTAGGGGTGAATAACAGAAATCGACCTTTAAATTAATGTAATCAGAAAAATTAATTGACCAGAATATTACAAGAGTTGAAATTATTTTATTTGAACGTGATAGAAGTAATAAGTATCATTTTTTTTACTTTGACTTACCTAGAATTAAAATCGAGATAATATAGAACAAATTTTTTTGTGATTTAATTAAAAAAAATTACCAAATATGACGTTGAACTAGATTTCAACTTTTTATTTATTACTTATTTTTTGGTGGCTAGAGAGCGGCTGTACTGAGGGGTCATAGTTGAAACCAAGAAGCCGATTATGATCAGTCTATAAGCTTTATAGCTATGTCCATAAAGCAATTATAAGGGCTATATTATACTTCTTGTTTATCACTACTTTATTAATCTATCCTAACCATATCACAATAGTTAGGTTTTATTTTCCAAAAATAACGATACCATAGTGACACTGAGGGAAGCTATTCCACTACTTTCGAGTCAATTCCACTCTTCAATTGGTGCATTTATCTTGTAAGAGTGGAATATCACCTATTGGTGTCAAACTGTTGCCGACATCACGTGACAAATTAAACAAATCTTGTATTAATAGTACTTTGTTCCCCCTTTTGTCTATTAAACGCACTACATAAGTATATATGTTTATACCTGTCAAATGAAAGATTACGATCCGCCAGTATAGAAAAAATATTTATTTTTTCAATTTAAGCTTTTGTTTGATCTTAATCGAGTATTGAAAATATTTTGAAATAGGGATAAATCTTGCCTTAAATAATGAGTAGTGGAAAAAATGAATGTTTGACAACTGCGCATTCTATTTTCACGAATTTATTCGCCACAGGTGCATTTTGTATACTATATTTAATATACATATTAATGTATTCAATATACTTATCATAACAAAAATAACTCAAAATGACGGTTCATCTTTTATCACCTTCATGTGTAAATCTGATAATAAAGATCCTAAGTAAAATGTGTTCTCAGTTCACAAAAAAAAAAAAAAAAAAAGAAAAGAAAAAGAAAAAACTATCTGGTTCTTCTTAAAGATCTAGGCAAATCTAGGTACTTCCACCAAAAATCTCTGAAAAATTCGCTGGAAAGAATTATTATTATGTTTTATTTCTTTATTATTACTTACACAATAATATTACTCATACCACTGAATGATAACTCGATAATAATAACAAAATCTAGTAAAATTAAAAACAAAAACACTGAAAACTCTTTTGTTAATAATTTTCAACCACGAGCATGACACGAGTCCTGAGCTTTGAGTATTGAGCATTGTTGTGTAAAAATGCTCAACTTCTCGTGCTCAGCATCAAAAGTTTTTGATGGGTGTGAGCTTCAGCATTAACTCTCAAGTTGTGTCCGCAGCCTGATTTGCTGTAGTTATTAACTCTGCATGACTGCGTGTGTAATGATCTTTTACTCGCGGATTGTGATTAGTGATTAGGTACTCTCGACTGGCGCGAGTAAAAAATTAATTATTTCGACTACACGCGAACAATAATATTACACAAGCACCTGTGATCACAAAGAGGATGTTTTCTCAGGTGTTTTCGGTTGCATCCGTTAACAGATGACAGACAAAAGGTTTGAGAGAGAATAAAATGTAAGATTTCTGACAGTTAAGGCTTTTTTTTTTTTTAATATAATAAACAATCTAGCTAATCCATTCTGACAAATACATGAAAATAAAGCCAAAAAATAATAATGAAAAAATAAAATTACAAAAAAAAAAGATTCGAATACTGGTTTCAGGGGTGACAATCCTGGTCATTAGCAATTATAAGTATTATAACCTTCGATAATGCAAATAAAAATATCCTCTTCAACTGCATGTAGACGGTTCTTAAAATTACTCAACATGGAAACTATAGTGGGACGTTGAGTGACGCCCAACTATGGAAAAAAGTTATAACTTACTATTAGAATTCTATATTATACGTATGTATGATGGTGTCGTGGTTCCGCCCACGAGTCCCCTGCGCACTAGCGATGCGCAGGGAACTGGCCACGACTGGAAGATACTGGGCTGAGGCGTCGCTGTTCAGTTGTTGTCTGAACACAGAGGCGAAAGCTAGGTGTGTGACGACGACTCATTTTTATTGTCCTTGTGACGTTAAACGAACATTTGTAAACTCCTACCACTACATGGTAGCAGAGCAACAGTGTTCCCCCTGGACCTCTGGAACTGTTAGATTTCATGTCCTCTCGAAATTATGTTTCGTATGGGAATTTAAATCAACAAAAAACTACGTTTTTTGGCCCAGAAAAAACGGTTCTATGAACTGAAAATAATAGCTTCCACTCAAAAATATTTTGGATAAAATATATCTGCCCTAATAATTATCGGTTCTACGTAATTTGGCTTATAATTTTGACCTTGTCTCGAAATAATTTCGAACACATGGACTAATATTAGCCTAAAAACGGAATTATATTCTGAACAAAAAGCAGTAATATTACTGGAAAAAACATTCTCGTATTCATAATACGCAAAATGGATGTCAGGTAGCAATTCTACTCGAAAACATTCATCGTATATAATACGCCTAATGGCCGACGAAAAAATAATCAACATTATTTTTCCGCCGCCCCCAGTGATATACTTTGTCTTCGCTATTAAATAGCGCACAAATATATTGTCGAGCTTCAATCCTTTTGTTAAACGAAAGAGAATTCGAGACATCGAAAACAATTTTTTGTTGTATATCTCTCTCGAACTCGTACGTTTCTAGGAAACGAGAAAAAAAGAGGCAAAAAATCGTTCGAATTTACGAAAAAGATGTAAAAACTTACGATCGACAGCGATGCTTCATTGGACAGGCTTCGACCTGCCGCTGATTCACTCGATACATCGTGCGACTTAGTTATGCCTCACGCACACAAACGCAATTATCTTAGCAAAATACGCTAACACACTCACACAAACAGAGTTTGCTGCAGTGAGCTGCGGATGCAGCGACGGTTTACGCATGCGCATTGCAAATGGTTGAACAACACGTTCTGCATAGTATCCCTATGAAACAACCCCGAACGTCCATTGGCCTTTACGTATAAACAACTTTGTTGCGCCAATTAATTTCTAATTAATTTATGTGTTTGCCGTCTTTCTTTAATTGTTTTCCTCCTCATGTGCGTAATTTTATCTGCTCGTAATTTTATTACGCAACTTTTTAACATACGCGAATTTTGCGCCATCTTTTTTATCGAAAATTTTTTTTTTCTCAAAAATTTGCGATTTCATCATTCCCCCCTGGGAGTGTAGTGGTCAAGAGTTTTCAAAGTTGATACCGCCACAAAGCCCAGTTATCATGGTAAGTACTTTGAAGATTTTTTGAATCATTAAACTTACAGTTTTTCAAAGTCCCAATGGTAGCGGCAATTTTAATTTTCGTAATTTATTATTACGCACAAATGTAAAATTTGCAAATTTCTTATCATAACCTATAGTGAATATAGTGATGTTATGATTATCCCCTAAAATTGATAATTTTAGTCATTATTTAATAATGTATTGGGATCCTAAGATCGCTTCACGGTCTTAGCCAAAAATAATTTTAGACATAATTAATTATTACGAGTGCATTTTCGCGTCTCAATAATCACTTATCGCCACAGGGTGACGCCAAAATTTTTTTTGAAAATACCTGGCAATTCTTGCATCAATTTCATGTGTAAAAAACGTAATTTTGTCTACGGGTCACGCCCGATTTTTCGTTTTTTCTAAACACTTAGAAAAAATTTAGACCCACATGAAAACGTAAATAATTTACAAACATTCTACTTAAATTTTGATTACAAAAATTCATGAAATATCAAAATCGTATCTAAAATACGTCAAAATTATCCCGTAATTTGAATTACGCCCTGATATTTTGTTTGTCATACGCGAACAAAGTATGCGTAACCTTGACACTCATCGTAACAAAAATTTTTGTGCCGATGACATCGTTTGTAACTAGGTCACTAGTACAAATTTACGAATGAACCCCTAATAGGTTAGGGACTCGTAATTATTTTATATTCGATCATTTTTCTTATAGAAAAATTACGTAATTAATTACGCACCATTAATCGAATAAATCTACGATTTTTTCCCAACGTACCTCTGAACATAAATAAATTAAAATTTGTTTTTGTTTTCTATTATCATAATAGCATCCTTCTTCGTGTACTTGTTCACAGAGTGAAATGAGTCAAGACACGTGTCCCCCGACCACCTCACGTGGTGCTGATGAGATCGACCGATTACTCGATCCGGATATGTTGTTGAGGGAAGAGGAAAATAACAATCCTCCACCTCCACCTCAACCGCAATCGCAACCACAACCACAACCGATTCCAGATCCACCCATGCCAACATGGGCAGAAGAGGTTGATGCAGATGAAAATCAGCGTCTGGCGGATGCCATCAATCCTCGTCGAACACCTGTTCGGTGGGTGGACGATAATGCGAATACAATTCCGCCACTCACACGCACGCAACGTGCCCCATTGACGTCGAGCACAACAACGGATAGCACCGAGGAGCGGAATCAATTCATCGTCACAATCGAAGATTGTGAGGAGTATATGTGTTACCTTGAGGATTTGCTCAATACACCTGTAGCTCCGGGCCGTAATTATGATCACATCCTGAACGAAGATTCAGCGATTAAGGCCACGATTAACGATCTCGAGTTCCCACCTCGCGGCCTCGAAAAGGAAATTCTTCTCGACGCTCGTCGTTACAGAAGAAAACTGTTGGTGCTGCAGAGTCGTATCCAAACCAAGTTTGGCAACCCCAATCCTTCACAAACCGTACAGCCAGTACGCCAAGAGGGTGACCAGGACGCCGCTAAACGTGACGAAGAACATCGTAAACAGGAGGAGGAGCGCCTAGCCAAAGAGGCACTCATCGGTGAGCTTGTACCTCAGGTCTGGGATGCGTTGCAGCAAGTGGCCATTGATCGTAGATCATTGACCACTTCTGAGCATCGTGTTCAGGAGCTGCGGTACAAGATAGCGAACAAACTTCAGATGGATTTGGAGGAATTTATCAAAAAGTTTGTCACTGAGGGTGCCTCCAAACCCGAACAGTCTAGTTTGCAGGCAGGTGGCAGCGATGATACATCGTCTCGTCCGAAGAAACTGTACGGCATAGTCACAGGTAATAATACTTCATTATTATCAAAACGTCCGTCACTCCCTACCCTTTTGTTAGGTGAGGCAAGAATTGAAGGAGAACCCAGTCCCAAAAGGACTTGTTCGGAACCACCTTTAATCCCCCCTCAACCCCTTTTGACATCTAACCCCTCATTAGAAATAATGCATAGGGAACCCAATCAAAATCTATTGACATCGCCTAACTCAGCAGATTTAAATAAATCGACTGAAGTACCGATGGATACCGATGTTATCATTGAAAAGCCCAGTAATCCTAATTACATTCCAAAATGTTGGGAACACGATTCGAATAATCAAATTGATATTGGATTTGCGAATTTAAAACCCCCCAAATTTTATTTGGAAAAATGGGATGGTGATATTCTAGGATATCCTGGCTTTATCAACGGTTTCAATAACTACGTTAATAAACGAAACGATATAGCCATACCCCAAAAAATAAATCTTCTCCATGGCGCTCTACCAAAATTCTTAGTCGAAAAAATCAGCCATTTTTCTCCAGATAACATAGGTTATGTACAGCGACTGAAATTTTTACACAGTCGATATGGAGACGAATCTAAGATTCGAGCTGAAATGTGGCTAAAGTTAACCGCATATTCTACGACAACTAACGACATTACGTCAATACTTGACGCGTTAGATACTTTGACTGTCATGGTTGACAGATATCGTTTGGTAGCCAACGTCATAGATGAGGAGCAATTATTTAATATAATTGTGAAAAGATTTCCCCCCTCGCTCGTACCAAATTACTTTAAAAAGTGGCGAGCGTCATGTCAAACACATCTTTGAAGCTGTTAGATCTTTTATCAAAATAAGAGAATTATCGGAACCCATCTGTACTTCTGTACCAAACAAGGGCAATAAAACTAACAATCAGTCAAATAGGAATCAATTCCAATCAAATCGAAATTTTTCACAACCTAAAGGCAGGAAAAATTTCGCAGTCCTTTCGCAAGAATCTGACCCAGCCCCTCGAGGAAAGAATAAATCCAATCCTCGTACACAATACAAAAGGCGTCAAACCAAAACAGAAGAAGATGACTTACAGCCTAATTCTTCTGCTGTAGATCCTGATGGAAGTCAGTATGTGCAGACGCCTTCCGGACAGCGCATACCAGTGGCCATGGTACGATTGGCGGTGGTGCCCCCTACACCTTGCATCTTTTGCAAAGGGAAGCACCACTCACACCTCTGCCGTGTGAAAAGCACGCTGGAGTCTCGACAGGCGCATTACTCTAAACATAAACTATGCAACCGTTGCGGATTCTCTCATCCGGAAACTCCAGTGTGCCACATCATCCCACCAGTCCACTGTAGGTGGTTCCAGTGCGCCAGCACCAAACACCACTCAAACTTCTGCCCGAAGGTGGAATACCCTATCTCCCCAGGCCGTGTGGATGCATGGATAGAGTACCTTTGGGAGTGCAAGAAGTACTTGCCAAAAGGTAACATTACTAGTAGAAATACTAATCTGGATGTAAACATTTTTGGATCTAATCCAAATAAACCTTTACAGACGATCCCAGCTACCGTCGTAGAGCCAACCATTGAGATTCAACGCGACGAATCTAATGATTCGAACAAAGTTCAGTCAGTTGCCGGGACTCCAGTATTAAGTGAGTGTTTTACATTTTTTAATACTCGAGATAAAGACGCTCATTTTTTGACCTTTACCTCGTATGTCCTCGCTCCAAACGAACCTGATCCCGTAAAAATCAATGGTTTTTTCGATTGTGGCAGTAAGCATAGCTACATGTTCTATTCCTATGCCTACGAATATCTGAAAGATAATCTCTCAGATTATGCGGATATCATAAAATTTCGTGGCTTAGCTGGACAGATGTCCAAACAAATTAGAACACAAAAAGTTAAATTTCATTTAATTAAACATGATGGAATGAAAGTTCTCATGGAAGCTAATACTGTCCTCCACATAACTGATAATTTATCAGAATTCGATTTCGAAGAATTTAAAAAACGGTATCCAAGATACAAAAATATTGATTTCTCAGGTCTGGATCGAGGACTCTCTATACAATTACTTGTTGGAAACAATTACATGTGGTCTTTTATAAAGCACATAAAGCACTTGTCTCCCACCCTGCAACTAATTGAGACTGACTTCGGAGCAATGTTAGGAGGATTCCTAGGATCTTCCACCGAATGTGACGTATTCGATCCCACTTTCTTCACATCCCCAGAAAGCATCGAAAATTTTCGGAAATTAGATGTTCTCGGGATCAAAACTAACAATTTAGTTGAAGATGATGCTGAAGCGGAAGCTTTGCATTTGTTCTATAAAAATATAGAAAAGGTCAACAATCGATATCGCATACGGTGGTTATATAAATATAATCCCCCACCGTTAGTCAATAATCGACAGTTAGCCTATAAACGTTTAGAACGTCAGTTACCTAAACTGCAAAAAGATCCAATCTTCTTTCTTAGATACGATCAGTATTTTCTTTCTCTAGTAGACTTAGAAATGATCAAACCTATCGATAACGATAGACCAGCAAAGCTGGTGCACTACTTACCACACAAAGGTGTTTACGATCCTACAAAGAGTACACCACTCCGAGTAGTTTTTGACGGATCAGCTAAGTCTAAGAAATCAAATCGTTCTTTGAACGATTGTATGCACAAGGGTAAAGTCATACTAGCCGATCTAGTATCGATGTTAGTCAGTTTCCGTAAAGATCCTTACGCAATAATTGCTGACATCAAAAAGGCGAAACACCAGATAGGTCTTCACCCCGAAGATAGAGACGTCACACGTTTTCTATGGATTAAAGATCCGAATTTACCTATGAGTTCAAATAACCTTAGAACTTTTAGATTCTGTCGTGTTCCTTTTGGAATCATTTCAGCTCCTTTTTTATTAGCAGCATTGCTTTTACACCACTTTCATCAAGTGGACATGGAGTTTCATGATAAGTTCCTAGAACGTTTCTATGTCGATAATTTGATAGTATCCGTACCCACGTACGAACAAGCTATAGATCTCTATACCAAATCTAACAAATTATTCAACGACATCTCCATGGAACTGGCGCAATGGGGCACGAATTGTAAACCTTTGAGAAAAGACTTCGATTCGGAATTTGCCCTGACTGAACCACTTATCAAAGTACTAGGCCTATATTGGGATATGGACCATGATGTATTATTCATGCCTAACCATAAACCATTTGTAAAACCTTGGACTAAGAGAACTTTTCTTAGAGTACTTTCCTCCTTTTACGACCCCCTAGGCTGGTTTGCTCCAGCATTCGTTCCATCTAGAACGTTTATGAAAATCCTATGGTCCAAAGGACTGAAATGGGACGAACCTATACCAGATAATTTACAAGTCATAGCACAAGACATCCTTGATGATCTTAAAATATGCATGTCCTATTGTTTGCATAGACAATTCTATGAAGGAACATACGACCCAACTGTTTGCCAACTTCACGTCTTTGCGGACGCTTCTCAAACAGCATATTCTATGACAATTTACATTCGATTCTATAACAAAAAATCAAACTGTTATGCAGTTAGATTCGTTATAGGAAAATCTCGCGTAACACCCATGCGCCCGATCACAATTCCTAAATTGGAGTTGATTGTCGCACTTATTGGTGCGAGAGGATTGCGTGCATTACATAAACCACTCGGTTTGCATAATGTACCCACTTTTCTTTGGTCTGATAGTAAATGTGTTCTCACATGGCTATTAGAAAGGAAAGTCCATCCTCAGTTTGTCAAAAATCGAATCGATGAAATCAAAAGTATACCTTCTGTCGAATATCGACATGTACCATCATCGGAAAATCCTGCGGATGTAGGTAGTAGAGGTTTATCGGCCAAAGACCTTAGCCAATCTAGTTGGTGGACTGGTCCTACTTGGTTATGCCAAGATGAAAAACTATGGCCCCAAACCGACCTTCATATCATTGAAAGTCTTCCAGACACATCCGAAGAATTAGATACTACCGTATTTTATATTCTGAAAGATGCACTCAATGTCTCCTCTACTAATACCGATTCTCTATTCATCGCCGATGAATATATTTTTGACAAACGTCACCCCGCCAAAATTCAACGAAAGTTGAAGTCCCCCAAAAACCTGATCCCACACTTTCACATTGACTCACAAACTGATCAATGTGAAGTTATCTTGCCACAGCATGAAGTCCTTGCTACAAGATAGATCCCTGATGAACCAAGTTCATCTCAAGCCGTTGATTTGTCCACCAAACCTCCAAATCGGAAATGGGAAACACCTTTCGCAACATTTATTCATCCGCCGATGAATACTCCGTTCAATATTAATATTGATAAATTCAACACTCTATCTAAAACAGTACGCACCTTCTTACAATGTTTAAGAGCCGTACGGCGATTTAGTAGACGTAGAATTAGACGGACTAGGTCAATTTCTCCTTATGCTGTTATGGATTGTACTTTCCATTTCGCACTTCTTTGCTTCATACATGCGGACCAAAGAAAACACTTTGCCAAATTGTTTGAAGTGTTGGAGAAAGATAAACCCCCTCCGTACGTCTCGTACGAAAAATATCACATTCTCATAGATCCGTCTGGGATTTTGAGAACTGTCAATTATCTTCCAGATATTGAATATGCTAAAGATATGTTATCTCCTATCTTAATGCATCCCAAGTCACAGTTAACTAAGTTAATTTTGATGCATACGCATACCACCAACGTACACACAGGTACGAAATTCACGATTGCTGACTTTAGAAGACACTACTTTGTTCCAAAGTCTCTCAAAGTGTTACCCCCAATTCTAAAGAAATCATGCATCCTTTGCAAGAAAGCCGAAACTCGACCTTTCAAGCAACCTACATTCTCATCCTTACCGGATTTCCGCCTTGTACCGTTTGTACATCCTTTCACTTACACAGGCGTGGATGTATTTGGCCCGTTCATGGTATTTGATAATTACTTGCCAAAAAAGAAATCCCAGTTGGCCACGCCAACCACTCCACCTCATAAAAAATGGGTGTTGATTTTTACTTGTTTATCGACAAGAGCTGTCCATCTAATCTCAGTATCGAATCTATCTACTGAAGACATTTGGACAGCGTTTATAACCTTTTTCGCAGATAAAGGCACGCCAAAAGTTATCTTATCCGATAATGCGGCGCAATTTCACCTTCTCTCCTTTTACCCAAGTACTGGACAGCGTTCTCTGAAGAACGGAAAATACAAACTAGCTTAGATGAAAAGGCCATCAAGTGGCACTTCATCCCGGCTAAAGCTCCATGGTATGGAGGAGTTTACGAAAGACTGATAGGTATTATAAAACAAGTATTTTATAAAACCCACGGTTACAACTCTGTCTATAAGAACACCTTCAAGGCAAGTTTGAAAGATATTCAAACGATGGTGAATAGAAGACCGTTATGCCCATCTCCGGATGAGCTTGATCAGCTAACACTCATGCCCGCACATTTCATGCGAGCGAACTTAGGTTACCTAAGCAATCCGATTGACCAATCGAACCAAGATCCTACTCCCACAGCAAAACAGTTGATAGACTCTTGGAAACTTGACCAAGACTATCTTCAGAAAATGTGGCTAGTATGGAAGAGGGAATACCTCCTCTATCTGAGAGATAGACCACCCTCTGCGCTATCTAACCCAGGCCGCACGGTACCGTTTTTACTTAAGGTAAATGACATCGTTCACGTTTTGGACTATACATCCAAATCCGGTGTCTATAAACTTGCAAAAATCACTGATTTAGAGAAATCTCGTGACGGCCAGATCCGTCACGCTCACATAGAATTCTCCAGCAAGAAAACTTCCACAAGACCTATTAAGTTCTTGGCTCCTTTGGAGTTGAACAACAGAAATGTTGAAAAGTAGATACTGTGTATCGACTACCTCCGATACTTTGTATTGATACCTCCGACTGAATCCCTGATACGACATGAGTAGACTATGACAGACCATTACTGACTTTAGGGTACGCCATAATTGGAAATTATGCTCCTAAAAACAGCATAACTACGATTTTTTGGCACCCACTATTACTGTCTAGTGCTTTGTAAAAGTCCACGGGTAATAGGTGTCAGAGCGCGCTTCCAGCATCTTTGATGTTTAACCGACTCGCTAATTCCTACTATTCCTTTGCAGAAACTGTGATCTTTGGCCACTAACTTCGTCTTATCCTTATTCGTCTCAATGTCCGGCAGTTGTGACGACTTTCTTCGAAAGTAACGTCTTTACCATGGTTCCTGTCAATCGTCAAACGTTACTTCGTAACGAACATAGTTTAGTTTTAGTTTAAGTTTGTTTTTATTTTTTTTGTCTTTTTGTCTTTCTTTTTGACGATCCTCTACCTACATGTACTGTGATTACTATTATTTTAAATAAAGTTGTTTTCATTTTTTTGTACATGCGTGTCTAATCTTTTCTAGATTTCAGGTGATTCAGTGGAGGTGGCCTCCAAAGGCCACCCAGGCACACTGCCCCCAGTGTTGTGGTTCCGCCCACAAGTCCCCTGCGCACTAGCGATGCGCAGGGAACTGGCCACAACTGGAAGATACTGGGCTGAGGCGTCGCTGTTCAGTTGTTGTCTGAACACAGAGGCGAAAGCTAGGTGTGTGACGACGACTCATTTTTATTGTCCTTGTGACGTTAAACGAACATTTATAAACTCCTACCACTACAGATGGTCCTCACTTTTCTCCACCAGTAGGCATTCTTTTGTTTTTGTGACATACCACTTACATATTTTTGTGATGTCGTGTGTACTTATATGTCTTTATATATTATACAAGTTCTCATTTAACCAAATTCTCTCCTTGCCTGTACTTTGAATGGCGAACATTCTAATTCTATTTTATCACAATAATAATGTACTGTTTTATTTGTTATTCCAATTTTTAGGTTAGTGAATTGTTTTCTATTCCACTTGTGGGTATTTTTTCTGTTGTTTAAATGGTAATTTTTTCATTGTGCTAAATGGTCACTGGACATATAGGAAAGTTTTTCCATAATTCAGAGTATAAGTAAATAAATTTAATATGAATGAGATAGGTTGGAAAAAGAATGTGTGGGAACCGCGATACTATGCCTAATACATAATACATTCACCAGTTATAGTCAGTGGTGAGATGGCCATGTGGTTAGGTTCACCACTTTTAGCTGGCAAATATGTAGGTCTCAGATTTGATTCCCCAAACTGACAAAACCTACAGAAGGTAGTAGAATCAAATTTTCACAAATGGGTGTTTCGGATATAGGCTACCTAATTGAATAAAAGAGATTTTTGTCCTGAAACTGTAATCAGTAACTTCTGACACAACTAATTAAGTAAAAACTAAACAAACAAAAAACCATCAACGACAAACCAAAAAACGAAAAAACAATAGATTTCTTCCATCAAATCACTAATTTGGAAAACCGAACTTTTTTTTTGTTTTTTGCCTTATCTTGCATACTCGTTACAAATACCTACATACATCAACTCCAGCGACTCTATATTTCATTTTTTTTCCATCCCTTTTGGTCCGTCTGCGTCCATTTCTTCGCCATCCCTCCAGCCTCCTCCCGCGCTTTATCTCTCGCTCTCTCTCTCTCTCTCACACACACACACATACACTCACATTCGCTTACTCACTCTTTCGGCGTAAATGACTTCGTAACAATTAAGGATGGCCCGGGAGTTAGATATTTTATGAGCTATAACTAGAACGATATATTATACGCTGGAAAATGTTCATAACTTTCAAAACCGCGCACACGGATATTAAGTCCTCTCAACGAAAAACGTTTTAAATTATATACACACCCGGAGTCGACACTACCGTGAGAATGAGAAAGACAGATATGCATAAAGTTGGAAAGAGTCGAAGTTAGAGGGGGTAAGAGAAAAGGTCGAACTGGAGATACAGAAAGTGAGACGAAGAAAGAGGAAACAGAGAAAAGCGTGAAAACGTGAACAGTTTTTTGACTGAAAAAAAAAAAAAGTATATATATACATATAATGTAAGTATAATAAAAAATAAATAAATAAATAACAATATATATATATATATATATATATACTCGACGAAAGTAGAACCTCCTCCTTTTTTTTTTTAAGTCTGTTAAAAATAGGGGCACTCGTCTGGAAATTTTAAAAAATTTTAACGTCGTACCCTACTAGTTTTGAAAGAACTCCAAAAATCATTTTTACCCTATCTTAGCGAGTAATCGTTTTTATTTATGACAAAGTTTTTCCAGTGGTGTGTTTTTTTTGGGTTTTTTTTTTTTTTTAAATGGTTTATTGTAATACTGTTATGTTTTTTGTGTTTTTATTTATTTATTTTTATTTTTTTGTTCGTATATGCGTGTCTCATTTCAAAATATATGTTTACATAGCAAAGTCTGCGGTTGAGAAGAATGGTACGTTTAGTATTTTATTATATTTTTGGGTGAGTGAGAGGCGAGTGGGAGGAAAGGCTGAAGAGAAGAACAGACCGAAGAGTTTATACACTCATTATGTAAATTTTTTTTTTTTTTTTTAATCACTTTAATTTGAAAGATTTTCGCTGCATATAGTAGGTAGTTCATTTATCAAAATTTGCACACGACTTGAAAGGGTGAAAAAATTAAGTTTGAAGAGCGCAAAATGAGTGGTTATTTTCGTAAATAAGTGATAACTTCGTACGTAACCCGACTATTCTACGCGGTCATAGTCAGATTCGAAAATAAGTAGGCCTACCCAAACAGTCTAGTGTGGCATAAAGTTGCATAAAGCCTCTTATTTTGTGATAAATGACTTTATTCGCATTTGAGGGCTGCAGAGATTATCCAGAAACCTGTCAAATGAGGATCAGTTTCGTGAAAAACGGATTTCCAATGGTCGTTCTATGGTTACAGAAACCAAATTTGATCGAACACCTTTGAAACAATAAGTAACTTACACATAAGATAAAACTGCCTTCACCATTACTTGTCGTCGCGTGGTTTGCGGTGTGTATTAACACTTTTAAAGAAAATTTCCAACTCCCCTAAAAATTTTTTGTACAAAATAGTAGGTACCTACAATAATTTCAATTTCCAATTCTGCTTGAATCTCTCATTTTACATTAATTTGAATCAGAATGCCCGTATACTGTGTAATATTGTTATGGAAATTATATCCCCACAAGCAAGACTTATTTATCTATCTACCTATCCACTAAATCGATCGATATAATTACATAAAAATGAAACAGTTTTTTTGTCACAAGTTGACTCCACAACCACTGAACCGATTTAAATGAATCTTTTACTAGATTAATCGTTCTGATCCTCTGCTGGTTTAAAATTAATAAATTTGAAAATATTTCAGATAGAATTTCAGTTATCTTCAAGAGGAAGAATCCTCAATTTGATATTATGTGACTGCGTGCATGTATTAGTTAGAAACATATATGACTCCAATTTTGTTGTTTTATTATTTTGTTTATCAACTTTGGTGTTTTTGTTGTACGCCTTTATATGTCATTGTGAATACAAATATATCGTCAGCTTCTTGGAAGAACTCACCAAATCCACTATTTTTCAAAAATATATTATTTTGTATCAAACCATCAGGAATAAAAATCTATTTCAATTGGTAGTACTCATTAAAGCCAAATAGAAATAGCCAGCTGCGAAATGCGGTTTCAAACAATTCACCCAGTCACAAAACCCACTTTTTTTTCGCTGGTAAATATAGCTATTACGTAATGACAAGTAATTCTTTATCGACCTGAAGTTTATCGACTCTTTTTCAAAAACATGATTTATTAAACCAAACTGAAATTCGGTTTTTACTCGGCTAACCAGTTTGAAGAAGCTGATGATATACAGCAGTGATTTTCTTTCATTTTCCTGAATTTGTCATCCCTGCAAAGCCCAGCGCAACAGCTAATTTTTTACAATACCCATGCAAAAAATAGACTTTTTGCAACACCCGTTTATAAATTTCATTTTATACATGCATGTATAAAGCAGGCAATTTAAAACCATTTAGGACAATCTATAATGTATTTACTGTATACATCGCCTTGGGCCGATGTGTCATTTTATACACTGGTACTACTTACTACCGAACATAGCTTATATCGTCATTTTTTTTTTTTTTTTGTAAAAATATCTTCCTTATGGGCATCCAAATTTCGGACATCTACATATTCTTAGGCCAGCACCATAGCCACTACACCACAAAGTTGGGTCGAAAGATAGGGAATAGTTTGAGTTTATACGTTACCCATTGGCAAAAATATTTATTTAAGCATATTTACTGTGGGGACAATACTCGTATGAGGTATAGAGCTTCATACCCCTCGATGACAGTCTCCACCAAAAGGCTGGCTTATTTTTGTCTCTATGACACTAAACAATTACATGTACGTACATTTGTATGTTCTTACCTGCATGTATATACAAGTAAGATACATTATACAAACCGTAACAAATTACCTTATAAAGATCTCAGTGATATCACAGTCCAGTACCAAATGTGCTGCGTCATTTCTTATCACTCTACGATATAAGAAACGACATAATGTTATGACATAATACCATATGTATGTGCATCTGTGTGTGTGCTAAATACCCTATATAAATTCACGGAGCTGGCTGCAAGATTTACAGGGTTTATCTAGGATTTGGCTTTCCCATACATTAGGGATGGCAAACATCAAACTTTTCCTTATCGATAACTATCAATAGTTATCGATAATTATTCCAAAATTTCAAAAAATTTAATTTCTATTTTCTAATCAGTTAATCAAGTATAAAATCTCAATCCCAGTAATTTTTTATAATATAAAAGGTGTAAAAGGTATAAAATGTATTATGATTTTTATGAAGAGTTGATTAAACAGTTTCTCATAGTTCATTACCTGGATAAACATATTGAAAAATATGAAAAAAATTAAATTTTCAGCATCAGTTTTTAATGATGGAACATGCACTAGGAAATGTAAAATTCAACTCTCAATGATCAATTGAATATATTATCGAAGAATTAAAAGAAATAACCTCACTTCCGAGTTTGACATTTCAACTTTTGATTTTCAATATTTTCTTTCAATTTCTAGCATTTTTGTGGGTTTTTTAAAATTTTTTTTGTAACTCCTGACTTGTTTGATAGTTATTGATAATTTTTTTATTGTCGATAGCTTACCAATAAGGCTCTTGTCGATAACTATCGATAACTATCGATAGTTTTGCCATCCCTACCATACATTTGTGTATGATGTGGCAGAACATGCAAAGCTGTTGATTACCTTCTATGAGTGAATACTTCTCACAACAAGGTATTCCTCATTTACATTTTTATTTTTATTTTTTAGTGGGGGGGGTGTTGCAAAAAATAGTGTATGACATTCGTATATATAGAAGGTGATTGATAAGATGTGATTTGCATTACTTCCTTTTGGCTCGTACTGTAAAAATCACACTTGAATCAAAATCACCTACTTTATACACATGTATCACAAATAACTATTTCATGCCTAAAAGAAACCATTTTTTCCAAGGGCAAAAATTGAGAATTTGTGCCAGCTCACTTGCAAATTCATTCACTTTCTGTACTGCTGTCTTAACTGTGTATGTACACTTTTGATTTGGCTTACTTTACACATTAGGTACTTTGAACATATTTTTCGTTCCCAACTTTGCTTTTTTCATATAACTTTTTCTATTGTGTATTATGAAAAAATAATAGTGTGTGAATGTGTGATTGCTACTCCACAATTTGTATCACTCATCTTTGTCTCGTACTGCAATCACTTCACTTGAATATTACTACCACGTTCGTACTTCTTACACTTCTATCATAAATAACTACCTACCTATGTATTTTATAATGAAACCATGAAATGTAGACTATAATTTTGAACACATATAGCGGAGGTACTCTTTTTCAATGAGCCTATTTTCTCTAAGGGTCTGGGAAAAAATTTTACTGCATACTATACATGTGCATCTTGCCAATATTTATTTCTTCGCTTACTGCACAAATTTACACGATTGTATCCTTGTCACAAAAAAATGCAGTGGGTAAGAAGTAAAGACTTGCAGAGAGAATGTAAAATATTAGGCAGTTCCGGAACAAATGTGAAGTTATTGAATGTTTCAAATTTTTAAAGAAAACACTCCTTAAAAATATTTCAGAGTCATTAGAAAAAACATTCCACGTTGAAACTTCACTTTGCTCTGCCTTCGGCACCTATATGGTCCAGAAATGAAATTCCCATGTTAATGAAAAAAAAAACAAATATACATGTAAACAAACAACAAAAATTATTATTTTAAAACGAATATTGCTAAAGTAATTTTTACTGTGCTCAGAGTGGGGGAGGAAATATTCTTATTTAAGAAAATTGTGACAATAAATTGTCGGGCTCATTCGCAGTGTTAAGTTAGATGATATAAGCTTTATACGAACACCAGTTTTTCCATTGACTTGAAAAGTTTTGGTTTTTCTACGATTTATTTTATGACAGCATTCCACCCTTCCATCCACCTCCCGGATATTTCTGAAACTTTTTTTCCAAACTTCGAACATCAATTTCATCAACTTAATACTTACTATAGAAAATATTCCGAATTAAATAAATTAGTATTCACTCCATTTTAAGCCTTTTCATCAAATGAAGACAAAAATTTGGTTTGGAAATGTAGTAATACTTGGATATTTTAAATTACATTCCGTAAAAATAAAAAAATAAAAAAAGATTTAAAAAAGTTAAAGAATGGAATGAGAAAAAGAAAACAACGAAAGTAACGAAAAAAAAAAAAAAAAATTAAGAAAAGAATTTTGCGAATAATTATTAAAATCCTGGAAGCACTGCTGGCGAAAAGGATTAATTTCTTTCGTCTGCTACGAACGTATAACATTATTCGAACTAAAAGAGGAGTCATCAATAACAACAAATATTTAAGTAGACTCTTCTCGAAAATTAAGTGAAAACGATTTTCGGCGATGCCTGCGTACTCCCTCGTGATTTCATAACTTTCTCCTATATATATATATTTTTCTTTTTCCTTTTCATCTTTCCAGCCATTTTCTTTATTTTCTTTTGTTTTTAGGGTTATCCTTTAACTATCTCTCTTTCTCTTTCTCTCTCTCTCTCTCTCTCTCTCTCTCTCTCTCTCGCCCTCCCTCTAATTCTCTTTCTCTGCCCTCCCTTCACAACACCAAAAAGAATGAGAGAAAAAAATTGAAGAAAGTAATGCAATTTTGGCTTTGTTTATTTAGACGTGTAAAAAAGCTACGTTACAAACCAAACGACGACTGGTGAAGTCGATCGAAAGAGCAAATACTCTCATCTATTTGCTGATTATTCGAATCCATAAATGTGTATGCTATACTGTAAGTTGTTGTTATACTTATATGTACATGTACAGACTGTGCAGCAGATAATACCATATATATGTATATATACAGTATACCTATATATACACGTCGATAAAACAATTCCACTTCATTGAATGTTACAAACATTTTTTTGTAAATTTCGTTCATTTGTTGTTGGATAACTCGACTGTCTGAGCGTAAATGGTAGATCGTATTCCAAAAATTTGTTGCTGTTTTTATCGCAGATACAGTACGTAGGTAAGGTGCATATATATACTGCAACTGAGGCCACCGGATACGTGATTGGAAAGAAATGTAACGAACTGGAGAGGAAGGAGATCGATTAATGTGTTTCGAAGGAAGGTTAGAGAGTGATATTGGGTTTTCGTTGCAAAGCGAGGTACAAAAAAGCACGAAAAGCATGTCGGTGAATATAATCGTAGTTGAAAAGATGACCATTTAAGATAACAGTTCCCTCCATTAATGTAATTGTATTCGGAGAAATACAATAATCTCTGGCGGATTCTGGATTCTCCAAAGAGAACAGTGGTGGCAACTTTCGTGTTTCATGTTTTACCTATATCACACGGAATTTTCACAAATTGACCAAACCTTAAAATCAAAGTAAAGTAAAAAGTTGGGAAGAAGATTTTGAGAGAGGTAAGAGTCAAAAGTAAAATGGGATCTGATGGAATTTCGTTACCCTATCCCATTATTAGTTATCATTTATTATGCTTTAAAAGGCTTCCTGTTTTTGGTTCAAAGAGTTGTTTCAGTTATCTGTTTTCATTGTTGTAATTGTATACAGGTCTGTTGTAAAAAAAACTAGAATTTGAAAAAGAAAAAAGATGGACAAAAAAATTATTAAAAAGGAAAACATAATTTTTTTAGAATCTAACTAGAATGTTATAAGACAATCGTCTTTTTTTTTTTAATGAAACTTTTCAAATTGGGAGCAAAAATTAAACATAGAATCTAATTATATTGATAATTATTAAGTTAAGAATAAAAAATTAAATTTGTCAAGAATAATATTATTCCTATACTATATTATAAAATACTACACCTAAGTTAAAAACTGTTGGAAACACTATCACTCCAAAACTACTGGATGAATTTGAATGAGATTTTCTGGAAAAAATTGCGTTATTCCAAGAAAGGTTTTGTAGCTATCAAGGAAATCCGTAGCTCCTCTTGGGGAAAAGTTACCAGTTTTCACCATCTGTGAAAACAGAAAACAAACAAAACATTTTTTGAAACGAAGGAAAAGAAGTAAAAGAGAATTGAAACGATAAATTTTACTTAAAAAAAAAAACTGACTGTTTATCAAAATTAGTGTACAAAATGGATCAAAAATTGCTATGATTCTAACTCCTGCACTTATTATTACCATATTAAATATTTAGAACTTTCAATTCCAAAAATCAGTTTGTTCAACTATAATCTGAGCTTACATTAATACTTAAACCTACAAGTTTGCCCACTTGAATCCATTTGGAGAATGTAAATAGTCTGCATAACTATATGTGTAAAATTTGGTACCTACTTGAAGTCTTATTCAAGAAAAAAAAAAAAAAAAGGATGGTGTCATAACATCTCAAATTAAAACAAAATAATTTTTCCTTAGTAATTATTTTTGTCTGCCTTTTTTATTTCTCTACTTTTTTCAAGTCAGTTGTATTTTTTTGTAAAAAGAAGTTTTGATAAATAGGGTGGGATCCGTTTTGGTAAAATACAAACACGAGTAAGTAGGTACCTGGTATAATGATTAAATATCTATAATTTCTACTTCTCAGTGTGTGAGACATAGGCGCAAGTAGGAAGGGTTCCACATAAATGGAAAATTGAAACTGACACGAGTAAAAAATAAAAGCTAATTTTTTCCCACCTCCCTATACATGGGTAAAATCCAAGTTGATGCCATTGAAAGAAAGTGACCAAATCCTGATTCTAATTTTTTTACCTCCATTTGCTTACATTCCTATCCATTCCTCCCTTTCCCTACGTAATTTGATTGAATTTTCTTCCAGATCATGAGGGCTATTGCTCCTATGGCCTTTACTCCTGACAATATGTACTTAACGTCAGTTTATATAGGGTCTAAAATGTGATTTAATTCTGGTTGTTATACGCCTGCGATCAGTGTGGACAGCTGACAGAGTCGTACACTCCAGCCGGATAAAATCAGCGGTTTTGAAGTACCTCTCACTCCAAAAACAAAAAAAGGTAGAAAAGAACCACTAAAAGTGTCCAAAAGTAGCGAACTTGACATACTTATATCACAATAGGTCACACTTTACGCTCAGATTTTATTTTCTTGAACTAAATGGACTGCCAAAAAATAAGAGGCAATAAGCTAATTATGGTGAAAATAAATACCTATTTTTTACTCAAATGTCATTGTGGAATACCTTGTCATGAGAAAGTATTCTCACCAGAAGGTAAATTCAACACAATTTAAGCGTGTTCAGCCACTTCATATATAACATATGGGTAAGCCAAAACCAAGGCAAACACTGGCAATTTTAGAGCCGGTTCGGGCGGTTTTTATTTTCCACTATTTTCATTTTCTGAAAAATTTACAAAATTTATATCCTTTAAATTCGATGCAGTGATTAATTTTAATTTTAAATTCTACAGTATATTCTCATATCTTATTACACATATATTCATGTAGGCACTATATTTTAGAAAGAAAAAAACGGGTCCAAAATAACAAATTAGAAACTATGTTCCTATGATGCCAACAAAGGGAGTGAGACAAGCAATAAAATTATAGATACATACTAGTAGATAGCTTGAAGAAGAAAAAAAATTTCTTAACGATTAGAGGGGAAAATAAAGGTAGACAATACTTAGTCACGAACTGAGTCAAAAACAAAAGAGAAAAGAAGAAAAATATGGTATACATTTTTGATTTAGAGAGTACAGGAGATAGGCTACAACAAAAGTACTGGAAACAACAACAAGAAGTGAAACAACTCTTTCGTTTTCACCGCTCTATTTATGGTTTTCTTTTTTCCAGCAAAATTACGCTCTTTGTTCGGTATGGTGAACGCGCCTCTTTTTTTGGCAGAAGCCCAGTTCTCCGGCTTCTTGGAAACAACCCCTATATTCGGGGCTGAATATTTCATATTTTTTACGTGAAATATTATACCAAATTGTTCACAGTAACTACAGGTATAAGGATAAGGCGAGACGAAAAATTACATTGTTTCACAACAATATAATTAGACTACCTATACCTAATATCTGTAATATTTTCCATCCATTTATTCGCACGCAGGGGCCAAAAATCGAAATTTCGAATAAAAAGAAATCAATGAAGTACCTATAGACCAGCAGTGATGCGAAAACATTGTACCATCATCAGATCCCTGGGTGGAAAAAAATTTAATCTCATTCGATTCATTAGCAAGGATCAGACGAACAGGCCTGGATCTAGGTTTTTCGCACCTGTAGGCAAACAAGCTTTTGAGTGCTCCCAGGGTCGAATACAGGCAGGGCAGTTTGGGGTCGAATCCTCGGAGCTTCAAAAATCAAAAAATTTTACGGGTGGAGCGAGCGGAAAATGTTTATTCATACATAGCATTTTTCTTTTTGTTTTTATAGAGGCTCTTGACCGTTTTTATCCTTTTGAAATGGAGAAAATATGCCTCCCCTTCAAGGCTGCGCCCGTAGGCAGTCGCTTACTTTGCGGACGGCTAGATCCGGTTCTGCTGATGACGATTCTCCAAAATGGCTTTTATCTACAGGGTGTTTCATTTGATAAGCATATGCCTTTTTTTTATGTAGATTTTCGAAAAATGGTCAAATACACAAAAACATTTGTGCCTTCATTTTAGGGATACATGCAACCGTGTAACAGACCCACTAAATCACTATTTTCTCAGACCCTAAGCAGATATAGGATAAATTTTATTTTTAAAGTCCCGTCATCACACCCATCTGGCCAACTGAGGAAAAAATTTCATCACGATCGTATCCGTGGTAAAGATTAGAGGACGATTGTCTCAAATTGTTTTTCTCACTAGGCCTATACATATAAAAGATGTTAGTTGTCACCCGCGAGCTCCACTTCCGCGCAGCAATTTAATATGAATCTTACAATCCTCTTAAGAGAAAACCTCAGTGAGAACGAGGAAGGCATGGAAAGAAAGAAAGATAAAGCTGGTTTTTTTTTGTCCTTTTCTCTTTTTATTTTTCAGTTTACAAACAATAATGAATTGAGGGATGTACCTGGAGGTAAATTTAAAAATTTTCACTCAGGGAAGGTACAGATTTCCACTTAAAAACATTCCTTGGGATAACCCACTTGCTAAAAATGACCAAGTCATTTACATAAAATGGCTTACTTCCCTCCCTTATTTTCTCTCTCTATTCTCCTTTTTCACTCACATTTCAGTTTCAAACCATTTATTTAACAGGGCCGTGTATACAGTAGGTACTTACCTACAGTTTATGTACACTTCAAATTTGTAACTTTTTGGCCTCCATATCTCAGAAAGGGGGTGACACAGAATTATGAGATTTTTTAGACTTACTAAATATGTTTAAGGGAGGAAAAAATATCAAAAAATTTTGTGAGGTAGTGTGGGATGAAAATCCACAACTTTTTTACCAGAGGACTATGGACTTTTTCTTCTCTGATAGCACATTGATATGCATGGTGAGATGTTTGACTATATAGTACTGGAGCAGTAAAGTTCCGTAAGACCAGTGTAGTTTTTAATGTCATGACATGCCGGCAAAAAAAGTAGGCAACACCAGAGTATCTTTTGCTTATTTTTAATGCTTTGCTTGAGTTCACCAATTTAGAGAATATTTGATGAAGTCATCCCTTAAATTGACAAGGATAGCATACATAAACATCATGCAAAGTATGTCAAAAGGTATGGTGTGGTTGCCTATTTAGCACAAGCATGTATAACCAGGAGGCCATTTACAAATTGTACGAGCTTGATTTTTGCTTTATTTCTATATGATTTTTTTTCTTACTTTTTTTTTAGGTTTGTTTTATTTGTAATGAAAAGTGACCCTAGGGTGACACCATTAACATCAACCATGAATAAAAACTGTGAAATAAAAAAATATGAATAATCGAGAAATTTTAGAAGTATTTTCAAAAAGAAGACAACTGTTGAAAGGAAGTGATATAGCTGTATGTTTCATTTAATAATACTTAACGAAGAGGAAATAGTTCAAATTAAAACGTTATTATCAATTGTCACATTTTCCATAAATTTATTGCAAAATTAGAATCAAAAAAATAAATAGTCCCAGATAACATTATATAAGTGGATGATCATTTTATTTTAATTTTTTCACAGTTGAAAAAGGAAACATAAAACACAGGTTGAAGAGAATGAAGAAGGAAAAGAAGAAAAATAAATAAATAAGTAATAAATGTTCACAGATATCGTCATAAAATAGAAAATTTTATTTTCACAATTAAAAAAGAACATAGAACTCTGAGGAATAATGAAGGTGGAAAAGGAAAAACATAGCGATTTTAATAGCTTAATAAGGGCTATATGCTTCTTTCTTATCACTAATTTATCAGTCCACATGGCCATGTTTAGAGGTGGCTATATAAGTCAATAAGAACTATAAAGAGTTGAGAATATTTGTGTTTGTGATTTTTACTGTGAATTTTTTATATTGATGGTAAAAATATCTCTTCTTATCAATAAATGGTTCACTTCTGCACACTCATCTTAGTTTCATTATACAGACGACTCGTAAACACCTCTCTATAGTTGTTATTTGCTTATGGACTCTACAGATAGTTTGTAAACTACACCCAGAAATCATAGTTCATTACTGGTCCAGTACTACATTATGCGCAATCAAAGGGTGAAACCTTTTTGTTAACACCTCAATCATGAAAATCGGTTTGGCAGTTCGCTCTAACACGATGGCACAGTAGAAAAAACCATATAGAAATAAAGATCCTAGATACTCCCTTACCTTCTTTCAACATTTTCACTCTCAGCCAAGTTTCCACGACAAGAGCTCGTGAAATATTTCAATATACCCTCTTAAATCTAATACAGTGTTGCCAAATTTTGTTATGTTGCAGGCTCCGGTAATGTGCTGCCACGCACCATTTGGGGTCGCGTCATCTCCGTGTTCTACATAACCGTCGGCTTCTTCATAATGCTCGTCTATTTGGCTGTGATCGGTGACTTTCTGGCGAATCCGTTTCGTCGCCTCTACCAGTGGATCGCGCACACGCCATCACACCGCCGCACCAAACCCACGATCACGTGCACGGTGCCCAACTGCGACAAGGCGCGCCTCCTCTACCGGGAGACCATCAGCATACCCATCTGGCTGGCGGCCATCGTGCTGGTCACCTACATCACCGGCGGAGCTTTCATTTTCAACCTTATCGAAAGGTGGACGCTGCTCGACAGCTGGTACTTCTGCTTCCTCAGTCTGGTAACCATCGGTTTCGGCAGCTTCACGCCCGGCCGCATGGAGAACATATCCACGATGGTGACCTCCGCCTACATACTGGTCGGCATGGCGTTGCTCTCCATGTGCTTCAACCTGATCCAGACGGACGTTACGACCTTCTTCAGAAACCTGTACGCGTGGTCGGAGCGCGACGACGAGGCGGCCGCCATGGCTGGGTCGCGAGTGCCAACGACCTCCACCTCTTGACACGAAGACTGCTTCGGCGTCAGTGCCGAAGTGGTGTCCACCGTTCGGGCTGCCGGCAGCGGATGCGCGAATCGCGACAACAAGCTGTACAACAGTTTGCCGCGATCGTTCGCCAAGGCGGCCGATGGCAGCTTCCAGAGACTGGTGCCGGCCAGAAAGTCGTTGGACAGCCAGCAGCAGCCACACCAGCCCAACAACGTTCGCACCTATTTTCTCAAGCGCGAATTACATTTGACCGAAATACCGCCGTTGCCCGACTCCGTGCTGAATCGGACTCACAAAACGAATAAATGCAAACCGGTCGACGGGTGCGTGTCGTCGAGCAGGTCGAACATCGAGGATACGTTCATTTGACAAAATTACCATAAACGTACATACGAACGTACCACGTTCGCCAACAGTGTGATATATAATATATACGACGTACCGATTAAGTTTTATTATTGTAATTAAATAAATTTAATGTTTGTCTTTTTCTAAAAAAAAAAAAAAAAAAAAAAAAAAAACAAAACAAAACAATTATCATTTCAACTTTTATGCGTAGATATAATTATATAATGTAGGTATGTATGCCAGTTATGACGTATATAACTAGTATTGTTGGTGGACCGACTAAGCAAAATAAAGGCAGACTGAAGCAACAAAAGCAACGACAAAATAAATAAATAAATTTGCACAACGTATAGGCCTATTTGTGACCCTGCATAGAAAAGACAAACGATGTAAATGAACGAAACGAGGATGTTGGTGATCGTGATGGTGGGCAAAAGAGGTAACTACTACCAGGAACGTAGCTAGGATTTCTTCAACAGGAGGCAAAAACATATTTAACAACTGGATTTGGAGGAGGGGTTCACGCCCTCTCTCCACCAGCTCCAGTTACAAATCCTAGACGACCAAAATCATATTATACCTATATTTAAAGCGAGTTATATTCAATGTCCGATGGTGACGAATTATTATGCGGAAAGCACTTTGTATATATATATATATATATATATATATATATATATATATATATAAATACGCAGAGTGCCCAGTTTAGTTCTTGTATCTTCTCTCGCTGTTTTCTCGTGATTAATTGGCTTTAGGTGAAATTTGATGGTGGAAATGAATTTGTCGTTAAAATTATAATTGTTTTTACCCATCATTAGTTTTTTAAATAAATAAAAATTAAAAAACGGCATTTTGTTAGAGAATTCAGAAAATTTTCTCCTCTTTTCAATGATACAAATCACAACTTTATAGCTTAAATAGAATTTGAGAAATCGTGAAGTGAGTGAAGAGCAGTTTTTTTCAAAAATAAAATCTTGTGAATGTTGTAAAAAACGCAGATAAATATACAAAAAGTGGGGTTGAATTATATAATACAGATTTCTCTTTTTTATTTTTTTGATGGTCCTTTGAAAATTAGAAAATATGAGTAATTTAGCACCTATGGAACTTGCTGACGCGTATTTATTGCTATAATTTATGACGAATTTTAAAACTGTCAAGCAAGAAAAACACATGAAAATAAAGTCATGACGGGAATTGACACCTTCGCCCCCTTGATGGCTTGGCTACGCACTAGGCTACAACTTTTATTTTCAAAAATTTACAGAATAATAATGTATTACCCACCAAGGTTTGAAAGTGAGTTTCTACATGCAAGAGAAAATTTGCGAAACAAGGGCACCGAATGAGCAATTCCTAAGTCATGTACCTAAACTTACTTTTGAACCTGGTTGGAGAAGATATTATCTATAATTAATGATTAGAAGTCAACAAAACTTTAATTAAAAGACTTGTAAATATTCTGAATGATAGGTGAGGTACTTTCAAAATGATAGAGATGCGTGATTAATCGAACAGTTTTCAATTAATCAATTATTTTAAGTAATCGATTATAGAATAATCGATTAATTCAAAAAATTTATCAATTGATCATTCTAGAGTAAGTAATCGATTATCATTTTTTATTAAAGTAATATCAAATCTGTAAATCAAATCAATTTATTTTATCAAATTATTTTGAAAATTGGGATAAAAATAATGACTTTGAAAATTTTCCCTGATTTTTGCAGTTTTGCTCAAGCCTGAATGATTATTGATTAATCGATTATTTTATAAAAATTAATCAATTATCAATAAACTGATTTTAGTCAAACTAATCCATTAGTGCGCATCACTACAAAATGAACAATAGTCGAATATTTTTTACTATTGATTAATTGATTTCACAAACTTACCCTTGCATGTAATCACTTACTTTTGAACTTTGGTATGTAATATACTATTTTACAACACCCAACTGAAAAATACATTTTTTAATGCCTCTTAACTTGACAAAAAGTTGCAAATTTCAATACAACATGAAAAAATATTGTAGGGTGCATGCCCGATTTTGAGTTGACTTTTTCTTATGGCTTGATCACTTCATTGTTCAACATAAATGAAATTATAGAGACAGCTTCAAAGAATAAAATAAGCTAAAAAACAAAAAATTTGAGTCATTAGAAGCTGAGAAAATGATTTAATTTGATGTTATCTGTGTACTTAACGCTGAAGATAAATAATAATACTGCGTAGAAACACTAATTTGAGGGCTGATTTCATGTTTTTCTCCAATTCTCTCAGCTTCTGAGGGCTCAAATTCCTTAATCTTTGGTTTATTTAATTCGCTGAAGCTCCCTCTAAAATTTCATTTATTCCGAACAAGTAGCTATCACTTGTTTTAAGATAATTACGTTTTTAATGTGTTTTGGCTAGGGGGTTCATTTTAGCCACCCAGTGAGATAATGTATTCAGGTGGGATGTCACACGACATTGCTCTATAGGCACCGATATTTTCCTTGAAGTAGTTATAATATGATAGGAAAAAATGTTGGTGCACCATTAATGAATTTTTATTTATAGGTTGGTTTAAGTATCTTATCCATATGAGAAAAACATTGCATTAGCTTTTTGCTTCATAATTTTATTAAGTAGGTATGCATATATATTACATTTCTATTTAAAGCAAAAAACCTCTAAGACAAGTATGTGCGTACTATATTAACTGTCCTGAGAAAACTATAAGTAGTTTTTTATAATTTCATTTTTTGTCCCATTTATCAATTTAAATTCAATATTCCATGATAAATTCTTTTAAATTATCCAAATAATTTATTTCAAGTAATTAAAATAATTCACAATATTGAAAAAAATAATTTTATGTTTTACCACCACCCATTGGAATAACATATAAATACAAAGGAAAAACAAAATTGGACAGAGAATGGCATATGGGGCTATACATCTTGCAGGTTTTTTAGATCTTTCAATTTTATAAAAAAGATCAGATCATTGTCATTCACTTTATTTTTACTTTTTACCTTTTTTTTGTTGTTGTTTCTGGTTGCCTAAGAAATAAAAAAAAAAAAAATCAACCTAAAAAATAAAAAAATATTTTCATATTTTGAGATTTGAAAATGACCATCTATCGATGTAATAAAATTCAATCCCAATTTCAGTATATTTATCAACAATATCATTTTAATTTTGAAAAAAATTTATCTTCTTTCACTTCATGATTTCTCAGTTGCTATTAAAACTAAAAATCCAGGGTTGGTTTTGTTGAAAAGGGGAAAAATTTTCTTAAATTCCATTCCAAAAATTATTTCTTTATCAACAATAATGTTTCAGAAATATGCTATAAAAAACTGAAAAGTAATGAGAAATTTGCATTTTTTAAATTATAGTTTATTTAAAAAACTAATGATGGTGGAAAATAATTTTCAGTGGTGACCCACCCTTATATCTCAACAAAAAGTTAATTCCATCATCAATTTTCACCCCAAGCAAGGTGACTGCAAAAGGCTGAAGAAAATATAATGATGAAACACTCCACTTTTTCCATTATTTTAAAATCATTTAGGTTTCATTTTTAAAAAAGGTGAAATGGTAACTTTTATACCTATTTGTTGCATAACTACGAGCAAAGCCACAGGTCAAAGTTAGCGAAATATAATTTTGTTTATGTAAATTTGTTAATCCTTAATTTTTTTTTCTTTTCATATAATACCTCCAAAAATACCCAAAATAATTTTAAAATAATGAAATATATCAAATAACTACAAATTTTTAGATAAAGTGTAAGTAAATTAAAATTTGTCAAATGATCTGATCTTTAGATCAAGGATGTCAACAAGTAAACATAAGCCTGATTCACACTTGTCTAGTTTTCTAACTATGAGCTAACTACTTAAGGAATTATTCTGTTAACAGATAGTATCACTATGTCATTTTAGAAATTTAAGTTAACTTTAACTTGGTAGGTTGTCTTAAAAGAATCTCATTAGAATCCCATATGGAGAAATGTCAACTATAAGTTGATTTAAATGGTTCAAATGATGTAGTGAATTCAATCGTCAACAGAATAGTATCCCAAGTAGCTGGCTAGTAGTATAAAAACTAGCCAAGTGTGAATCAGTCTCTAAAATCTAAAATCCTGATCTAGAACTTTTTTTTAGATCTTGTCCTTCTCTCTTAATTTCCTAATGTGATTTGTGATCACAATTTACAAATCACATTGCTTTTTTCAAAGTGATTCAAATCACAAATGACATACAGCTAAATAGATGTCCAAGGCCCAATCAAAAATATGTTAAAGATGAAACCTAGATAGAACCACAAAGTATTAAATATAAATAATATAACAGAGGATGCTTGTGAAACAAAAACTGGCGCCACTTTCAAGATATAAATCGCCACAATTGCTGAGGTACCAATAATTTTCAATTCAGTTTTTATCTACAAAATTTTTGTTGTGATTTTTAAATTAATATTTATATTTATTTATTCATATAATTAAATTATCAGAAAAAAATTTCTGATTATTGCCCATAGACTCGAATGAGGGGCAAGAAAATTAACTTATTGAGTGCATCACTTTATATAGTAAACAAACATCTGGTTTCAAGCAGATAAGTGTGAATATGGTTTATTAGATCACACACTTCTTATTATGAACAGTGTACAGCCATATCAGAGACATGCAGCTAAAGAGATTTCCAATACCCCGTATGCATATGTGCCAAATTCAGGATACAAGAGGTAAAATGGCAACAGTGTTAAACACTGAAAATTCATTCTTCTAATACTAAAATCATATTTTTCATTCTAATAGACAGTTTTCACCTTTGAGGATATATATATCGTGGAGATGACATGCTATGGTCTTACAATGGGATTGACTGTCCTTAACATCTACACCGAGCACATGTGTACTGGCATACAAATTACCCCACATCGATCCAAATCATGTTTCTAAATAAATGCATGTAGTGATTTTTTCTTCCAGTCATATTTGTAGAAACCAAAACATGTGGTGTTGGCAGCGCTATCCATAGGTGTGACACCAAAACCCCTATATATCGTCACCATCATATATATATATATATATATATATGCATCCTCGAAGGTTTATACTAATTTACAAATTACAATTACAAAATTTAGCAACACTGAAAAAAAAATCAAATTAGGTGCCTATATTCATATGTGTTTTGGTTTAGTGGTGGCCAATTAATCGACGAATATTGATATTATTGATAACTCTAAGTATCAAAAAGCATCGATACCTGGTTTTATTATCAATAAGATATTCAATATCAAATATTATGGTTTCTGTTTCAAGTTATAATTCTAAAACTCCAAATCAGAGTAAAAAAAAACTCAACTCTCTAAAGTATCTATAATTATTGATATTATTAATACTTGACATCAAATTATCGATACCTACAGATACTATTTTAGATATTTAACACTCTCGCTGCCATGTGTGCACCTGTGCACACAAATCTGATTGCTATTCACACTGTGTGTGCTGTATTGCACACGGATCATACCAACATATTTTTGACTGTGTGCTGTAGAGAACACAGTTTACTTTAAAATCAATGTGATTTTCAGATTCTACTGGCTTGAATACATTTAACTCTGGAATAGCAGAGAAATTTGGCAACATAGTAACAAAAGATGCGTGTTTCAAGAATGCCATAGAGTAGCATAAGAAAAGTACCTTTTCAGCTTAGTACATTGATTGTTTCTCAATTGTTGAGGCATTCCCAAAGGTCTTATCAGTTTCTTAATATTGTATTTACCACCTAGATTGCTCATGGGTGGAAGTATGTTTTTAGCTCTTCAGGCTATGTGTGCTATATTGCACACAGGTGAAAACCTCCCTTACACAGGATGGTATGATGAAAAAATGATAAATATATGTTATCTAGACCCTTCTGAATGAGTTTCAAACTTTGGCTCAAAAAATTTTTTACACTGATTTTGGTGAAACCCTGTCTGGTAGTGAGAGTGAACATGACTACTGCAGTTGAAGAATATGTGAAAGAAAGGAAATAAAAAATTTAAGTTATACATTCTGTGAATCCAAAGCTGTGCATATTTTGTAATGAAAACAGATGTCTCTATTGGAAAGTGGAGGCAAAAGATACACATTCTGGTAGCAAAAATAATCATCACCTGAAAACAGAATAATGAATGGAAATGGGTAAAAATGTATTGATTTTATAACATGAAAATTTTTTTTTAAAAAGTGTTTTTATCATTACAATTAGTGATGGGAAATAGTACTATCGAACTATGGATAAATTTTGAAAAACTATCAAAATATAAGGTTAATGAACTATCCCTGCTGATAGTTTTTATTAAAATGTTGATTATGGCCTTATTTTACAAAATTAGACCATTTTTTGAGTTTGATAAAAAAATTGATAAAATCTACACCCTTTTTTAACTTTATTAAAAGAAAATTAGTTCATTAAAAACAATCGAATAACTATCGATATTAGCAATAATTTTTATTTACCATTGATTGATTGATAGTAAAAAATTTTCAACTATCGCCATCGCTATACATGCATTATAACAAATATAGAAATTCATATGTTTTTGATCAAGCCTTGAACACCTTTAGCTGTAGGTTTGTTTTATTTACTGCAAAAAGGTTAACCTAGTATTAGGGGTGGCACAGATGATTTTAATTTATTCAAAAAAAAATTGGATAATGGATAATTTTTGGATAAAATTATCTGTTATTCGAATAATAATAATAATAATTTAAGTTATTCGTTATCAGTTATTTGAATAACCAATTACAGAAAATTGAGCATCCACTATCCAAATAAACAAATAATTTACCGAATGATTTCCATATTAAAAATTGCTTCTTAAATTATGAATTATCAATCATCAATTATTATCAATAACTGTCAATTTATTATTGTCATTTTGTCAATGCCAATTATGTATACATATCTAAAATTTGCGAAGTAAATACCACATACTTACTATACATATTGTGTACTGACAATATGAAATGTAAGAAGTAATATAAGAATAATAAGATAATATGCAAATCACCTTCAATTTTGTAATTAGATTAGTTCAAAGAACTTTTTTTATTCATATTAAGGAACACTAGTCTAGCATACTGCATAAGTACAACATAGGTTAATGTAGTATAGGTATTGAATTATAAGTTCATTTTATAAAAACTAATGAATAAACACCAATTCGCTGTTCACGAATTTTATTGACAACCACCATGACAGGCGAATTGAAACGGACAGAATATTATATCACAGACCTTTAGCTAAAACGGCCAAACAAGCTGCACATAGTAAGATAGCAGAGTTACAGATTTACAGGTTATAATTATTTAAAGGAACAAGTTCTTCGCATCACAGAACAAATGCAACCAGCAATACAACTTAATACAGTTGGTAACAGTGAGTTAATCTAGCAGGTTTGCCACATCGGAAGTGTATATCAACAATAGGCTAATCAAAAGTTTCTTTTCTGTAAATTTTTTCAGTTAAACAACTTATTTAATCAAATTTGAATAAAATCCATTCATTTTTCAATATTTTAATCTCAACTCAATAATTATTCAGCTCTAATTCTCTAAAATTACTGTTATCCACTTTAAAACTATTTCTCAACAAATCAATACCAATCTTGTAAATTATCTAAAATCATCTGAAAATTATCCTAAAATTATTTGGTTTCTTAAGGGAAAAAATTATCCGTTATTGGATTACAAATACCTGGATAACTTCATTCATCCATCATCTGTTACAACCAAAACTAGATAACCAGATCTGTTATTCAAATAACAAAATCATCATCTATATGCCCACCCCTGCTTAATGTTGAGTGTTGACACCAAACACCACCTGGGTTTGTTTTAATGTCTCAAAATTGAGCTAGGTATCAACAAAAAGACACCAACTTGACACCAACTCAACCTCCTTTCAAGTAGGTGCCAAATAGTGTCACCCTAGGGTAACATTTCTAACACTCTTGTGGGAAAAAAAAAAAACACAAAAAACACCAAAACAACACTGTGGCAAATAAAATGCGCAAACTGCAGTTTGTAACCTGGTGTTGATGGTATCACCAGGGGGTTGCTTTTTGTGGAAAATAAAAGAAACTTTAATGTCTTTATTCAGCCCCAAAAAAGGATTAAAATCTTTTTTTCAAAAATCCTCCCATTCTTGGTTTCTGTTCTCTTTGTTTAGTTCTATTTCTCTTTTTGTATCAAAAAGAGCGTATTTCATCACCTGGAGTTATCAGCACTCTGATGAGAGTAACTGAATTTGAAATTTGAAACTCTGAAACTGTGAACTTGAAATTAATTTTCATAATATGTTCTTGTCTTCGAGGATATATATACATGATGAAGATGATATGTTGCACTTTATAAATTGGAGTTCTTTTTGTACATAAGGGTAACACAGGACAGCGGATCTTACACATGCTTGAGTAGTTGTAGGAAATCAGGGCAAGGGTAGAATGTTTTGTTTATTGGTGTTTTAATACTAAGTAGTTGCCATCTGGTGGCATTTTTGAGAAGTAGGATGAAAACATGATCATGATAAAATTTTTACCCGTACTGATATTATGATATGGGTTTAAAAAGTTTTATTCTAATTATTTTTTGTGAATGTTTCCATTTGTTTTTATGTAATTCTTTCAATTATGGACAAGCACAATTATAATTGTTAACCATAGAATAAAAAAATGTTACAATCTCGCAGTATATGTTCTGTTTATGGTTGTAGTAGTAGGTAAATTTAAAATTCTACAGCATCAATTGGGATTAATATCATTCAATAAATCATTCAATGTGGATCATTAAAATCATTTCAAATGCCACTTCTTCAAGGTCTAATCCAGATAATAATATTCATTTTCATAAATTTCCTGCAACTTCTCAATCAAGGAAGAAATGGGAAAGTATATTTTGCTTGAAATTTATTTTTATATTTTTAGCTAGAATTTCAAGAATTTTATTAGGTACTTCAATGAGGGTAAAAAAGTATTTCGGTGTGATTTGGTATGAAGTCTAATAAATGCTGATAATATTCCTTAAAACCTATTCAAGTGCAAATGGAGCAGCAAAATATTATGCTTTCCATGAGCCCTCCCCTCATTTAGTTGCTTTCAGTACAAATTTCTAACCATCTTTTAGAAGTATATTTTTAACACTATCCATAACTTTTGTTAAAACTGAATTTTCTCCAATTTTCTCTACATAGGATACATGACAGAACTTCTTAACAGGAATTGTATGGGGAGAATCAACTTCTCTTTTGGTCTTGCCCCATTCTTGTGGTTTATCTGTGCAGCTTTATTCCTTGAAATTAATTTCTGTCAACCTATAAATAAAAAATACCAACATTCTTATTGATATTATGTTTTTGGCAATAATCATTCTAACTGCGAATAAGGTAATTTTAGAAAGGAAATGCAGAAAACTTGGGATACTGAGAGATGAAATTATTTTGCAGACATCAAGGTATATTAGTTGAAGATTCTTTAAAAATTTGCTAAAATCATAATATTAGATGTCATACCAGTATAATTGGGTTATGATTGTTGACTGAATATTCAGTCAATGGTAAAGATTAAGTGATTCAAATGATATGAATTCAATTTTGTTGTGGTATTCCAGCAATATATCGAAAACTGTACGTACAATTTAGCCAAATTTTCACAGAATCTTTAAAAAAGATACCTTGAAGTCTGCAAATTTCAGCATTCAGTAATAAATAGTTCTCTCCCAATTACTGTTGATAACTTTACTTATAATATATAAGTACAACTTTTTCATACCACAAATTATGTGAATGTATTTTAAGAAAACAAAGATAATGTAATTCCTTTCCAATTGTATCAGTACTGCTGTAACATGTTTACATTTACCAGAGCCTGCCTTATAGGAACATTGACAATCTGAGATCTGGAAGGCATCCTAGTGGGATCATCACAAAGTTATATTATTATCATAGGGTTTTTGTTAACATTTTCTTCAGTAAATGCAAGTAATTGATTAACTGCCTCACCTCGCATTTCTTCAAAGAGCAGGACATTTGCAACCAGTTTCTAACATTAGACAAGAACAAACAAGAACCATGAACAAGAATTTCACTTTCCCTTTCAGAGACTTTGATATCCACATATTCTGCCTTCAAGAGAAGATATGCTTCTCTTAAAAGTCGATTAAATTCTCCACCAATGTAATTCATTATATCCAACATCTAGATGTACATTTTAACTGTTATACCAGAATAACTCATGAAAGTTTGATTCATTTACTTATAATGCACTTATATGTGCTTTACTGATAAGACCAATTCTCTATGATCATGTTTTTGTCTACAGATGTTAGCACTCCTAGCGAAGCATTAAAAGGCCAATAGGCTGATATAGGTATGTGAGAATAATGATAACTTCTTGGAAGGCATCAAACCCAATTCTGATTGTAATGATAATGTTTTGCTTTTAAATCGATCAATACATGGGCTCAAACAGTTGCCCAAGGTGTGGAACACTTCGTTTCACCAATTTTTAACAGAATTAAAATTTAAACCAGGTAAAGCTGATGTATATCTTTATGTATATCGTCAAGGCGAATCAATCGTTTATTTGTTAACGTATGTTGACTATATAATCATCAATTCTAATGATTTAAAACTTATTCAATATTTAAAAAATAAAATTAGTGAAAAATTTAAAAGTAAAGACCTGGGAGAAATAAATAAATATTTGGGATTTAACGTAAAATATAATCGAGAGTGTGGAATAACTAAAATTAATCAAAAATCACTCATTGAGTCTGGATCAAAAATTAAATAATAAATATCAGCAGTTATTAGATTGTCTCATGTATATCATGTTAGGCTCACATCGAGACATCTGTTATGCCATATCATACTTTAGTCAATTTGCTTGTGCTGCCACATTAGAAAATTATAAATATCTTAGCCGTGTACTTAAATATCTTGTCACAACCAAAGATCTTGAGTTGACTTACACTCGAAGATCAAATAATAATTTTGTTTTAGAAATGTATTCTGATGTCAATTAGGCAAACTGCATCTCGACTCAAAGGTACATTTCTGGCACTTGTGTTAAAGTTTTTGGTTCTGTTGTTTCATGGTCCAGTCAAAAACAACCCACAGTTGCTCTTTCTATCACTGAAAGTGAGTTGATCTCCTTATGTGATATCACGACTGAAAGACTTTGGTTTTGCAACCTTTTAACTGATTTTGGGATTACTCATACTAATAAATGTGCTATATTTGAAGACAACCAAAGTTGCCTAGGTTTAATTAAGTCAGCTAGATGGAACTCTAGACATTCCAAGCATATTGACACTAAATATAGATTTATTTGTGATTATGTTGACACTGTATTTAAATATTTGTATACTTTGACCAAGCACCAGTTAGGTGACATTTTCACAAAGGGTCTTGCACGACCAGTATTTAATGAATTTGTTGAGGACTTAAACCTAGAATGACTATAATAATTGTGTATTTGTAATTATTGTGCTATGATTTATGCCATGTAATATTGAAGTGAGAAGTCCAAGATTTTTAGACTCAAAATAAAAATATTTTGAACTTGATAATGACGTCACAATTTGAAGACAACTTTTTAGAAATGAAATACAAATTCGGACATCATAGTATCCAAATTTGAACTCATATTCAGATGAAGACATGACGACAGTAATAGAATTCGATTCTTTTTCAGATGATTCTAATATATTTTATTTCAGTATCGACTCATTCATATTTCGACAATTTTTGACAAATAATTTGGTTTGATCCGACAGACTGGCACCATGAAATAAATAGAGATGAACACAAATTCTGTACAAAGTAAAAACCTATCGACGGACATGAATGTAGCCAACTTCATACGCTTTATCTTCTGCTTCTCCACACTTTGTAGTCATATTACATTTTATTTTATTATGCTTTATCATTCATACACGTGTGCTTTGCGTAGTATATGTCGACATGTATATTTGCTATCTTTCATTTTATTAGTTGCATATATATATTAATTTCTCTTGCTTTTTATGTATTATCGACATCACATGTTTGAAGGCAATTAAGCAGACAATGAGTGGGGAAATCTTGCCAATAAGAAGAACTAACTTGTAAAGACAAATTCTAATTTTAACTCACTCTTGTTCTGACAATACCTGGTACTAAGTTCGTCTTTACAATGCAGTCCTTCTTGTGTAGGTGGATAGCAGTATGTCCAAGTCTCATATCGTACGTTAAAGTCCTTGCATAGGCAATTTAATAATTGTACCATCTGTGAATGTAGATTTACTTCAACTTAATCTACCTTGAAGACAAACTAGGATGGTAGTTTATTTTCTGGTTAGGTTCAACTGAAGACAAAAGACAGATTAGGAATGTTCTTTCATCATGAAGAATCAGTAGTGATGACATATAAGTCATTTCTAGTATTGTCAGTTTTCATATCGCACTTCAAGGCGATCTTTTAAAACACCTACAAGGTGAAGTTCAAGTCAACAATACGATCAGATGGAGTTCCTGGCATCTGTTAGGAGGGAAATTTTGTGTGTTCAAGACAAATTTAAGACAAGCTTAGTTCAAGATAACTGCCTTTCTCTGTCAGTTAAAGGCCATGTAGAGCCTTCCTTTGCGCATAGTGGATTTGATTTCATCTATGTTAGTAATTTCCTCACCTTATCTCACACACAAACCAAAAGCTCAGAAGCCTAAAGTTTCATGATAGGAGTCTTTTACACCACAACAACCATCACTTATGAAGACAAATAATTAGGTGAAGACAAAGGTATTTTCTGATGGTTTCCCCTACTTATTGTCTGCAAAGTTTTTTTTAATCTTTTTTTTTCAGCTCTACACTTTTCTTTATCCGCTTTGTCGACACTGTAATTCTTTCATAATTATAGTCTTTGAAAAAATAATTCTGCTGTTTGTTTTTGTAAGTTCCAATCCACTTATGGATTGAAAACTTTGTTAGGCTCTTCTGTCAACACCCCCATCTTATTGCTGATTTGTCATATTAATTTGCTGAGATATAAAGACATTGTAAGCTGTGTTCCATCGTGTCCGAAGAAGTTTAATTCAAATCAAGAAGAATTCAGCTGTAGGATATCGACAAAGTCAAAAAATAAAATGTCTTGAAGTCAGGGCCTGTAACCACAACCATAACCAGAACAATAACCATTAAAAACCGAAACAAATTGACAACATTGATTTGGGAACCAATAACCAAAACAAAAAACTATCACCTGACCAATAATCAATAACCAATTCCCATAAAATGCTGAAACCTTTAACTAGAACAATAACCAGAAAGAATTGGTTTTTATTGATTTTCATAAAATATCAATATTATTGATTATTATTTTCAAAAATTACTAATTATTTCCTGAAAAATTATTAATTATAGATAATTTGACCTGGAGAAAATTTTGTTTGTCTATTTTACCCCAAATTTTGTCTTAACTCATAACCAGTAACCACAACCAATAACTAGAAAAATTGTTTTGGTTAACCAAAACAATAACTAGTAACTAAATAATTACACTTTCAACCAATAACCAGTAACCAGAAACCAAAATAGATTTTTATTGGTTCCCAATAACCACTAACCCCAAAAATGTTTTGGTTATAAGCCCTACTTAAAGTCATACCATCAAGACCCCTTTATTCAGTGTTTCGGCTGCATAATGCCCTAATTTTAGGACATTTTGATGTCATTAGCATTTAAACACCACCATACATTAAAGGTTGACTTTATGAGCAAATTGATTTCAGATGCCTCATGAAATAAGGCGATTAATTTGGGACGCCTCATTTGTAATAATGTTTTTAACTCATATATAATTTTTAACTCAGACAGTGATAGTCACCAATATTTAATAAGTTTTAATCATGTTTTTATTTATACATTCTGACTTACATATTATGTGAACATTTTTTGTGTACATACATTCTTTTGTTTATACTCAGTCAGATTTGAGGAGGCATGTGAGAATAATGATAAATTCCAAATTGTGATTGATACTATTTGACTGTGATTTGTAATAATCTGTGATATTGTAAACTGTTCATTCTGTGATCATCTCTATAAAACTGTCTGTCATTTGTTAAATAGCCATTGAGCTGATACTTGTGTAATAAAATTAGTTTTACACTGAAATCTCAGGTGTTGTGTTTTTGCTCAATTTTGGTTGTGATATTTTATTCATTGTTTAATTTGGCATTCAGTAATTTTTTTAATCATGAAGTTTGTCATAGTTTGATTTAATCTTTCTCACAAGGTAAGGGATTGTTGTTATTAGTGATGAGGTTGTTCGGTGTTAACGGTGTTATATTTTGGCATTCTTTTTGTATCAACATTTTCTTAACACGTCATGTTGTTTGAGGTAACCTGATATTAACCTGGCGTTGACCTGATGTTTGGTATTACATCTACCTTGACGAGAAAACTTGGCGAAAAATACAAACCTAATGGGATCAACTGTCATTAACATTTGCACCAAGCACGTGTTCACGGACGTACAAATTACCCCGCATCAATGTAAATTGACCAATCAGAATTATCAGATTCTCCTGAATGGGGTAATTTGTACGCCAGTGTTTATAAACAAATGTATGTAGCAATTTTTTCCTTCAATCAGATTTTTAGAGAGCAAAACACGTGGCGTCGGCAGCGCTATCCATAGATGCGACACAGGTACAACACCAAAATCAGGATATATCGTCGTCTTCATGATATATATATACATATCCTCAAAGGTTCCAAAACCTTGGATAGTTCGGCGACGATTCAATTCAATTCACAATACGTATTAGTTAATTCTTGAAAAAATGAGATAAGAGAGTTAGAAATTAGAATTCTGAATTCTTTTCTTTCCGACAATTATTTATTTTCGCCTTTGATTAATTTAATAATATCTCGATTTATCTGTTACTCTGTTGTCGTCTCAGTTATGTGAAGTATTTTCGTTATAATCCCACTAGTCAAATAAAATGGTGAGTAATCTTACTCGTCATTCATTGCTATCTTTAATATGCGATATTGATTGGCAATTTTATCTTATATTTTCTATATAATACCTTTTTTTTTTACTAGTTGGTGCTCGTAATTGGTGATTTACATATTCCTCACCGGTCTAGCGGTCTGCCTACACAATTCAAAAAATTGTTGAGTCCGAGTAAAGTGCAGCACATTCTATGTACCGGTAATCTGTGCACCAAAGATACATTCGATTTTCTAAAAACAATTTCTAATGATGTTCACGTAGTTCGTGGTGACTTCGATGAGGTATACTCGCACCATTCCAGATCCAATTAAGCAGTTAATATCAGTGTCCATAATTTTTGTTGTAAACTCATTTTAGAATTTTAACTACCCCGAGCAGAAGGTAGTGACCGTGGGAGACTTACGAATAGGATTGTGCCACGGACACCAAGTCGTTCCATGGGGAGATCCGGAAGCTCTAGCCTTGATTCAGAGACAGTTAGATGTTGATATTCTCATTTCTGGACATACTCATCGTTTTGATGCCTATGAACTCGATAATAAATTTTACTTGAATCCAGGATCTGCAACTGGTGCCTTTAATCCTCTCGATTTGTAAGTAAACATTACTTTGGTCCTTATATTTCTCATTAAGAAAGTACTTTGTAATTTTTTTGCTCGTCCTTCGCAGGTCAATTATACCATCTTTTGTAATGATGGATATACAAAATACCACGGTGGTATCGTATGCGTACCAATTGTTCGGAGAGGAGGTTAAAATAGAAAAAGTGGAGTACAAAAAATCGTAATCGTGAATTCCATTATCGCTTATCAACATCATTCGTTTCAAGATAGGCGTATATACCATTATTTTTTTATTGCTTTTTTCCCTCTATTTATTGAACCCCAAGTTAAAGTATATGTAACAATTTCTGTTTTTATTAATGTTAAGTTTTTGTAAGAATTTATTTATTATGATCATGTAAAATCACAAAAAAAGTGCTGCATACAATACGATATTATTTATATACATTAATTAAATTCTTTACTGTACTTATCAACTTTGAATCAGCTTATTGTAAAATTATCTCGCACTCGCTAAAAAAAGGGAAGACAACAAGTAGTTAAACAACTTGAACCATTCATTGCCGCGATATGTAATTTCCGGAGAAAGGAAAAATAAATATCAGAATTTTAAATATATTAGAGTAAATAATTAACCGACAAAAAAATCACAGTCCATAATTATTATTCAGGTGCTCCTTTGTGACGTATTATCGTCGCAGCAATACCCCAAATTAACATTTACTCACGCCCACCGAACCGATAATGAAATTAAGAAATTTCCAAGGTTTTGGATTTTCTGAACTGCACTATTCTCTTAGGAAAGTTTACCCTCAGTGAAAAACGTACATTAGTATGAAAAATAAACAAACAGCTGCCACAGTTCCGACAATAATTGAATCACGTCGACGACGGAAGTTGATTTTTTGCATTAGATTATTAATCAAAGGAAATCGGCTCGATAAATCGTGAATGCGAGTTTGAATTTTCTTGAAATGATGTCGCTGCGATATTAGATGCTCTCGGGTTTCCATGGCTATACTTATTTGATCAGACACCATACGATCCGAGCTGAAAAATTAAATTGTTCGTTATTCATACCTAAGAGATGTGAAATTTTCTTTAAACATCACCACTAAACTATCATACTTTCTTATATGTTCATTCTCTTTCATGTATAAATCCATTCTTCTGTTGAGACCAGAGGAAGTTTTGTAGGAACTGAAAATTCAACCAAAAAAAAGTTAATATAAAAAATGATTAGACTACATTTTTCGAAAGTTGAAAAATAATAAACTCACTCGATATCTTTCCTCACACTATGCAGAAGATCCTCTCTTTCTTTACGCGCCTTCAGATTAGCAGAAGTCTTCCGAAATTCTTGAGTATAGTCTTGTAAGATATCATGATGTCGTTGAAGGACGTGACGCATAGCAGATCCTCCGACATGATCATTATTTTCGCTGTATTCTGTAAGCTTATCGTTCACAGACGACAGCTAAAAGTTGAAATACAATTTTAATGTTGGAGTAATGAAGATAATAACTATGGAGAGAGTAATGATACCGACTTTGGACAAAAGATGTTCTATCTCTTGTGCCATGTTCCCAAGCATATCTTCAGGGGAAAGTAAAGGTTCTGTATCAGAACTAAACATAGAAGAAAAATTAATTATGAGATGAATAACTTGTACAATGAATGTTCATCATCATTAATGCAGGCATACTTTTCATTTCGATGAACTGGAGGAGAATTCGTTCCCAGTTTACTGAATGCTACTAATTTCAAATCGATTTCATTTTCCAGCTTTCTGGCTTGCTTTCTTAAATCTAAAAATGAGAGATAATGATGGTAAGTCATACTTGCGAACCATTAGTAAAGGTATGTTACGGTGAATTTAAAAATTTACCTTCCCATCCAGACATTACTGAAAATTTTCACGCAAGTTTAAAAGTGAAAATAATAAATGTGGTACAAATCGGAGATTGGAACATCGACGTGACGAAAATTTGAAGTTTTTCGTTCCAAGCTGATAAGATGAACGCTGTCGGCGAGAAATGCTCAAACAAAATTCACTGACCTAAGTTCATCGAAACTCGAAAGGCACAACAATTTTTAAATTCAAAAAATTAATTTAAATCGCGTAATAAAATGAGACGGAATTTATTGACAATTGACATGATTTGATTGTTAAAAGAAATAACTAATTATTTGAAATGCGTTTGAACTAAATTTTTACAAAATATATAGAATTACCAATTATTTATATCGTATTTATGTTATGGCAACATGGCAACACTAAATTCGGAATTGTATCTGTCAAGTGTCAGCACTGTTAGCCATAATTGACCATAATAATCTTTGACTGTGTCCCAGCTGTCAGTCATTTTTTTACTAAACGAAACTTTACTGATAAGTTCTTTGAAAACTTTAAACTTAAGATATCCGGGGTAACAGCACGAAATTATTACCTGTAATTGAGTTTAATATGTTTAATCCGTCTACCTGTAATCATATTTATAATTTATAAAATTCATAAATTGATGTTTAACGTGCAGGTCTCGCCTTTTTCCAAAGGTTTTGCTGTATGTTCAATTTAATATATTTTTTGTTGTAAAAACTAAACTAAGGAGGCAGTATCTTAAGCGAGTGGGTCAACATTCGCGTCATCTAATTAATGAAATCTTGATGTAAGAAAATTGTAGCCTCCAGCTAAGTAAGTAGAGTAGTTTTTGTTCATTTTCAGTAAGAAATTAATTCGTTCATTATTTTTTTGTTTCTGCTCTTATTTTAAAATTCATTCGAATACATGAAGTTACGTTTTTTCTGCTTTTCTAGATCCGTACTGAGTTTGCGTTGTGAAGAATAATTCTTCATCAGGATTACTTTGCTCACTAAAAAATGGTCGCTTCGTGGCTACCGGATCCGCCAGTGGGAAGGTCGAGCGATGAAATATCGACTATTTCGACCCCAGTAATTTTCGTTGATTCGGATACGGACGATCAAGAACCAAATGTAGGTGATGAAAATGTTTTAGAAAACGAAGGATATCGTTTGCTGAACGATCATGATAATCACGTGGATGATGATCACGATGACACTGAAGTAATGACGAATCAATAACTGTTATAAGTTGACTTACATCAAGTCATGTATTTTTTATTTAGTTTGAATTTGACTATGTTTTGTCTCGTTTAGGATGAAACTTTGAATAATGTTTTGTCTGATTCTGTTCAGACTATGCTTGATGATGTAAGCACGGATGATATCGCCTCAGATGTGATTAGTAATGCAATTTCAGAGCACGATCAAAATGTAAGTTTCAAATTATTTCATTGCTTCTTGACAACAGTCCAATATTTTTTTTCAAAATTAATGAAAACTAGAAATATTTGCTCCGAATGAAGCTACTTAACTCAGACTGATGAATCGTTTCGAACAGACTTCAAATTGAAAACTTCTTCATTAGTTACCGTGACTCCCAAAAGTCTACATTATCGTGTGATTTGATTGATTGTCTAAGTTCGATCAAAAACTCTTTGTAAATGTTCAAACTAAGTGGAACAATATAAATTTTTTGTTTGATAGTTTGTTGGTGGCATGTTCATTAATTCTCAATTTTTCTGTCAACAAGCTTATGTTTGAAACTACCTAATAAATCAGGTTTTACTGTATTTTAATTTAAGCTGGTTCTCAGCTTCTCGCTTACTTGCTCCTTCAATTATGATTTAACCACTAAGCTTATACTTTAGAGCAGTCTCACTTTATTAATGAAGCGTTCTCCTCCATATTATTGTCCTTTAGGTAAAAATTATTTTGTCATCCAAAAAAGTAATGGGTTTATCACTATTACGAATTTTGATAAAATAAGTATTATTTTTCTGATATCTGTAAAGGAAAGGGTTTTTTTGGTTTTGTAATAATCACGTCATGATGCTTTGAAAACATTGGATGCTTCTATTAATCTATTATTAAGTTATAAATTAAAAACTTCCTCAGAACTTCCACGAAAGTAGTCGAAAATATATCAAGATTTAAAGTTTATGAAGTAGTAATGAGCCCAAAGTGTTTACTTCTTTCGAGTTCTTTAATTTTCCTCAGTTTCTAATCTTCATAACTTTTTGTTAATGATTTTATGTTCGAATCTTGATTCAAGTGATTGAATTTAATCTTTAGACAAAACTATTCCAATTCACTCGGGTTAATACCTCCAGTTTTAACTTCAATAACGGTACTATAAATTTTTGAAAATTAATGGTATCATGTAACAGGAAAGTACCGACACGAGAGACATTGATGTGGATTACGACCAAGTGCGCACCGTTATGGCACGCATTTCGCTACCTGCATCCGCCACACCTTCATGGGCGTCCACGATTCCCGATTCCGAATGGGGTACGTTCCTTCAAAATCGCATGCGAACGCTTCAAGGCCGCGACGAAGTGAATTCGGAGTCGCCGAACAGACAAGACTGCAGCTAAGATAATCACATCGTCATTCCGCGCCCGCTATACTCGACGGTGCGAATAAAATTTTCAACCCTTATATCGACTCGGAAGTTATGACGCCGACTCGTTCGCACCTTCTCCGTCAGTGCTACGGGAAACATTTCGCCCACTTTTAGCCCAAATTACCACGCAATTTCCGTCGCACCCGATCGTTTCGTTCGTAGCCGCCGCATTTTAATCGGACGCGACCTTAAAGTCAACAGTAAAAATGCAGTTCGTGGAATTCGAAAATGAAGAACTGTTCAAGTGCAATTGCCAGTTGCTGCAAACTGTTCAGAATCTGGTCGACAAGTACCGCGGCATCATCGGCAACGGATCCAGTTCGCCGCCGTTTGACGACCGCCTAGAAACGGTTTCGTCTCGACCGTCGACGGTGTGCAGCTTCGCCGAAGCGCCGACCACCCTTCACCGAGGCATGCGTTCGCCCGAGTGCGTGCTGAGCGAGGCGTCCACGCAGCTTAGCGCGCATTTCCTGAGCGGCGGCTGTCAACGCTCGTACGCCGATTCGACGGCGAACTCCGCCTGCAACGTGGACGCGGTTCGCGGCGTGTCGCAGCCCATCGACGACTACCTACGGGAGAACTGCGGCCAGGCGTCGTGCAGCAACGCGGTAGCGGCCGCCGGCCACAACTTGGCGGTCGACGCGTGGGGCTCGCCGGTACGCATCGTACGTATTCCGAATCGAATGTGTCCGGTGCATTCGCGTGTCGACCAACGCGTGTTGAGCGGCAACGGCGGCGCCGCCATCCTCGAGATGAACTACGATACGATTTCGGTGTCGAATTGTTGGCAGGGCTTGAAATTGGCCTCGCCGTCGTACGTGGCGACCGCGAATAGCACCTGTTCCGCCTCTTCGACGAAGTGGGATCCGACGTGCGTTCTTCTGGATAGTGATTCAACGTCGATGATGATCGCTGCACGATCGTTGTGTCGCAAATTTTTGGAATCGACGATTGGCAGTTTGGCTGTGTGGAGCTTGATCGTCATGATGTTCGGTTCGATTTTATTTTTACTCGCACGCGATTACCAGCGATTAAAATGACGTGAATTGGCGACGTAAAATGTGAAATTATTTCTACACCTATGTAGGCTCTCTCTGTCGTGTGTGAAAATTGTGCGCCATAAATGAAAGACGCGAGGCTGAGCTGAAAGCACGTCTACAACGTCTAATTATTAGGAATAATTGAAGTGTAGTTAGTGGATAGTAATTAAATTTTTGAAAAAAAAAAAATGAAAGTGACTGCGTGTAGGGTCATAAAATATAACATAACTAAAATGTTGAAAACAAGTTTTCCTGGTTTTATAAAAATGATTTTTTTACAAAGGGGATTAGAACTAACGCAGTCGCTGGTAGAAATCCCTTCCAAGTCACATACTATAAATATATTTGTAATGCAAGATTTTTGAATGAAGCAATGTAGATCCCTTCATATTAAATATTTCCCTGATACAATTTTTGGTAAATTTAACATGGATTTGACAACCTAGTAATACATAGCATTATGACATTTATTAAGAATGTTTAAATTCCTTAGATGTGCTGTCAAAAACTCCACTTTTCATTTAATTTAAATCAATTTCATATTAGGTTTAATGATAGGTACTTATGAAATCAACATTCATTTAAATATAATTTATTGCACAATATTTAATTAGTAAGAACCAAATAGTATTGATTTTCATATTAATATCAAAAGGTATTTCTGCCAGCGACTGCGTTAGTTGTAATTCTGGTGCCACAATAATCATTACGATTTAATCAATTCGATAACAAGTTTTGTTCAACCTTGTAAAACCTTGTATTCTGCCAAGAACAACCATCGCTGTCCTCAAAGCTGTAAAAAATGTCTATTCTTAAGTGTGGTGATGATGGAACAAATCAGTTTTGTGGAAATTGTGGAATTGTTTTCAAAAGTGCACAATACTTCCAGCGCCATAATTTACCTTACTTCTCACATAATAAGACAGTTTGTGAGACTATAAACCTCTGTAAGATATGTAGAAAAGTCTACAGCTTGGCAGCTATTAAGAAACATAAATGCAACTATTCTAAATGCTTTAATTGTCACAGATACTATATAACAGACTATTTGTGTTACATTCAACAACTGAAAGCTAAAGACAAACCAAAAGAGAAGAAATTTATTTTGTTTGACTTAGAATGTTGTCAGGATAGGGTGGAAAATGGTTATTGTCTCCATTTACCAAATTATGATGTAGTACAAATCCAGTGCACCAAATGCCTTAAAAGTCTTGATTTATCTCAAGATTGTTCATTGTGTGGTTAACGAGAACATTATAAAAGCATAAAAAGGTTGTTAGTGTTACATTTTAGATCAGTTTAAGCACGAGTATATCAATATTATACTGAATATCAATACCGTCAAATGACCTAGTGATCAGTTTTTCATTGTATTTTGTTGTTTTCTCAATGAATGTGTTTCTAGTCAAGACCAAGTTTTCAAATATACAGGGTGTCTGGTTTTCATTTGGCAAGCTGGCAGGTACGTATAGTACTCGAAAAAAGAAAAACAAAAGTCCTGTATGAAAAGTTGCCTACTCAAAAATTGAAGGGGTTACGGAGTTTTAAAGATTACAAAAAAGCACAATTTTCAAGCTGATGTACAAGACACTGTAATTGATGGAATCAGTAATGTAACTAGTGGGGCTGGTAATACTGGCTTTGACGAAACAAAAATCTCCTTACCATATATTTCCTATTCTCAAAATTGAGGGCGCTAGAAAATGCTAAACTTTGGGAAAATTGAAATTTTCACAAAATCACAAAAAAGGCCTATTTTTACCCTACCATTAGAAGAGTAAATAACAATTTTGGAGGGGTTCCAACTAAGTGAATTTTTTGTAGGTATCTAGAGGAACAAAAAAGTATATCACCATCTTCTCTCAATTCTGAGTATTTAAAAAGTTATCCTGCGTTGAGTAAAGTTCAAATTCAGAGTTTATTGTGTTTTTAAGCTATGTTCATCTGAAGACATAAAAATTAAACTATAAATTTTTTTAAACAACGTAGTCTACTAGTACTCAATGAGATAAGAAAAAAAAGCTCTATGAACATACCAATTATTTTCAAAATTGAAAAAGATACATCGCTCCTTAATTTGAAGTCCCAAACTTAAAAAAAATTTTAAACTTCAAAAATTTTGCAAACATGTTGAAACATTGCCATATAATAGGAAATTACGCCAGACATGCAATTTTTGACAGTAATGAATGAAAAGTTGCATACTTGCAAATTGAAGGGGAAAAACTCCTGGCAATTACATACGTCATATTGTTTGTAATTTATGAATTTTCATAGAAAGAAAAATGTGTGATATACCTACCTAAAAGACATTAATTTATTTTTCGATTTCCCACAAAAATGACTGACCCTACTACTGGAACCAAGTACTCGATAAGTGCATATGTCCCGATGCATTACCTCTATGGTAAATGCCATGGCAATACTTCGACTGCTGCAGACGAGTATTTTGAGCTATATGGCAATCGACCAAAACCATTAACAATTGCAGATGTGCACTCAAGATTATTGGAAACTGGATCTGTAATGCCACGAAGGCATGAATCTGGTGTTGCAGTAAAAAGAGCACGAGACGACGACACAGTTCTAGAAATGGTTGAGGAGAAACCATCAACAAGTATACGAGCCATTGCAAGAGAAACGGGAATTACCAGATGGAAAATTCATTCTGCGATACAATCTGCTGGATTGCGAGCATTCCATGCGACTCCAGTCCAAAGTTTAGAAGCTCGAGACTACAGACAGAGAATGGTATTTTCCCAGTGGATCACGGACCATGTCGACGTAGTTGAAAAAATCATTTTCACAGACGAATCACAGTTTCAGAGGTAGACTGTATTAAATAGTCGTAATTATCACAATTGGGCGGAGTCAAACCCCTACGCTACACATCCAAGATCCTTTCAATGGCAGATGTCAGTCAATGTATGGGCTGGAGTGATAGGTTCGTCATTGCTTGGTCCATACGTTCTACCACCTCGTTTAAATAGCGCCTATTATGTTGAATTTCTGGACACACACCTCAACGAATTTGTGGATGACGTGAAACTTGCACAAAGAAACACCATCTATTTTCAGCAAGATGGATGTCCTTCTCATTCGGCAAAGATTGTAACAGAATTTTTAAACAAAAAATTTCCACAACGATGGTTGGATCGGTTAGGTCCTATAAAATGGCCACCTAGGTCACCCGACCTAACTCCACTCAATTTCTTTCTATGGGGAGAAATTAAACGGTTAGTTTACGAAGGGAGAAATCTGTCAGAAAATCGAGAAGAACTTGTAGAACGCATACAAGTTGCTTTTGATGTTGTAAAATTGCAACCTGAAATAATTCGAAGTGCTGTTCGTAGTGTGGTACATAGAGCTCGTATGTGTTTTGAAAAACAAGGAAGGCAGTTTGAAAATCTTTTGTAATATTGTTACTGCTCGCAAAATTTTAGATGTATTTGTACAATAGATATTTGAAAAAAATGAATAAGTTTGAAAATCTTTGTAGTATTGTTACTGCTGGCACAAAATAAATAAATGCAATAAATGATTCATCTATGTGTTGTTATTTCAAAAGCTACATTCCTCGATTCTCGAAAAACCCGGAAAAATTTGAGAACCAAGAAACCCTAGTTTAAAAAAAAGATCATATTTGAGTACTAGGCTTTTATCGTCACATTCTGGCTGAAGAGGGGTGGTAAGGCCATTTTTTACCTCTAATTTTAGGTATCACATTAAAAAAAGTATTTTGTTTTTCTTCTGCTTTTAATCAACAGTAGGGCATCGGAAAAATAAATGCAAGTACTATTTTGATAGAATATTTCATGACCAACAATTATGAAGTCTTGTAATTTGCTCCAAAAATTGAAAGTAAGTAAGAAAAATAGGTAAAAAGAATAGTTGAAAACTTCTCAAAATTAATTTTTAATATCTTCTTGGTTCGTTTCAATTTTAAGAAAAAAATATGTGTAACTTTTTTTATACAAAATTTTATGTTGATCAATTTTGTATTCTTGTATTTTTTTCTAGAAATCAAAACTGAACAAAAAATATTCAAAAAACAGATTTTTGAAAATATGGTATCATTATTTTTCTCATTTTTCTCATTCTAGAAAAAAGTATAAGAATACAAAACTCATCAGCATAAAATTTTCTACATAAACAATTTGATATGATTTTTTCCAAAAATTGAAATTAGCCAGAGAAAATATGAAAAACTAATTGCCAGGGGTTTTTCCCCTTCAATTTGCAAGTATGCAACTTTTCATTCATTACTGTCAAAAAATTGCATGTCTGGTGTAATTTCCTATTATACGGCAATGTTTCAACATGTTTGCAGAATTTTTGAAGTTTAAAATTTGTTTCAATTTTTTTGAGTTTGGGACTCCAAATTTTAGAGCGATGAATCTTTTTCAATTTTGAAAATAAGTGGTATGTTCATAGAGCTTTTTTTTCTTATCTCATTAAGTACTAGTAAACTACGTTGTTCAAAAAAATTTATAGTTGAATTTTTATGTCTTCAGATGAACATAGCTTAAAAACACAATAAACTCCGAATTTGAACTTTACTCAACGCAGGATAACTTTTTAAATACTCAGAATTGAGAGAAGATGGTGATATACTTTTTTGTTCCTCTAGATACCTACAAAAAATTCACTTAGTTGGAATCCCTCCAAAATTGTTATTTACTCTTCTAATGGTAGGGTAAAAATAGGCCTTTTTTGTGATTTTGTGAAAATTTCAATTTTCCCAAAGTTTAGCATTTTCTAGTGCCCTCAATTTTGAGAATAGGAAATATATGGTAAGGAGATTTTTGTTTTGTCAAAGCCAGTATTACCAGCCCCACTAGTTACATTACTGATTCCATCAATTACAGTGTCTTGTACATCAGCTTGAAAATTGTGCTTTTTTGTAATCTTTAAAACTCCGTAACCCCTTCAATTTTTGAGTAGGCAACTTTTCATACAGGACTTTTGTTTTTCTTTTTTCGAGTATTATATGTACCTGCCGGCTTGCCAAATGAAAACCAGACACCCTGTATAATAGACTAACCCTGATTATCTGTTTAGCATACCAACATATGTTCCTTCTCCCTCCCTTCCAGAAATTATCCAAAGAAAAATGATCACCTCTATGTGTCATGCCACCTAAAGGCGATCAGTGGTTTTCCTTCCGCCCCAAATTGACCCCCACTGCTGAAATTTTCATAAAAGTTGCAAAACATCATTACAAAAAATATTTATTTCAAACAAAATTAAACTGTTGACAAACCAGCAAAAAAGTTGAACTTTTTAAACCCACCAATCTCAAAATCTGTTATTCCAATGAATGTATTGGATAAGATTTGTCAGTAGAGAATACAAACTTCTCTCTACCTATGTTGATGACATCTACTTGCTTCAAAATTGAGTCCCTTGTCATAACATTATGTCCAGAATATATGGATAGTGAAACCGAATTTTTCACCAATTTTACATCTAAGGAAAGTAATTTAAAATTTTTTTCCTTTAGCAAAAATATGAATAATGTTTCCCAAAAACACAAAATCATTGATTGCCAATGTTTTTTTGTCATTACAGGCACCACCACCTATCATTCAATAGATTAAGTTAGTAAAATAAGGAAAAGAGTTTAAAAAAAAATGCATGAATACATATAGAATAAAAATTTGTACTTGTTGAGGGCATATCATTGAGATTATTCTCCATTTCTGACTTCTCACAGATGTCATCTTTTTCTGGTTTGCATATTTTTCGCTTCCTTCCTCTTTTTTTCTTTTCAATAGGAGGAGTTACTAGAATAAAGAAATAAAGTTGAAATTATTGCATTTCAATACAAGAATAAATCTAAGAATAGTCAACATTATCACCTTCATCAATGGCTGGATCATCTGCCTGTTCTTCCTCTAACTAATAGTATTCAACCCATTATCAAATACGGGCCCAATATTTCGTTTTCTTCCTCTCTTTTATTTTACAGCAGAAACAAGAGAATTGCCTGTTCCCTTCAGAATGTTTTCAACTTATTCTGCAAGTATTGCTGGAATCATGAATTAATTAGTTGAACAAAATATAGTTTCTCTAAGGAATGAGATAATGAGTTCTTTTAATAATTGGTTATAGGTACCTTTCCCTGGCAGAACATTCAATCTCTTTTGTCTGCTCATTTGTTTTTTTGCAACAGTTCCTCTAAGCACTTTTAAAAACTGTATCACACAATTTTTGACAGGTGTATTAGTAATGGAAGTAGTAGTATTAGAGCTGTTAGGAGTAGAATTACCACTCATTGAACCATTGGGAGTCAAAATTACTTGCTTCATTTTATAGTGAGGCAATTTTCAAAGAACTATTTCAGGGTTGAATTGTGCTATACCGCAAGCACGCTTATCCAGATTTCATATTTTCCCCAATTTTCATTCCTGCAGCATCAAGTATTTCTTTCAATAGCCTTGGAAAATATGGTTTTAATAAAGGCCCACGATTCTTATTTTTCCACAAATTAAGCTGTTTTTGCCTTTTCAGTTTTAACGGATGAAAAAAACTGGTTGTAATAAATGTGTGGAATTAGGAGGCAAAGTTGTGAACTTAATATCATATTCACCACACTTTTTGATTACATGGAATGACAGATGTCCAGCGAGAATATCACCAATCAAGACTTTTGGCCCAATCAAAGTAGCACAGTAAGGAAAAATTATTTTTTCAAACCAGTCTTCAAATGTGTTCATTTCAAATCAACCTGATGAGTTACGATTGTAAGCTGCCCCTGGTGGGCCATTCTCTGTCCATATGGTGTGCAGATTAATACTTTTGTGGAGGATATAAGGTGGAAGAAGATGGCCAGCTGCAGTGCCAGCTATCATTACACTTATGCTGCTTTTAGACGTATTCTTTATTGTCTTTGTGTGTTTTGATCCTCTTCTACCAATTACCTTTAATAAAATAAAAATAATGAACCAATTCTTTTTGTATTGTTATGTATAAGAGCAATAATAAAATAATAACTCTTTCTTCACCTGGATTATCAGTGAAGTTGGTTTCATCATAATTTCTGATGTTGGCTTGTGGCATACCTTCCAAAGTAACTCAGAGTTTATCAAAATAATCAATCACATCTTCATATCTTACTGCTGCTCCACAATTCTTAATATTTTGACTCATTTTTTCCTAGAGTATCGGATGCCTTTTTAAAAAACCAGTAAACCAATTTCTACTAGGTTTGTTATCAATAAAATGACTTACTCCTCCTCGAGATGTCAAATAATTTTGAATTATCAAGTAAACATTCCTCCTCCTAAGAGGGAACTCCCACTCAACACAGGCCATCAATGTTTCACTCAAACAATTTTTTTCTTCAGCACAGTGTTGCCAGATTTTGAGAGTACAATAGCCGTACACAAACCTTTGAAAAGCTGTATATGACTACCCAGAGCCATACATATTGCAGGGTTGACTTTTTCTTAACTTTTTTTTGGAGATAAGATAGGGTATGACATGACTTTGAATTTAATTTTGACATTTTTTCCCTAATTGACATGTTTCCCTTCCATTTGGTATCTTAATGAAAAAAAATTAGTTCGCAGCCTTGATGAAAAAAAAAAAAAAAAAAATAAATACAATTTTGAGAGAACCCGTAATCATAAAGAGCTGAAATTTTACTGAGTTATTGACAGATGTTAGCGAAGATTTTCTGAAAATTTGGCTAAATTCATATGTTTTATTATCAAAATATCGTTGAAGTTCCACAGTTAAGCATAGATTGAATTGATATCATTTGAATCACATAATTCAAACAGAATTTCAGAGATATATTGAGAATAAAACGTACAAATTCAACTATATTTTCACAGAATCTTCAGCTAACATACTTGCATGATTCCAAAAAGTTTCAGCTTTCTACAATCAGTGGTTCTCCAACAATTGCGTATGATAACTGTGATTATAAGGAATGGAAGGAATAAGTTTGAAATTTTTCATAATAGAATAAACTCTGCTCCGATCTCCATTCAAGTGATAGTATGAATAATATTTACTTTGAAAGTTCTATTAGCAAAACATTTAAAAACAGGAAATAAAATACTTAAAAATTAAATTGCAAAGAAATTAATAAAATCATTAAAATCTAGAAAAACTGCAGCCATCATAACAACAAGCCAAGTTCATACTTCTCAGAAATTTCTATGTTCCCATCATTAATAAATTAATAATTTTCATCAGCTGTTTAGAGAGCCATAGAGGTATGAAGCTATAACCTTTCTAATTCTCCCTTAAAACAGTTTTTTTTTTCCTATCAAGGTTCAAAAGGCGTACATTTTACTGCATGGCCCAACCTTAGGCCATACAGCTGTTTCACATTAAAATAGCCGTAAGTTTATGGCTAAAGCTGTACATCTGGCAACACTGCTTCAGCATTTAATTCTTTTGGCCTCCCATAATCTTGTGGTTTTCTATTGTGGAAATGATCATTCAACGTGATATATGGTATCGCATAATTTGTGGAAGCTTTTCTCATCGTCATTTTTTTTTCACAAACAGCTTTAAGAGCCGCCTCAAGGTATTTGTTATCGTAAAGTTTATTATTTGGCATCCAGAAATTTGTAAAAATAACATTCATTAAGAATAAAACTAATGATCGCCTTTAAAGTTATTTTCATCATTTCTTTGATTTTACAACATAGTGACTACTGATATTGAAGAAAAAAAAACCCTCAAAAAGTCTTTCACAAGCATTATGTTGTCTACTTACCTGTATACAACTGTTATAAATATACTGCTTTATTCTTATTTTCACTGAATAAAAGTTTACACAGGTTTTAAAAAATTTGCAAAATTATAAATGTATTTTTCCACGTTATTACCATAACAGATCGCCTGAAACAAAACATCTTCGAATGCAAACTTTTAGAAATTATACACCAGCAGCTACTACGTAGATTGTGCCATTTTTCATAGATTTATAATCATTCCGCTGGGAGTAATAGTGTCGTAAAATTTTCTTATCAAAATTGATCGCCTTTATGAGCACTGATCGCCTTTAGGTCATTTGACAGTACCTCTAGATGTAGATTATTTTAATAATTTATCATCCACACTCATATGGTGGACCTTAACTTTTCTGGATTCAGTCTTTAAACACAATATAACAACACAATTGATACTTCAAAATATAATAATTTTGTACATATAGCACAGGTATTTTTACATAATATAATTTCACATAATAAGTGATTGAATAAATGCCTGGTAATAATCAGCAATAATTACCATTGTCGACACAAAAATGTGAGTTTATATACACAATTAAGTACATTAGTGTTCATTGTGATTAGTGTAAATTAAGTATTAGTGTGTGTGTGTGTGTGTGTGTATAAATGGTAAACATGAAGAAGAAGAGTGACGTTGAAGAAGAAGAACAACAAAGTGGAAGATGAAGAAGACTAATTTATAAACGATGCAATATTGTTTACATAATTCCACATATTTTCATTTGTGTGTACAAATTTATTCGTCAATAGAATTATAGATGAATAAATCTGTTATAAATATATCATATCAAATTTAGAAGATAAACAACTCCTAAAAGCTTTATATTGGATTATAGAAGATATATAATGGTACTCAATCGTCTCTATCAATACGCGCTCTATATTGAAGACACCTAATTAATTAATGATCCATGACTACACGTAATCACGTACTCACGATAAGTGAATATCTTGTTCAACCGTTACTTCTTTTCACTTACTTCTACTTTTGTGATCGTGTGTTATTCCTGTTCAAATCTTTTTATTAAATATTTTCTTTTCTTTAATGCTGTTGACTTTATTCGTTTTATATTTTCTTATACTTTATTTGAGATTTTCCACCAAAATTCCACTACATTCAACCAAATTTATATATTTTCCCGCAACCTATGAGGATACGATTGTCAGTTCCTCCTTAAATATATGGTTGAGGAATTGAATTGGGAACCAGATTTGATAATGAATGGTGGACTTATTCAAAGTATGCTCTTTGATAAACTGATTTTCAAAGATCCTTTAAAATTTTTCAATATCCCTCTGGCTTCCTTACCTAAAATGATGGGAATAGAAGGAGTCAGGAAGAGGTATTTCCCACACTTTTTCATCACTAAAGATGACCAGAATTATGTTGAGGAACTTCCCCAAATGGAGGCTTATGGTGTTAACAAGCTAACCATTAAAAAGTGTAAGTTTTCATTAAATGGTGAGAATAAGAGAAAGATTCTGGAAAAATTTTCAGTTTTTGAGAGAAAATGAAGGAATAATGTTCAGATATGGATATCCTGAAGAAAGCTACACTAAAGTTCTGCGAGTTATCTTTCAAGACAGCTAATGTTGACCCACCTGAATGTGTGACAATGGCTAGGGCTTGTATGAAACTATTTTGCACAAGGTTTTTAAAATCTCAAAGGGTTAGGCTGATGCCATACACTAAATATAGAGCTGCTAATAAACAATCCATAAAAGCGTTTCGATGGCTACAGTATATCATGCATAAGAATAATATTACCATTCAAACCTTCAAAACTGGTAGAGAAGTAATGGTTGGTGGCTATCATGTTGATGGTTTCTAGTCAGAATTTAATGAAAAGGCAACCGTATTCAAATGCTATGTGAGCATTTTTTCATTTTTCATTTATTTTTCTTGTAACAAGATGTAATGTCAGAGAATTTAATTAAACCTTTTTCTTTTTTCCATCTTAATTTTATTATAGGGCTGTTACTTTCGTGGGTGTGTCCATTGTTACCCTGACAGGTTAGCTGTTATAAAAACATCAACCATATTGGAAACTATGGATATGCGCCATTGAAGTACAATAAATAAAACTTCACACTTGAAATCTATAAATTACAAAGTTGTTGAAATGTGGGATTGTCAACTCCAATATATGTAGTTTTGTCCAATCCTTATCCTTTGTAGATCTTTTAAATCCTCGAGATACTTTCTTTAGAAGTCTTACTGAAATGTTCAAGAAATATTGCGCATCCTCGAGCAACACTATCATTAAATAGTACGATATCTGTTCCTTGTACCCATATATTTGTAAGTATGGGGATTTTCTTGTTGGCCATCCCACAATTTTTTCCAGAGAAGATCTTCCTACAAATCTCAATTTCTTCAAGGTTTTATTGAATTAGTAATCTTGCCTCCTAAAAAGCTCCTTTTTCCTGTCTTGCCTGCAAAAGTAGGTAAAAAACTCTATTTTGGTTTATGTTTTACATAAGTGGCAACTAGTAATTCTGACACATGAAACCGCAATGAATAAAAATGGAAAATTGAGGGGACTTTTGTGATATACTAGATACAAAAAAGCACTTCAACTGGGGTATAAAATAATAAAAATCTATAAAATTTGGTCATATGAATGTACCTGGTTCAATGGTCAGAATGGAGGTCTCTTCGTTGAATAGTATAAATATGTTCCTAAAAATAAAACAAGATACCTCAGGCTTTATTAGTTTATATTACGAATGAATTTTTAAAGAGTAATTCATATATCATATAATTTTGACTTGTGCTGTTTGTATCTTGTAACTTTTAACAATTTCTCATTTGAAAATCATTGATCAGGTCAATTTCCTCTGGCTTTTAAAAGTGATTAGAATGATTGAAGAAATGTTAAATTTCTCGCTGTTTTTCTCAACTATTCTACAGGCTGCCAGCAATATAGAAATGCCGCTGTAAATTATCATGTTCTGCTTGTCAAAGGAAATCAAATTGTCAATTTTGCACTTGTCTCTTAAGACTAAATAAATATTATCAACGCATACATCATGGAAAGGGTCGAGTATATAATTCAGTTTACTTGTGGTACTGTTATCATACTTGCACAATTTCATAATATCAATTTGACAATCTAATAAGATAATAAGACATCTATTGGTACACCTTCACGGCTGAATACAAGACTATTTCAGAATGCATTCACATTAGATTTTGTGACCTTCATCAGAAAATATTAGAAGATAGTCGAATGAGATGACGAATTACAAATAGTTGCGAAAGTGTATGAGTGCGATTGAGTGAGTGTACAGAGTATGAGTAAATGTAATGTTAGTGTAGTAGTGAAATGAGGTAAAGGAATGAGATAAGAAAAGGACGTATAATTATTGTTAATAACATTAGGTATTCGCAGGTGGAGGGAAGAATGATTGGTAGTTCCAACAAAAATCACTTTTTTTGTAACCATGCAATGTTCAGGGGCCTAATAACTGAGTCTGCAATTAACTTTGAATTTATAATGTTGCAATTAGCTCCGTTTGATAGAATTACACTAACTTACACCAACCTACAACAATAGGGATATTCCATAAATATTCAAGTAAAATTTGGCGCAAAGTCATATAACATTCCTACATTTGTGGAATTGCCCTCCTGGTGTAGGCTGGTGTAAGTTGGTGTAGTCCTATCAAACAGAGCTATTGTTCTTGAAGTGAAAATATATTGTGCAGTAATTTTTGAATACTTACTTATTTTAGGAGTGTTAAATTTATCAAACAACCAAAGTTGCCTTTACACAATGTCACTGTCATCTCCTGCTGGTTATATGATTGTAAGTCCAATTATCAGAATTCTGCACGTCTGTTAAAATAACTGTGCATTGCTGTAACTGAATCTGCATAGGATTTTAAAAACCCATGAAAATTTTTCAATGCAATTTTTTCTTCGTGGTTTTGCATGAAAATAATGTATTGACTCCATACTTCCCATATGTTAATTTTGAAGTAAGACTCAGTATCGCATGTGCCATTTAAAAGAGGTGTTTTATTTTTCGAAACTGTCGTTTTTTATAATCATGTTTATGAATGCAAGAATGTAGTTGCATAATCAGGTAAAAATGTTAGATTGAAAATTTTTGAAATATTTAAAGTATATGCAGCTCCTCACAGATAACTTTGCAGTTCCTGTTGGTCGTCATTTTGGTAGACCCGGCATAACTTCAATTATTTTACAGTCTTGTTCACAGCCATTTAAATTAATTTTTATTAGAGATGGGAAATTTAGTTCATTTTTTGGATTTAGTTCATTGAGTCTGCTTCACCAAAGTGAACTAGTTCAGTAGTTCAGTAAATTTTTCAACTCGATCACTTCAATCAGCTGAATCATGATTGGCTCATATCATTTAAATCAACTGATTTATTATATGATATTATTATCGACTCATATTCATAAATTCATGCTAGAACTATTGGTTAATTGTTTGACTCACTCATCGACTGCTACTTACTTCAACTTCAGTTTGATCAACGGGTCGACTAGAGTAGACTGATAAGAACTGAGAACTAGTGATGGGTAGTTCATTCACGAGTTAGTTCTTTTGAACAAATCCTAGAAGTGAACTAATTGATCATTTAGTTTACTTCTAAATGAACTAGTTCATTAGTTCTTTTTTTTTGATAGTTCTCAGTTCTTATCAGTCTACTCAACTCGATCTGTTGATCCAACTGAAGTTGAAGTAAGTAGCAGTTGATGAGTGAGTCAAACAATTGACCAATAGTTCTAACATGAATTTATGAATACGAGTCGATCATATCATATAATAAATCAGTTGATTTAAATGATATGAGCAAATCATGAAACAACTAATTGAAGTGATCGAGTTGAAAAATTTACTGAACTAATTGAACTAATTCAGTGAACTAGTTCACTTTGGTAAAACAGACCCAATGAACTAAATCCGCAAAATAAACTAAAATTCCCATCTCTACTGAGAACTATTAAAAAAAAAGAACTAATGAACTAGTTCATTTAGAAGTGAACTAAATGATCTAATAGTTCACTTCTAGGATTCGTTCAAAAGAACTAATTTGTAAACGAACTACCCATCACTATTTTATACCAGCAGGGGGGGGGCTCACTGAGTTTTCCAAACAGACTGGAGTGCGTTGTTCGAAGAGTTTTGCTTTTTATATCCAGCTACATTTAGACCAGTTCTTTGACTATATAGCTTAATGGACTGCTAGAACTGATAAATCTTTGAAGCCAAACAATGCAGGCGTTACTTTTCGAAAAAGGTACTTTGTATGAAAACTGAATTTGTATCGAGTTATATTTTCATCACTCCTAACAATATAAGCAGATACTAGTGAAATATTAGAACGCTATACCAATTTATTGTCTGAAATTAATAGTGAAATGTTTGAATAATGATTTAAATTAATCGACAAACTCTTCAGAATGTGAAAATGTAAGTTTTGGATGGAGTTCCTTTTTTCTTGAAAAGTTTGAAGTAAGGTTTTCTTAAACTGAAAAATTTGGCTGTTAGGTAAATAGTTTCATCGTTCGCTGATTTGTTATCTGAAAAAAACTTTTTAAACTACCGTAAGAACTTGAACAAGTCCTAAATGAGCTAAAATACATTTTTTGAGTGAAAATTTATTTTATTTTATTTGATCAGAGAAAACGTTCTTCGAATTTAGAATAAATTTCAGATGATATGAACATTAATGAAAATAATCAATTAGATGACATTTATGAAAATTTGGCTTTTATTTTGCCATTTTTCGTTTTTAAAATGCCTGAAATAAGTAGTTATTGTAAAAGATTCAAGTAGGTACATTATTTGTCCAATAAAGGTTTGAAGTGATTAGAAATTGATGGTGTCTGTTAAAATATCACAAATTTCTTCATTTTGAAATATATTTTTGATAATTTTTCCAAGTTATTTTGTTTGAATCAGAACAAAGTAGATGATTTTCTGTAATGATTTTTCAGCCTTGACAAACGATTTCTTACAATTTTGTTGAAAAATTTCAGCAAATTTAACAGTCAGTAGGATTTACAATTGCAGAGAATATCAAAATCGAATATCCCAGTGTATTTGGAATCTGAATTAAAGATATAGTGCTGCCATAAGTACAAGTTTTTCATGTTTCTGACTTGTTTACCACACGATAAATGAAATAGGTATCGATTTCATATGTAGTAGGTATGCTGTTTCTGATTTTTCATTGTTTCTAGAACTAATAAAATCTTGAAAATCACCAAAGGTCATTTTTTGTAAAAAGAACGCCTGTTAACAGTGGCTTCAGTGGTGTTTCATTTAATCCTATGTATTTCTTATCAGTTCTAGCAGTCCATTAAGCTATATAGTCAAAGGACCAGTTCATGTGGTTTGAGTTCTGTTGAGAGTAGCTTTCCAACAATGTCTGTACTTTGATGGAAACATTGTTCGTGGATGCGATTAATAGGCTCAAACTGCATACAGAATTTTGATCACAAATTATATTTTCAAAAAAAGAGATATTAAAACATTCCAATTTATTCCCTAACCTAAACTCAATATTGAAGGATCTTGTTTGTTTTTTTTGTATTTATTTTTAGAAAACCTAAGATTACTTATAGGTGCTAATTGTCTTTCTTTTTCTTAACTTCGTATTGTGATAATATATGTTATTTATTTATTTTTTGTCATAAATTGATTATAAAATAAAATTACAGAACTGTTTACATTTTATGTAACGTGACAATGATTCATGGTTTACAAGGTGGAGGAGATACGTTCGACAGTAATTCCGTGTAATTTATCAACAAAAATGAACATGTTGCCCCCACTACTGCTCCCGCTTGAGTTACTGCTCCGTAATATACCAGGTTATCGGGTTTTTTTATTCGAAAAATAGCGGCTATCGATAATTTAATGTATGATGACATCATATTGGCAATGGACCATACTAATATCTGTAAATTGATAACATAAAGAAAGCATTTTAGAAAAAATTATTGTACTATGGGATGTGTATAGTTTGCTAAAGAAGCATCACCTTTCAGTGGTCGATAAAGCTCATTTGGCTGAATTAAACACCCAATCTGAAATTGGTAGGTAAGTCTTTGATGCTGAGTATTTTAGCATTTTATTTGTTGTCACTGGTTCAAAAGTGATTCTGAATACAAATTCATTCATTCAAAAATTTATTTTCTTTGTAACATTTTCTCATAATTCATAGGTAATGATGTATTAATTCATTTTTGTAAAATTGAAACTTCCTATTAGATCTTTGTGCAGTGTACATTGAACCAGAAACCTTAATTATTCTGAGTAGGTATTTGTATCGAAATGCATATATGTAACATTTTTAATAGGTATTTTTGTTTTCAAAACATTCCTGGTGTATTTTTTTTTTTTATCTACCTAAATACATTTTCAGAAGAGCGTCGTAGATCGCTCCTTAAAAAGAAGAAAGCGGAAAGATGGCAAAATTTGTTTGGCACAATGCTGTTATAAATTATTAGATTAAAGCATATATGAGAAGTGACTGTATGTCTGTGACAAACAAATTTCAGTATCTGCCGCTGTGGCTCAGTTGTTAAGTAAATGATAGCACGTCCATTTCGTAGGTTCAAATCTGCAGTCAGACAATTATTTTCTGAATTGTTTTTTTAGTGAACTTGATATTTTGGTGCATTGGAATGCTGAGTGGGTTTTTTTTTTCTTTTTTTCGGATTTTTTGTCTTACGATATAAAAAAAAAGCCGAAGCCAGTCTATGACATCATTATGCCAAATGTATTTTGCTGTCCATCTGCTTTCTTGGAGACCAGATTTTTTTGGTTAGCTCTTCTGACCCCTTCACTCAACACCACCAACAAATGCATTATTTTTATAATGCCAGTTTTTTTTTTTAGAGCTTAGGAAGTCAAGACTCACAGGACCCCTCCTTACCTATGCCCTTATATTTTTAGTTTTCCTGAGGCTATACATCAGCAAATTTGATTGAATGGTGTAGTTCTCCAAGAATGCAACATGGTACTGATCGTGTGAAATCAAGAAAACAAGTTATTCAGTCCAAGCCTTCTTTCGGTGAAAATCGTGGGGATGAAATTTACAATAAATTAAAGATAATTATCTATTTTTTTGAGTCCATAACTTGATACCAAACCTTAAATAGCCAAATTTAATGAAAATTGACCAATCAGGGGTGGATTTAGGTATTATGGGCCCAAGTGCCAAAATTTTCTGAAGGCTCCAACAAACAATTTTCATTGGATAGGAATGGGAAATTAATAGTGGTGGAAAATAAATATTTGCGATATACAGTAGCAGAGGTGGATTAATAATTTTTCAGCCCTATGTTTCCCCATAGAGATGAGGGTTAAACATTTAAAAACGAAGTATGCAAAATTTTAAAACGTTAATGATTTTTGAAGACCAGCTTTTCAGAAGGAAGAGAATTTTTTGTTTAAAAAAATTCAGTCAATCTAAATTTTTAATATATTGTATCAGTTAAACATAATTGAGATATATATACATTATTATATTATATGAGCCCATCTGATGAATATCTCATAGAAAAATGGTGATTGCCTTTCAAATACCTGTATTAGGATTACCTATATGAATTTTTGATATTTTTTAAATTTCTGATCATTTTTTTCCACTTTTTGAGTAAAATAACAAATTGTAATTATTTAGTTATTTAGTAGATATTGCTCTATTACCACACTGCAATCCCATAAAATTTGCAACTAGGTGGATATTAGTGGTGTTGAATTTTTTTTTGATCAATCAATACCGGTAATTGATAAAATTGGACCTTGAAAAAAAAAGTTTTTTTGATTTTTTTAATTTTAATTACTTTTGATTAATCAGACAATTTTGGAAAAATTGAATTTACATTTTTTTATTTTTTACAAAATTAATGGAAAAAATGGTAATTTTGCAGATTTAAAATTCAATTTTTATTTTTTCGTGGAAAAATAAGAGACAGAAAGAAAAATAGAAAAAGTGAATATTGATCAAGTTTTCAATTTTCAGATTTTGTTTTTTGGACCATAAGCACAACATGAGTGTTGAGCTTTGAACATTGAGCATCACCGGGTAAAAACAATCAACTTTCACACACAGCATCAGAATTATTTGATAATGAGCATGAGCCTAAACTTTATTAACACTCAAGTCATGTCCAAAGCCCTTTGTTTTCAACGTTTCTTACATAAACAAAATATAAAATCGATAAATTTATTTTTGATTTTTCAACATTCAATTATTAATCAGATTGATTATTCTCTTTTCAATCAAATCAATTAAAATTGATTGAAAAATTTTGAAAAATTTAAACGGCTCATAGGTACTGTAGTTTTTGAGAAAAAACAACAAAAAACTTCAAACTTTAAATTCAAAAATCTTCCTCTCTTTCTCCATTTTGCACACTTTTGTGGAGACCCAAGATTTGTGGCTCAGTGCCAGTGACATCCTTACACCCCTAAATGTGGCTCTGCCACCGACCATAATATGTAGCCCATACAGATTATAATTTACATTTTGACCTAATCATACATCCACCATCAACTTACTGCTAGATCAAAATAATATACTGAATGGTGTGACGCATCTATGAAGAACCAATCTGGTATAAGGTGCCCAATTTACTCACAATATGAACAGATCCAAAATGTGTCCGCACAAATGGCGGTGTTGGGCTCATAAATGCTGTTGCAGTTTGGTAGCTGACCAGTGATACTTGGACTGCGCAAATAGCCAGCAGTCGTCTGGTTGCCAACAGGTTGGACAGCGAAAGTAGGTAGGCAGTAATTGATTCCAGAACTTGGTTTATGTTCACCTGACAGATGATAGATGACCTCTCCATATGGCAGACAGGAGTATGATTGCAGGCCAGAGGTGATTCCATAGTGGGTGAATGAAAATATGGCTTGCAGTGTCAACAGGAGTAGGCGATAGGAGCGCCAGCCTACTTCGTCATCAGTGGTCAATGTTCTGGATGTGGTGAGCTCTTTCAGTTTGTTGTTGGTTACTGGTGTACACTGAGCCAGCCTGCCAAGGTGGAGAAATGAAATGGTGGATACACACATGAGGAAGGCACCACATAGGAAGAATGCACGTGTGCTAAATGCCATGGTATTGGGATGTGTGCAGGAACCTTTCTGTGTCATGCCCTGGATCAGAGACAACATGCCTGGTACCAAGGTGTTCAGACCTTCGCCAATGAAGAATGGCATCAGGCAGTCGCCGGGCAGACGACTCATGAATGGCAGGAAGAGCAGCGAACTGACACAGCATTCACAAGCCACCAGGAACAGGAAAATGTAGAAATACAGGCTATGTGGCTGATTGCATATGTTGACAATGATGTGATAGGTGAAGGCTAAGGCAACCATGGATATGGTGCTGAGGATGAGAAAGAAAAGGATGAGCATGGCATTATGATGAGCCAGTGCACGCTTGTTGCAGTAGTAGAGCATAGGTATGACATTGGCCAGCTGAATGGTGACAACAAAGTAGGAGGGCAGTGACCATGCTTCTGGTGCAGACTGGGTGAGATAGGGTATCTGTGCAATGACCATGTTGACTGGGAGCCATGTGCCCATACCAAAGAAGACACACCAAAGTTTCTTGTTCCAGCATGTGTTGGCATTGCAAGTGGCCTCTCTATCACTGTTGATACTGTCGATGATCTGCAGACTGGGTAAGAATGTCTGTTCATCTGTTCTGAAAAATGAAAGGAATGAGAAATATACTAGAGCTTGTAACCACAACCATAATCAGAACAATAATAACTAAAAACCTAAACAAATTGATAACACTGATTTGGGAACTGGCACCCAAAACAAAAAATTTTACGTAACCAATAAACAATTCCTATAAAATACTGAAACAATTAACCGAAATGATAACCAGAAAGAATTGGTTTTTATGAAATATCAGTATTATTGATTATTTTTTTCAAAAATTACCAATAATTTCCGCAAAAATTATTAATTACCGATAATTTGACCCGGAAAAAACTTTTTTTGTCTATTTTACCCCAAATTTTGTCTCAACCAATAATCAGTAACTACAACCAGTAACCAAAAAAGTTGTGTTTTGGTTAACCAGATCAATAACTAATAATCAAATAATTTATATTTTTAACCAGCAACCAATATAGATTTTTATTAGTTTACCCAACAATGTACCTATATAATTATACTATTCTAAAGTTATATATAGATTACTATTTAGACAAGTTGACGCACTCTGATAAGAAAGTGTGACAAAAGTCATTTTCAACATTTTATCCCACTAAGTAAGCTTTAATGTCTTTTGCCATTCAATTTCCTTTACCTGCCCTTCGCTTTAAAGAACTAACAAGAACTAATGACACTTGCATTTAGTGGGATAATTTGTCCCATCTACAAAATTATGATGATTTTATTACATTGGCATTTTGGGAATGCGTCATCTTTTCTAAAATAATCTGTATAACTTTACTCTATTCAACATATTTCAATGTGCCTCAAAAAAAAATTTGTTGAATAGAAATTTCATTGTACATAGAAATTACAAAAAATATGGGTATTGGCTAGATATATGCGTTTGATCTGGGAAAAAAAGGTGGAACTATTCATCCTTTTTTTTTTTAAATAGACAGATGTTTCTAGAAAATTTCTGAATTTACTTGAATTAGGGCTATTGAACTTATCTAAGTAGAATTCAGAAAGAACCTTTATTTTTATAAAGGACAAAACTTTGGATGTAAACAAAATTTAAATCTGGGGTTGGAATTGGGAACTCATTTTTTCATAATTTGTTGAGAATAGAGAACATAGAATAAGCATCAGTGCGTATCACTTTCTTTTGCCATATAGTAATACTAGTTGAAAAGCTGTCATTAAAGCACGATTGCTACTATTTTATTCAAGGGCTTTAAAACAAAAAGTATAAAAACAGTAATTGGAGATATTGAGAGTCCATGTTTATCCGAAAATCAGTATCAGTTGGTAAAATTTCTAGGAAATCTTAACAGAAGAGTGTGGAGTTTTTGGCATTATTAACGTTAAAATTTGGCAGTAAAACTGTATTTTCTACATTATTCGGAAGATACAGAAAAATACGAGATATACATTCCTTGTAAAGTCAATGATACATTGGAAATAATTTTTGTATTTAATTTTCATTTTGTTAATTAAAAGTTATTCCCACTTGAAAGTATTTTGTGAACTTTGTTTTCACTTTTTGTTAGGCCTACTATCTTATGTGATGAGGGATTAAAAATCGATTACCTAGTTTTTATATTTGCAGGTACCTAGTAGTGTATATCAAAAACTTCTTGGATTTGGCATATTTAATATAGGATAGATACCTTTAGAATTATTTTGTGGGGTTTCTGACATTTTTATCACTTTTTGTTGCATGTGACGTTATCTTTTTACCATGTACCTCAAGTTAAACATTTCCAATGTTAAAAAAATCTTTAGACAATAAAAATAGCACCAAAAAACTCAAAATTTCAATTTTTTCTCAAATTCTCCAATTTTTTATTTGAAAATGAAGTGTTGTTTAGCGAGAAATTCAATGAGCTCATTCCCAGAGCTCTAGATATCTATTATTCATTTACAGGATGGATGCCTAGCATCAATTCAGCTACCTACAAGTTGAGGTTTTTCTCCTATAGTCAATGAAAATAACACCTAAAAACTTCAAATTTCAATTTTCTCTCTAGTTCCACAGTTTTTCTTAGAAAATAGCCATTTTTAGCTATTACGTAATTTTTGGCATTTATTCTATTTTCACTATAATAAACAAGCCGTTAATTATTTCACGAAATTATTTCTCCATGTTATTTTTCCAATTATTCCCGCAATACACATGCGCCACTACCCACAAAGCTACACACAGACAAAAAAAAAGCTCTTTGTCTCCTCCAAAACAACTGATTCTACAGTGTTACCACAAATTGAAGGCTGGCACAAACCAAAGCGCCGCGGAGCAGCCCTTGAGACCTTATACATCGATAAACTGTCGAACTTTTATTATACAAGTTCTCGTTTTTAGAAGGCTGTAAAAGGGGGTAAAATCAACTCGAGAGGCGAAAACGTCTATGTTCCGTGATATCCACTACTCAAAACATAAACCCGGCATAATAATTTCCTAAAGATTTTTTTCAAGTCGACAGGTAAATAATATGGAGACCTAAAAGTGAAAAAGTAAACTGCTCTCAATGAAAAAATATCATTGCGAAAAAAAAAGGAGCAAGATATACTGCCATTCTGACACAGCTGAATGAATACAGATAGTAAAAAAAAATGTCGCTACTTGTTGTTTTCTGTATGTATACAGTACGTATAGTATATATGTACGTATTATACTTATACGTATACCTACCTACAATAGTAATTTGTTTTCCCTTTTATGCATTTACAGGGCAACATAAGTACAATATGTTTATACTTACATGTCAAAGAAGAGCTCAAGATCCGCAGATATGGCAAAACTAGGGACTTATTTTTTCAATTTCAGCTTTTGTTTGAGTTTAATCGAGCTTTTACAAATATTCTGAGGAAAGGCTAAATCTCGCAGGAAATTTGAATATTGAGTAACGGAAAAAATAAATGTTTGGCAACTGCATATTTTGCACTTGAAGATAAGGCTTTATAGTTTCACATTATGTTCTTCCCAGTCAGAAATTAAATATAATTAACAGGTACATTGTACACTGAAATATCTGTAGGTATTTCAACTTTAATCCGAAAATTTTCTGTTTGTCGTGGAAAAGGGCAGCACTAAAACTTTACTGTGGCAGTTCGACATACACAAATTTTTTATTTATTTATTTTTTGTTTTGTAAAAAGTACAGATTATCTCATTATGCTAACTCTGCTCCGTGAGTACGTTCTAAAAAAAAGTAAAGTCATTCTACAAAATACAATGATTTAAACACAAAGATGTTATAATGACTTATTGCAAATTTTAATGATTTAGTTTGATGATAAGGAAAATTTAATGAATTAATGGGCTTTAAACGGGAAATATATCCTTAAAATTATATTTATCATAGATAATTCTTATCATTAATTTGAGATGAAGTAGCATAATGGCAATTAATCTGTTAATCACCTTCTTGTGTGAATATTTTTTCACAAGGCATTCCACATAAGCTTTTATTGCGTTTGTTGTTGCTAAAATATATTCATGAATTCTCTTATGTCACTATCATGGCCGGCAAGTTTTGTGTAGCGTGTGTAGCAATAGCTACACATGAGAAATTCCCAAGTGGTTTTCGCTACACAGGGGAAATAATTATGTTTACACACAATTACTCTCTATTCTGTGTAAAATTTGCACCAAAAACATTTTTTTTTTTCGCTATACATGGGAAAATGAAAAGTTGCCGGCCCTGGTCACTATCAAACGTCTCTGTAGAATTTTTAATTTTTCTAGTACAGAAAATTGTCTATTCGAAAATTTTCTATAATAGATGCGAAAAATGTCCTAAATTTATTCTTTAAAATTTTATGGCTATATTTTTTCTAGTGAATTGAAGAAAAAAAAAGAGACTGATGGTTTTCTAAACGCAAATTGTTTATAGACTTAATATATGTTTATTTAAATTATGTGAACGTATTTCTGCCTACTTTTTATTGTCTTCAAATTTTCCATTATTTCCACGAAACAAATTAGTCGAATTTCCAATAAATTTTTGAAAATATTATATTTTTTGTGGAACTTACCTGTTTGATTCTGGAATCCCATTCTCGTTCATTTTCTTTCGCTGTTTTTATAACTCTTACTGTATTTTCGTCATTTTCTTCACAAAGTAGTTTTTTTCTGCACAAGTGAATTATGGATTATATAAATAAAAATAAAACTAAAGACAAAAAAATTTTTTTAAATACTGCTTTGATGGTTGAACTACTATTCCCTCGTATTTATACAGACAATTTCATCACGTCTATCTAATTATTACGAAACAATTTAATCAGCGACAGAAAATATTTCCACAGAGAAACATTTATTCACCGTACTTCTGCCCTACATAAAATATGCTGACTATGTCTCGTCAGCATATTTGTTGGGCCGATACCTTCTACAAATACTCCACTGCTAATGTATATTTCGATATTGTAAACAACCTAAAACATACAGATAACTATGCTAGCCACTTTGGCACACGTATTCATTTCTGGTTTTGGTCGCAATCTACTAAGTAATAAGTACAGAGTTAGGAAGTTCACTCTAGAGGAGGTAAATGTTTTTCTTTTATCATTTATAATTATGTGTAATACGAGTTTCACTATATGAGATTAGAAAACAGAAACCACTAATTGACTGTGTGTTGAGAGTCTCAATGACATCCACATTCCTGAATAAAAGTAATTGTGACTCTTGCCAACCTTCATTTTATTTGAGTACAAGCCTAGCAATAGACATAATGATAATAATAATAATAATCTATAATTATTATATTTAAGCCATTTTCAAGTTCGTATAGGTACGGTACAGGTTGCAATTAGTACTAAGTCAAGGATCTGACCTATTAATTTTTGTGAGTATAGGCTGAATGGTACTACTGGTAGCCTACTACTATTTTTGTTTCTATTTTGGCTATAAAATACTCAATTGTAAACCAATATAGCTACAAAGTTTGGAACAAATGCTTAATATAACTTCTAGTAATATGTTACCGATTTTTGATGTGTGTACTTATGTAGGTACACGTATGTATGGACAATTCTTGTTAACACGCTACAAGACCCAATTATTGTTCAATAGTCACGCAATTTGGACCAAACGTCAATACTAAATCAATAACAAGACCATTAAAATTTGGTGCAGATTGGTTTTGTGGTACGTTTGGTAGGTGCCTCTGTGTTGTATTTTTGTCAATTTAATGGCTCTAAAATGTGTAATTTTCAAGCAATAATCACAAAATTTGAAGCAGACATTTAATTAGAAGTATTCTAACATACTCTCAAATTTGTTACGATTGGTTTTATGGTTCGGCAGCGATAGAACGGTTAAACTCGATCAAGGCTGCAATTCTTGTCCAATAGTCACACAATTTGGTATGGACATTACCTCTAATACAAGGACTAGACCAATTAACTGTGGTTCCTTCCTATTGCTTAATTTTTTATTAGTACCTAATTTAGCGTTATTTCATCCCTTTTTCTCTTCAGATAATAGCCCTAAAAAATCAATTTGTCATGCTTAGTCAAAAAAAAGTCTCGTTTTGGGATAAAAAAATCATATTGCCTTCAAAAAGTCAACTTTTTGCGCATCATCACCCACTTAACATGCTTATATAAGAACACAAGCCAATGGTTTCTAGTTTTTTGCTTAACTTACTATGCTATGTGTTATTTTAAGGTTATATCGTATTTTTTCACATCTCCTATTTCCACTACCTATATTATCTATATATTTTACTTTACAAACAAGACATTCGCAATGGTTCTAAAATGTGTAATTTTCAATTAATAGTTACAAAAATTTAGACTCTTGGCCCAGTTTTTGTCAAATTGCAGAAAGTGGGGGCTTCCAGGCTCTTTACAGGGAGACCCTTGTTCCATCGTATTTAGACATTCAATTTCACCATGAATTTCAGTTTTGGTGCAAAAAGCTTCCTTGGGTTATGAAACAAAAAACTTAACCATACTTTCTCTTCCTAATCATTTCATGAGATTGAAATTAATAATAAGATTTTCATAGAAAACATACTTGAAAATAATACCATCATACATCTTAATGAGAAAATAATTTATCGCTATGTTGCCCACAATTGATTTTATTTTTCAATGGTTTATGGTTCCCATGTTTTTCCTCTTTTTCACAATTGTTTTGTTAGGGCAAGAACCCCAGCTTACCGCACTGACGCACCCATGAAACACACACAAAAAAAAACTAAAAATACATACTTTGGTACCTAAGGTAATAGAATGAAAAAAAAGGTCAGCAACTGGAAAATATGGTTAAATTATCAAGTACATTATCGATAAAAAAAATTATATCAATAGTTTTTCATACTGTGTCACCTCTAACATAACATAGGTAAAGAACCTCCGAGGCAAGTAGACGCATAAGGTAAAGGTGGGGAAGATGCTGCGCTTTCACAGTCATGTGGCAGCACAGTTGAGGGGAAAATTACATTACTGGTATGTGCAGAATAGTCAACAGACCTTCTATTCAAGTTTTTGTAGCAAGAAATCTTGGTTCCTCCTTGCATTTTATTTCAAAGTGAATTGTGCGTTTGATGATAGGTTTAAAAATAATAAACTTGAATTTTGATACTAGTTCTATTTTCTCCAAAAATTTATGAAATAATTAGCAAATTTGTGACGGTTGCGGTAGTATTTAATTCCGCTGATTTGACTGTCATTATTTAATTTTGAAAATGTTAAATAAAAAAAAATTCAAATCGGCTAATATGGCCAACATTTATAGTGGCTAAGATGGTATTTAATTGATTAAATTTAGTGAATAATTAAAATGGATATCTCTTTATATCATTTCCTTTTTATTTCTATTAAAATTTTTGGGAAATATATTGAAAAAGACTGAACAATATCTTTAGAAAACAATTCAAACTGATTTGTTTCTATTTACAATAGCCAAGAAATATGATACGATGTAGTTGTTCTTTAATTTTAATAGATTTTTCCAGAAATTTTAACAATTTTGGATATGAATTTTTTTTTTTTTTGAAATACATGAAAATTGCCATAAGCTATCTTAGATGCCACTATGCGCCATCTTACTCATCCCATCGGGTAAGAAGGCCAAAATTAGAATTTATGTATTTTTTTTAACTACTTTTTTATTTTTGAATAAACATTTGTTTGAATGGTAGCAAAAGATCATAACGCCTTGAAGTACATGTGCTAAATATGGTATCTTTTCATTTCTCCTATACAAACCTGTATTTCAATTATTCAAAAGGTTTGGCCTCTTCACCTCCTTTACCTTATGCGATTTTCTGTCCAATTTCGATTTTTTCTTATGTTATTTCAATGTCAGGTGGCAAAATAAACACAAAATTATTTTTCTCAATAATGGGTTATTTTAATCACTTGAAATAAATTATTTGGTTAGTTGAAAAGAATTTCTCATCGGAATATTGAACTTAAATCAATAAATATGACAAAAAAATGAAATTAGAATAATTTGGTCATCGTAGTTTGTTTCGTTGTTTTATTTATTTTTTTAAGCGAAATAATGTTAGCACAAATTACAACAAAGGTACAATTATTGCTCAAGGGGTTACTTACGAGTCTTTTGAAAATTATATTTGTTTCAGTTTACTTCTCTTTGGTTCAGTAACTAAAATGGCAGTAAAATATTATAGATACCTATACATTTTGTTAAGGCACATGCAAGTCCCTTTTTACATTGTAAAGCTACGTTTATATTTTACATTTCTGTCACAATTTTTGTGTCTGCTACTGCCTGCGAGTGCAGGTGTTTAGTGTAAATGGTCTGAAATTTATCGTATGTAAGAGCAGTATTATGCGATAAGTGTCGACACTATCTCTCTCTTCAAATGTAAACTATAAAAAAAATAATTAAATATTACAAACATAAATCGCAGAAATTAAATATATTTCTGTTTTTCTTGCAATATTCTGAGAGTAGGTGTTTTTTTCAATTTTCAAAAATTAAAATCAAAAATCAAAACAAATGATTTTTTGCGATATCTGACACTTCTTTATTACTTATATATGTAAAATGTTAAAATGTTTTTCTACTTTTTAAAAAGAAACGTCTACACTTTTCTTGTGAGACTTCAAGAAAAATCTTGTGAAAAAAATTCTGCAATTTATTGCTCAAATGTAAACACCCCTGCGAACTGACTATCCGAAAGTTAGAATTAATGTCGCGATTTTTCTCTCAGATGCAAACGTACCTTTAGGCCCTTTTGCGAAACTCTCAAAATTCATAGGAGAATATTAGATTTGGTTTTCATTACGCATCTCCCTACCAAATGCAAATAGCCACAGACATTAGACAACCTTGGAAGTGGACATACTTTGTGTAATTAAAAAAAACAAAATTGACCAAACTACAAACTCAACGTGAAAATAGTTGTTGGGCCTCTCGAGTACCTTGTATAATTTGCTCATTTTATCTACGTAACTCGTAAAGTGTGGAATTATATGTATAGCAAAAAAGGACTCCCATGTGTTTTAAATATATTAAGCACCTAGGTACGTATAGTTATGTATGAGTACAATTTTTTCGCACAATTTTAGATCATAAACAAACGTAACTTTCTTAGTACGTATTGAAAAATGATGGCAGTTTCATATTAGATATAGTGGACTCTACTTAATTGGGACACATTGGTCAGACCATTTTGTCTCAATTAAACCGTTGTTCCAATAATCCAAAGTTCAAAAAAAGAAAAAAATGTAGGTCCTCTGATATATCAAATGGACCGGTACATTGTATTGGGCGTAGCATTATATCAACATAAATCAATGACATTATCTGTCAAATCTATTTTTGGGGTGGAAAAAAAGGGTCAATCGAATTCTGTTCCTCATTTTTGACGACTAATGGAGTAAAAAATATAGTTTTGAGAAGGCATCCAAAGCACTTTAAGGATATCCTAATTCCTTCTTGAAAGGAAATAACTTGATAGACGACAATACATATCAATGACAAACAAAAGTAGATTACATAGATTAAATGTCTCTCATTGGTCGATATTTTGTCCCAATTGAGCGAAGATTTCAAACACTATAATACCAATTGTTTGTTTTGGCAATTGAAGAAGTGTCCCAATTAACTGATTTTTCCAATTAGGCGGAATCCACTGTACTCATATATGTACTTTTTAACGCATGAAAAATAATTAAAGGTATACTCACCCGAACGATAATTCATCTAGCTGTTGTAGACTTAATGAAAATACTTCGAATATTTACTTATCAATGTATACCGGAACTTATGTTATGCGCCGAATTTATATTCTATTTTAGGAACCAGTTCTTCAGATTTATTCCCAGAATGAAAAATAAGACAGCATTGGCATTTTAATACGATATCGAAAAAAAAAAAGCAAAAAAAAACAAAAAAGAACACGAATTAAATATTATTAACATAACGTAAAATTATATTCACCTTCGACCTAATAATAACACATCGTTTAAATAAGTGGTAATAAAAATACTCTTCTCCAAACGAAAGACCGAAGTTAAAAATCAATTTTCAATTTACTAAATTTGTTCATCAAAAATAAAACAAAAGGAAATTCGCACCGTTCGGAAATGTTTTATCGCCATTTTGTATAATGTTTAATACATCCAATTTTATTTTTCTCTTCAAAATCTTCAAAAAAAAAAAAAAAAAAAAAAAAAGGACCTGCATTTAGTTTATATTGGCCGCAAATGCTACGAACTCGTAAAAATTTGTGCGTCGTGTGATGCAATCTTTGCATTTAGAAGGATTCAGCAGCAACATGCTGTGGACGTATAGAGAGCTGGAAATGTCGCTTCTCAATGTACAGACTAACGTATGTTTAGGTTTCTGTAGTATGTATTCGAACTCAATCGGAACATTTTTGCGGAACGTAGATAAAATCGATATCACAACATAAAAATTCAAAAAAAAAAAAAAGTGGAAACTAAGATTGAAACAAGATCAGACACCACAGAATGAAGGTCTTGCCACTAACTCGTAGGTAGAAACGAATATTTCAGCCACATACTCTCTCACGAACTCACCTTTCCATCCAATAAATCACGTATTATTTAGTACATGATTCCGAATCGAAAACCCACATACAAACGAATTTACAGACAGTATGTAGTTTAGGGAGTGAGAAACTACTGCAAAAATAACAAATATTTCAAATGATAATTTAATAAAAAACAAGATGAAAACGAAAATTTTTGGTAGGAATATTAACTGCAACATTATGGGCTACACATACTAAAATCTACCCAGTGGACATCATGCTGTTCCGAATTGCAGCTAACATGATTCAGCCGAATGGAATAGTTTCAAATAATTGACCATGATAAAACTGATCAATGAACCTGCGGCTGATCCGACCTGCGTGAATAAACCGTAATTAAACAGCCCTTTTTGGTGCTCCCTTCTGAGTATGGCGGCTATCGAAAGTTTCATGTACGATATTAATCCAGCACCCAGCATCCAAGTGAATACCTGCAATGAGAAGGAGAGACAAAAAGAGAGATTAGATGTGGCAAATATCGATATTCAAAAACTATCGATACTTTCGATAGTTTACCGTCTTCATCGATGGCTACCTAGGATTTTTTTTCACTGGGGCAAAGGAATTTCGTAGGCGCATCCCCCGCGCCAACTTCTGAAAATTCAAATTCGAGGACGGATGTCTGAATTTCATGTTGTCATCAGAGGTTTAAAAAAAAAACTTAAGTAGCAGCTCGGTTAGAAAAAGTAGGTTTCAAAAAGTTGAAAATTACATGCGCTAAAAAGTCGGTAATCGATTATAATTATTGATGATTGAATTAAATTTCGTAACTGTTGACCTAAATTTAGATTTTACACAATTTAAAACAGTTACCTCTTTCAAAATCGAAACAAAAATGGACTTTATGGAGGTATCGTCTGGCAAATCCGTATCATAATTAGTAGCATTTTATAATAGGTTATATTGGATATTTATTCACTTTCCTCAGGGTTATGAAACGAAAAGCGTACCTACCACCATCCCCAGATCATTTCATGAAATTGAAATTAATAAGTAGATTTTCACAAAAACCTACTCAAAAATAATGGCATCATACATCTTAATGACAGAATAATTTATCGGTATGTCCCACACACTTGATTTTATTTTTCCTTTTCACCCTTTATTTTTCCAAATTTTTTCGATAGGGCAAGAGGCTAGGCTTGTCCCACCGTGACTGCCCCCATGTAAAATACACAAAAAATAAGTAAAAACACTCATAAAAAAAGCTAAAAACAAGTAATCCGGTGTGTTATAGAAAGAAAAAGAAAAAAAGGTTAACAGATGGCTGGTTTAGTCAAGTTGTCAAGCAAACTATCGAGAAAAAACTATCAAAAACAAAATCGATATCGATATTTATTGATAATTTCGATTTAGTTTTCAATATTGTGCCACATCTAAGAGAGATAAGTTTAGCGAATAAAATAGCAGCCGGTCGTATTATAATGCCCAAGGTAAATCCATGTCACTGCCAAATTTACATTATATGACCTTAAAAATGAAGAAATATTTACCATATGTATATAGAATGTTTTTTTGTTTCGAGTTTTCAGACAGCATCCGAGTGTTTTCACTCAGTTTGCTGGCAAACAGGATACTAAAATTTAATCTCACAAAAAGTTTAAGGATGGGGATGATGAAAATTGTTCGTTTCATGGGAGAAGAAAACGATTATGATATCATTTCCACTTAATTTTTTTTTCTATCTATATGTGAACATAATTATACATATGTATCGCCCAAAATTTGTGTTCACGGTTTTAAGAAAACTGTTAAAGGAATAGGGCTACGAATTTCACAAAAGTAATTATATAGGACCAGGTCCGATAGAATTTTTTGATTATTGGTTCAATAGTTTCTGAGAAAACTGGACAACAAAAATTCCTGGAAAATGTTTTTTTTAAGATTTTGAAGAAACTACAAAAGAGATTAGTTTAAATTCTCACAATACATTATTACTGTGTACTTGCAAGTCTTATAGAGGTTGGTGCCAATTCGTTCAGTAGTTTTTGAGAAAAGTGGTTGTGAGTGTGCGCAACATGCATACTCACAACCACACACCTACACATCATGTAATACACACAAACAAGAAATACAATTGTAAGACTTACGAGTTACGTAAATCTGACAATCATAATTCTCATTTAGCCTGTACCATACAGTGAGCGCTAAGATGTTTACACATCAAAAATTACTAAAGAAAATTTATGTTCAGTTTTGGAAAAAAAAAAAAAACTACAAGAGATAGAGCTGAAATTTTCATTACAGATAGTCCGTATATAATACTAGATCTGATAAGAGTTTACTGCCTATTGGTTTACTAATTTCTGAGAAAACTGGAGAACAAAAAATTTTTGGAGAAAAGTTTTTCCAAGATTTTGAAGAAACTACAAAAACGATCACGCTGAAATTTTTAAGATACATCGTTCTTATGAATTTGCAGGTCTGATATAGGTTAGGTAACTATAGAAATCTGGAAAAGTAGTTTTTCCAGGATTTTAAGGAAACTATAGACGGGATAGAGCTGAAATTCTCACGAAATATATTCGTTCTGTATGACCAGATCTGATATGAGTTCGGGGCCTATAGCTTCAGTAGTTTCTAAGAAAAATCTAAAACAAAGAAAAATTTCTGGAGAAAAGTAAGTCGCTTATATTGCTTTAGGTATCGTTTCTGTATTTACGGCGCATGATTTCATTTGCTTATTTTGCTTAAAAAACTGTAACAATGAAATTTCGATAAATGAATACGTTCGTACGATATCGACGGCTATCGATTTTTGTAATTTTTTACGCATTGGGAATTCATGACTGTGTGTTGAATTGTACTTATTACATGTATATTACCAAATTTAGTTTTCTAGCGAAGTATTGCTACGCTAGAGTTTGTAGACTAATATAAATTGATGTACGCTCTAAACAAATTCTTCAACTTGATAAGAATAGCTAAGAGGTATAATGCATGATTTAATGTTGAAACGAGCGAGCCAGTTTATTTTATTTTATTTTATTTTTTTATCCAAATAATCCGACGAAAACATGATCCGGTTTTGGTACTAGTTTGGAGACAAAGAAAAAGGTGGAATGAAAAACGTACATCAACTATTCCAGATTTCAACGAAAAACTCGCCAACTACGAGTATCGTATACCTACGTCGGTGGTACGATTGAATGTTTGTTGAATTTTGAGTGAAAACTGATTTATTTTAATTTTGTTTTGAATTATCGATGAAAGTGAAGAAAATTTATGCGTGAAAAATGATCCCACATTCTACTAAGCTTCTGTTGTCAAAAACATCGATGAAAATAAGATTTTTGAACACCCTGCATCCAATCGATGAATGATGAGAACTATTGGTAAGGGTTAAAAATAAATATTATAATTAATACTACACAACGGAAATCGATTTTTAATCGTATCTATAGACTTCAAGAGTAAGCGAGGAAATAATAATATTGCCGTTTACTTGTACAGAAACAAATGAAGGTACTTAAAGTACGTATAGCTGACACTGAAGAAGCTGAAAAATATATGAATGGATTGTACGTGCGGCAGAATCGGGACCCTCCTCATTGAAAAGTAAAACAAGAAAAAAATTATTTTTCTAACAATATTATTAAATCTAAATAATTACAATTTTTCGTTCTTAACTCATTGGCAAGCCCTGTCAAGCGAATATTAGTGAAGGAATAAAATATTGGAGTTCTTTGCATCATCAAGCATTGAAATTGTGTGGAGAAATAATATTGCATGTAATCCACTTGAGTAAACTACAGAAGAAAAGATCATTTTGGCAGGGATTTGAGATGCAAACAAAAACCGAATTTTTTTGAAACGGAAATAGTAGTTTTATTGGCTGGAAGCCAAAATAAATAGAAACCGAATTGGAAACAATTAACCAATCAGTTTCAAGACCAATAATGGAAACTGAATAATCCTTTCCGTTTCCGTTTCTCCCTTAAATAATTTTTATCTGGGAGAAAATCTGAAAAAATATCGAAAAAATATTGATAAATATATCGATATTTCAACAGGATATAAAAAATTTTAAACACAGGAAAATATTTTTTTAAATGGAAACGGAAACTGAATGAAAAATTTTGGTAAAAACAAGAAACGTAACGAAAACGGAAACTAAAAAAGATGATGGAAGCCGAAACAAAAAACAACTAACATTATGGAAAATTTCAGTAACTCATAAAATTAAAACGGTAGCGTTTCTTAATGCCCGCATTTTAAGAGTATTTTGCGACACAAATTTTAGCTAACTGTGTCAACTCTTATTGGTATTAATTTTATGCATCATCCAATTGAGCCTTTTTGGCATTGTCTGTATATTTTACATGGGTCTCTTACAAAACAAAACTATTTGAAAAGAGTGCAGACATGATAACTAATGAATTAAGGCGTACCACACAAAAATACACCACAATACAAGTAGAGTGACCAACCTAATTCAAGAAAATCCACGTCTAAAAATGCAAACGAACTAGAAGTGTGAAAAGAAAATGAGTCGAAGCTACATACATTTTAATTGTTTTAGTTTGGTTGATGAAATGCCAGAAATGGTTAGAAATTTTCTATTCAAACAGCGCATTCACTTTCATAAATAGAAAGATCGAATGTCAATAATTTTCCACACTAAAATGTAGAAACGAACAAACATAAACGTAGCAACAAAGATTTGAGTATTACAAGTCTACGTTCAAGTCAAAATGTAAATTAAAAACAACTCGTGATGAAAGAATAAATAATTCCACTTCATACGCACGTGAAATTTGTGCAGACGGCCAGTAAGAATGCACTTCAAAGTAACAATTTTACAATATTTTGAATTGTTAATTTTTCTTTTTTTTCTTCATCAGTTCGGTTTAACAACTTTTTTACCATAGACAAAGTTCAAGTCGTTTGGTTTCAATTTGAATTGGGCCTCAAATAAAGAAAATGAGACAACATTGCCTTCGCACATTAAAAATTAAAGTCCCACAGTCGTCTCACCTAACCCTCCAATGCCAGTGGATGCTGAACTACTGTCACGAAGGAACAGTGACACAGTAGTAATGAAACCATTAGCTCCGTTAGTATAAACACTGCTAACAGGTTGCTATAATTTTTAATGAGCGAAACGTAAGCACCTGGCTTTAAATCTCAAATAACAGACAATGTATACAGAATAATACTACATGTTACATTTACCACTTTTAAAAAAGGAATAAATATTTCATAAAACTGAAAAATATTTGGAAATATTTCGTTGGAAACAGAGGCTCTTCGAGTGGGGACTCGAATTTAGTTTGTAAAATCGTACCAACTGTTGATCTTTTTTTTTGATTTTTTAGAATGTTGGCAATTTTATTTTGTTATAAAAAAAAGTTGGCTAAATTGGGAATTTCACTCCTCTTTGGATAAACTGCTAGGAAGAGCCACTGAGATCAGTATTTTGGGTATGATTTTGGTGATCTCAATGAGAATATCATGTGTCTCCCATCAACTTCTTCAATTATTCCCATCCATCATATTCAACTTTAAAGTATTTTTAATTTCCAACACTAGCCCAAATTAATTACTATAAAACCCATACAAAATCTTTACATTGATAATTTTTTTGAGAAAAAAAAAGGGGGATAACACATATGGAGTTAATCATGTGAAAAGAGGGACAAAATATTCCAAAATAAGATGTTAAAAAAAATCAAATCATTGCAGAAAAATTAGTTACATCAGTGAAAAAAATCACACGAGTACTCCTTGCAAGAAATAATTAATTCCATCATATGGCCATATTAGATTTTAAATCGGAGCAATGATGAGCAGTAGTCTTATCACCTTATTTTATTTTGAAAATGACTAAAAAAATTTATGAGTGATGTTTTAGAAATGACTTTCTCTTATCAATTACTAAGCGAATAACGTTGGTTTGTGAGAGTTATACAGCTTAAAAAATCTAGTCTAAAGGAAATCGTATTTTAATTTTAATTTTCAAGGAAATAGGTTCATCGTTGTTGTATTTCTCAGTGAAATTTTCTTGGCTTTGGCAACTGGTAAAATTAGATGACATTATTTCATATGAAAGAAGCCAAGTTTTAGAATGATATAAATAACTCCATGTAACCATTTTCACTTCATTCTTCTCGCAAACTGTCAAAGATACATTTACACAAAACGGAAAAAGTACTTACAATTAAAATTACTCCAGTGTTGGTGCCGACCAGTGGAGGAGAAGGACTTGTGGACGCAGTGACCAATTCGTAGACTAAGCAGATTACTTCAAAGACGCCACAAACGGATAATAAGCGTAATGACACAACTGGCAAGAAAAACGCGAAATAAGTAACAACTGGGTTAATAATTTGATGCAAATTAACGGACCAATGGTACGCTTCGCTTCCGTATGGCAAACACGAGTATGACTGAATACTAGGTAGAATTCCGTTGGAAAAGAAATTAATTAGCGTTTGAGCCGATAATAGCGCAACGAAAAGTGTTTTCGAAAGGCCAATAGGATATAGGCAACCCGTAGAATTGTTTCTTTGGCGTCTCCTTGTCTCTGTTTCTCCAGCTGAGGAACGAATGAAATCTGATACATAATTTAAGTAAACAAACGACACTGTCGACAAAATCATAAAACCACCGATAATGATAAGGAAAAATTCTGAGCTGAAAAGTGGTTCATCGACTTTTTGGGGTACAACACCGTCGGATGTGGTGGAGACTTCGTCGCATTTGGGTTTCGTACTAACGCCCTGTATTAACGCGATCACCCCTGGAATCAAGCCGCTTAGCCCTTCTCCGATGAAGTAGGGAACTAAATATAATTCGGGTAGTTTATTCATAAACGGTAAGAATAATACTGAACTGACACAACCAACCGCGGATAAAAAAAAGGTAAAAAAAAAAAAATAGAAACTACGAACTGCACCAAATATGAAGAAGTTGATGTGATAGGTAAAGGCTAAACCAAAAATCGACGACGTCCCGAGTACCAAGAACAAACATATGAGTATCGACTGTCTTTCGGCCAACTTTTTGTGGAAGAGGTAATAAAGTAGGGGAGCGATGTTCGCACATTGTACCAGAAGGGAGATGTACGAAGGAAGATTCCACTTTTCGGGAGCGAACTGAACGAAAAGTGGCAACTGAGAGTAGACCGCATTCACTGGTAACCATGTTCCAATACCAAACAGCATGCACAAAATTGAGATCCAATAATTGTGTTCGACTTTGGGTCTTCTATCGATTTCAGCAGTCATTCTTTTGTCAGCCTTTCCAACAGGTGGCGAATGCAGAATGGGATTCTGTTCTTCCGACCTGTAAACATGAGAAAGATAATATTAATACCAATCTAAATAAACCAGTACGTTGAAAAATGCCAGTAAATGTACAATTACTTATTATATACACGTTTTTAACTCACGTCATTACTGCATGATCGAAATGAACGAACGAAAAAAATTAATCATCATTTCTGGAGTACAACATCAGAAATACGGGTGTTTTTAAAGTCGAGTGCAGAGGTAGATTGCTAGACACGTCGTATTTGGAATGAAAGACGGCGACAAAAACTTATATCAATTAAAGAAAACTGATACCAATTAAAGAAAACTCACCGTACTTCGGTCCATTTTATATTAATTTAAAAAACGCTATAATGATTTTACTATTCATAAACGGTACAAACGGTGTATCTCGAATTTCGATAACGACAAAGTATAGAGAAACACTTCTTCTTGTATTATTTTCTAAATTAGAGTTTTCAAAAAGTGGAACCAATTGTACGAATATTCCTGAAATGTGCGAAGTAGTTCGTTTGTACTTAATGTCTACATTGTCTAATTTCGAACGTGTCGGCTAATTTTTGAACGCGCCACTATTTACGGCAATGAACAGTATTCAGTAATGATTAATATCGCAAGTCACGGGTTCAAAGGTGACTGGGCTGGGTCCGCTGGGACCGACGATGACACATTTTTGATATTCGAGAATCTATTTCGCGACGTGACGTAATGACATCACAACTTATTACTGATAAGAATTGGCAGCAAACTACAAATGGCAACGAACGTCTACATCGTCTGCATGCCTACCGCACATAGATTTCGCACTCGCGCGGCGCGCCAGAGCAAGAGGTGGAGAGAAAAGCCTGATTCACACTTAGCTAGTTTTAATGCTACTAGCCAGCTACTTAGGGTACTATTCTGTTGACAGTTGAATTCAATATGCTGTTTCAACCATTTAAATCAACTTAAACTTGGCAGTTCGTCTTGCGAGATTCTAAATAATCTAATGAGATTCTTATAAGATTATTTGCCAAGTTAAAGTTGATTTAAATCGCTAAAATGGCGTAGTGATTTCAATTGTTAACATAATAGTACCTAAAGTAGCTGGCTAGTATCTAAAAAACTAACCAAGTGTGGATCAGGGTTTACAATTGGCTAGTTGGCTAGTTTTCATGCTACTACACAGCTACTTGGGGTATATTCTGTTAACAATCAAAGTTATTTGGCATTTTAACTTTTAAAAGTCAACTTCAATTTGGCAGATTATCATGTGAGATTGTAATGAGATTCTTGGGAGACTATCCACTAAGCTAAAGTTAACTTAAACAGTTAAAAACACAAACTGACTTTATCTCGCTAGTAGCTACAAAACTAGCCAAGTGTGAATCAGGCTAAATTGAAAAGCAAAAAATTTTAAGCAAGGAACACACTGAAACTGGCAGGTATGGACATGACAGTGATAAAAGATGAACCGCCATTTTGTGTTATTTATATACACAGTAATAATAAAAAATGTAAAATTTCTTAAAAAATTAATAACGCAAGATGGTGGCTCATCTCTTATCACCCTCATGCACATACCTGCTATTAAAAAGCTTTAAATGAAACGGTGGCTGTGATGGCTGATGAGGCCGTGGAAATTGCCCTGCTTTTTACCTTGCATTGCGATGAAGGTGGCATTGCAGTAAAAATTCAGTGGACCTACAAAGGCGATGGTACAATTGAGTTTTTGCAAAAATTTTTATGTTCTAGGTAGGTGTTCTTAAAATTCTTATCATTATGTTACCATGCTATAAAAATTTTGCATGATTCTAGCTGCTGTTCTGATTCATCCATTTTCTTCAAATTTGGCAGAAATGTTTAGTTTAGTTAGCTGACTGAGTCTACCAAATCTGAAGAAAAGCAATGAACCAGAACAACAGCCACAATCATGCAAAATTTTCATAGCAAGGTAACATAATATTATGAATTTCAAGAACACCTACCCTGGTTGAATCAAATCATTCAAAATTCTATATTTCTCAACATATTTAATGATTTTTTTCATTTATATTTTCCTTTGACTATTCATAACTATACTCTATTCATGCTGTCATAAACCATATCCACACTTATCTGCTTGAAATACAATGTTTATTTACAAAATTATGCTTTTTGTTGTATGGCAATGTGCAACTTTTCATCTTTCTCCAACCAACTGCAATGTCTATTGTGATTCGGATGTCACACACTTCTTAGTGTGAGCAGAGTTAGAGTATTATACTCTATTCATTTCAGTGCCTATTAAAATCACAATAGATGTTGTAATTGGCTGTAAAGAGAGGGAAATGTATAGATGAACATTGTTATAGGCTAGGTATTTTGGTAAGCCTTCCCAAAAATCTTGAGTTATTTATACCACTTCAGCCACATATATGGATATAACTTTGCAAGATTTCTAATGAAAAGGGATGGTGTGATGGTGCTGAAGTATAATCTGCTATTAATTGCAAAATATCAGCGTTGAAACATAGCTCACATACACCAACAGTTGTGATCTTTCCTACCACTGCAGTGTAAATGACTTCAATCGCTATTGTCACCACAATCGCTTCAGTGTGTCATTCACTTTAAGTGAAAAGTTTAAAAATCTTGGGAAATGAAAGCAAAAGTAAAAGAAGAAATAAATGTTGAAAAAAGAAAAAAGCAAAGTTTTTTTTTTGAAGGTCAGATACAAAATTGAAATACTGAAGTGTTACTGATTTGTTTTTGTGAGAAAAAGTTGGAAATGAAATGTTTTGAGAATTTGGGAAATGAAAAACAAAAGTGAAAATCAAAATAATTAATGTTGCAAACAGGTGTGAATAGAGCCATTGGGATACCAGGCTTCAATTATTTAGTACTGGATACCCAGGTAAATATAAAAATCTGTGCCAACATCTCAGTGGGCATTGGGTGGCTGGGTATCTAGCTCTAAATGATTGAAGATATCGGGAACTTTCCCAGGTGAGCAAGCATTTTGGAGCCAGCAAATTTTCTCACAAAAAAAAGAATTACCTACGTAGTAATTACTAAACCTGAAAGCAACTATGCTGTATCCACAGCTACTCATAAAACTGTTCTGTACCATTATAATATAGGTACCTACTGCAGTCTTAAATAGCACACTATGATAGTTATGTTGTGAATTAAATATAGAAATAATTTCTCTTTAATTTTTTAATTTTTTCTACGTGTAAACATCTTAGCACTTAGTCTACTGTAAGAGCTACCTATATATGAGAATTACAATCATCAGATTCACATGACTAACTTTTCCACTATAACTCTTGTGTGCGCATTCACCCAACCACACATTTACACGATGTGAATTACGTTCAGATAATTTTATATTTATATATCAATCCTTTATAAGTACAACACCAGTAAAACTCATGCCTTTTTTTAGATGTAAAACGTCTTTTAAGATAATTATTTTCATTAGGTGGCTTGCAGTTTTTTGGTTTCTTCTTTTCATCTATATCGGCTGTATTATAGGTGCTAGGAGATCGAGGTTCTTTCAAACTTAATTACAGCTGTCAGAGTAGAGCTTTCGACACGAAATTTCGCACAAACCATTTAAGGATGGGCACTTACATGGAGCCAAAATTATGTGAAAATCTGTCAAGTGGGAAGGGCGTTATGTTGTGACAAAAAAATGCAACTTCAATTTTTAATATAGAAATACATTTTTCGTTGTTCGCTTTCATGCATGGAATACTCTTTGTTTGTTGTTATTCTGTAGTAGTAATAAGCCTATTCATGTGTTAGGCTATTATACTGCTGCGTTTTCTTTTGTACAGTATTTGGTTCATATTCACGTTCACTAAAAATTTCAGTTATCAGGAGCTGAGATTTAAGAAGGATAGCATATTATATTCGGCAAACATTACTATAGGTACCTGCTTTCTAAGGGAGGTAAAGTTGGTTGTGATGTAATTTTTTTGCAGAATTTCTGTAAAGAGCAAATTATACAAGAGCCTTTTGTTTTTACTTTTTTAAATTAAAAACGCTAATGAATCTGTATAACACATTCGTATTTGTGGCATATCTAAACTGTAAAATATAGGTTTCCATTTTATTCTAAATGCAAAAAGAAGCAGTGCAAAAAATTTTTTATACATTGTACAATGAAGCTAAATTTACGTTAAAGTATGTGCAGTTTATCTACAAATCTACATGGGTATAGGAATCTAAGTAGAAGTGTAGGTAAATAGCATGAAAATATTCTTGATAAAATTCTACGAAATATGATTGCAAATTACACGCAGTACTTCTGTTAAGATGTGTATTCAAGTTTTTATAAAATACTGAAATATATTTTGATGGTTAGACAAAAACACGATAGGTAAATACATTAAACTGAACAAAAACTTACTGAAATGAATAAAACCAATCGTTAGTTTTCGAATACTGACAGTATTTTAATGGAAACATATATTATAGTTGTCGCAACATATTTATACCTACACGTTCCAATACTAAAATGTACGTTTGATTTAAAATTTTCTGCGACACTTTACTCGATGAACAACATTTATCATAAATACTATAGAGTCAAAAAAAAAAGAAAAAAAAGACCTGCTGATAAGACCTAGTTAAGATTATGACAAAATGGGAATTTTAGTATTTTTCGACTAGGTACCCACCTACTTAAAAGGTGCACGTCATATATGTATTGTATTAATTACCTACGAAACACTTACTTGTGAAATATGACTCTCACCAAATTTTTATCGTGTTTTAAACACACTCCTAATTGTTAATCACTTATCTTTTCTTAAACTGAATTTTTTCGCTCTCCAATTTTACTCTATTTTATTGTACAACAGTCATAAAAAGCCCAATTCGTACGTATATACCTGGCTGTGTACTCACATTCTGAGGTTTTCCCCCGTATTTTCTAAATTGTACAACATAGTTATTTTCGGTGCCAATTTAATAATGGTGCAGATGTTCAAAAAATCTATTTATCCGTAAACATATATACTATAATCTCTAAATATTGATTGAACAACATAGGTGCACGTAAGATGATACCACCAGCGAGCGGTAATTTAAGATGCCTAATTTTCTCTATTGCGATCGTATTTTCTTTTATTTATGGTTTCGCAGGTGAGTCAGAAAATCGTGTTAATTATCATGTTTGGAATCGTCGCCATCTTCTTAGTGCCAATGAATGTTCGAAGCAAAACATAACGTTTGGAAGGAGACAAAAATGGGACGTGTACGTCGCATTTTATGCACATTTTTCTTCACAATGCTATATTCTTATAATGCCTTTTACTTTTATCGGAATTTTGTTTATACCTTTTTGCTTGTTTGTAGGCTAGTGAATTCCACACTCCTCGTAGTGGAGAAAAAGTTTTTCAGAAAATCATGCTTCTATCTGAAATACGATCGAAAATTTAAAAGACCTAATAACACGACGTTTATCGAAGTTATAAATAAAAACAGAGAATGCAATTGTTATTCCAACAAGGTCCAGCTGGTCGATGGTGGCATCAATAAGAGGTATGCGAATTTGTATTTTAAATCCGAAAGCAGCTGCGGACTATATTATCTAATTAAATTTTATGCTAATTAATTGAAGAATAAGTACCTATGTAATATTATAAAAATTAAATTCGTGTAAACTTATTGCATAGGATTTTTCATTGTGTTCCTTCATTTTGAAGTTAACAAAATAACCTGCCAAAAAGCTGATGGCCAGGGCCATTTATATTCACGGTTTTGGGAAAACTACCAAAGGGATAGGGCTAAAATTGTCACGAAAGGCTGGTATAGTCAATATAATCATAGGGTCAGTTCTGATAGGATTTTATTGCATATTGGTTCAGTAGTTTCTGAGAAAATTGGAGAAGACAAAAACCCTGGAAAAGTGGTTTTCTAAAATTTTGAGGAAACTGTAAAAACGATCAGGCTGAGATTCTGAAGATACACGGTTATTATGTACGTACAAGTCTCCTAGACGCTCGGTGCCTATTTGTTCCGTGGTTTCTGAGAAAACTGGAAAAGACAAAATTAATGAAGAAAATTTTGTGTTCACGATTTTGAAAAAATTAGGGAAGGGATACAGGTGAAATTTTCATGAAATGTAGTTCTTATACATATAGGATCAGAATATAAGTTTCTATTTGCTCATTATGCTTCTGAGAAAACTGGAGAACAAAAAATTCCTGGAAATGTGGTTTTTTCTGGATATAAGGAATCAAGTTGAAATTTTTACAATACATCGTTCTTATGTATTATGTGAAAGTTTGATGGAGGTCTGGTGCCTATTAGTTCAGTAGTTTTTGGGAAAACTGGAAAACAAATTGCTGGAAATTAGGTTTTTCTCAGAATGTTGAGGAAACTATGGAGAAAATAGAACTTAAATTTCCGCAAAATATAGTTTGTATGTTGAACCCGGTCCGATCTGAGTTTGCTGCTGATACAGTAGTTTCCAAGAAAAATGTAAACAAAATAATTTCACGAGAAAAGCTAGTCATTTGCGTTGTTTGAAGTATCTTTTCTATATTTATGGCGTAATGGGTTATTTTACTCATTTTACATGAAGCTGTAACAATGAAATTTTGATAGATCAATATTTGTACCTGCGTGAAAGAGAGAAATTCTACGTTTTGCGTATGTATGTAGATGCACAAAGTTGCAAAGCAGTTTTTTCGTTGGCATAGTAATTTTATAAAACTGTACGCGATGCAAAAATTATTCCTAAGAAATTTCTTAAGAATATGTAAAATGTGTGCATAACTTTTTTGTCATATTCGGTCACTGCTATCTTCCACTGAAGTTTGGCAGCCCATTAATGAGACGCAGATACCTATGTATTATGTGTAGGTATATGAATTTTAGCTAATAGTACCAAACGTTTTTTGGCCTCATAAAACTAAAAACAAAGCTACCTCCGACCCAGCGTCTTTTAATACCAAATCAATTTTAATGTGTATATTTTCTTAGAAAACTCACATAAAAATCCGTACGTCTAATGTTATGATTAAAATAATAATCTGAAATACTTAACTTATATTTCATACTCAATTGTATAGCATTTTCAAGTACGCACCTAATTACAGTGATTCGTTTCATTTACCTGAATGCTTATGCTTCCTTATCGCTTTTTAAATCCACTACAAACTTTCAATATTTTATTCTATTTAAGATCCTCCCTACCTTCAATTTATTTCATTATTAATATTATATGAACTTTCGAGATTCGATTTTTTTTCCTAGAAAGCGAGTATACCTATAAGTGAGCGCAGGTACTGTACCTATATTAAATGATATTTTTCCACGAAGATATCTGAACAGTGCTCAACCATTGTTACATTCTGTTTCTACTTACTTTCAAAATGATATTACCTTCGAGTATTACTGTGAAATTATTTTTCGTTCTTTTGATCATATATTCGTGTATACATGGTTTCCCATCTAAGGCAAATAATGATGAAAATTCTAAGTTCTTAGTTCGTCAACTTTTAGCCAAAAAACAATGTTCGAAAGCCAATAATACATATGGTAAAAGACAACCAGAAGACATGTAAGTATAGAAATAAAATTCATTGTTCGCGTTTTTTTGTTTTTCCAGAATCGTATTTTTTGTATTAATTACCTATTGGCTATTATTGCAGGTTAGTGGAGGTTTATATCGTTAATGTGCATAAAAAATTTGCATCCAAAGTGTATCATCATGTTTCATATAATCGAACTAGTAAGAAACCCAATAATACAACATGCATTGATGTTGTGAATACAAATAAAGATTGTAATTGCTACGACAACAAGGTTGAATTGTACAGCGGTGGCATTTATGAGATATTTGGCAAAATGAATTTCACGTCTGAGAGAAACTGTCATTTACAGTATAAAATTAATATTTTTGCCCTATAGTTCCGAAGAATAATTTGTGTAAATTTTAAAATAATTCAATTTTTTAATTGAATATTATTCGTATGAATTTTGTGCTGCATTCAAATTATATTCATTTGGCATTTGAAGTAAAGTTGTATATCAATTAGCTAACTATATTAGGTAAGGTACCTATATTTTATTTTAAATTTTTTGCAACGTTATACGTCGGTACACATATTTTGTCCTAGATTTATTGAATCATCGATAAATTATTTTGAAATTGAGCTGTGCACGTTGCTGGAAGGGATTCAGAATTTTTTTTTTTTCAAGTTCAGTGAAGGTTGAAAGTCTCAAATCTAAAATAATACTGTGCTTTGGAATTAGAACAATCAATGTCACATTTTGACAGTTTTGAGTTAGTATAGAATCATGGAGTTTCTGAATGTGTCTTCTATATGATGTAAGAATAACAACTAATATCTCAACCCCACCAGAACCTTCCTAATTAGCACCTCCAGATATACCAATGTAAAAAATGAATAGAACATTTCAGTGCTGAAACAACCAATGTTTTACATTGGTTGTGAATTTTAGTACCAATGTCTTATGAATGGAATATTATAAAGTGTACATTGGTTGTTTTAGTTTCTAAAATAAGCAAAATAGTATTAATACCTAATCATATTAGCACAAGACCATGATTTTATTTCTCACTAACTGCCTCTAGTAACAACAACAATCATTATTTGATATAAAATTCTTGTTTTGGCTATAGTTCAACCCTAAAACTTCATTTTTTATTCAATCTTAATTTCATGCATAAACAACCATATGCATTTTTACAAATTTAAGTACTAAATAAGAACAATGAATGTCATTAATTCTAGCTTTTATTGTTAAAAATTACAGAAAAATAAAAAGTAGTGAAATACCTACGAATGATTATGACAATCAAATACCAAAATCTCAGCTCAGTCTATAGATACAGACAAGAATTATGAAGTAATGAAGTTGGAAGCAAATATTTAATTGATTTTTTCTCAAAACTTGAATTTATGACATTGGTTGTTCTAATTCTAAGGCACAGTAATTATGACGTGTTTTTGAAAAACTTGGAGACGACATACTGACGTTTCAAAAAAGAATCACGACATTTATTATACAGAAGTATAAATTACAGGTATATATTAATATTTAATTGGTAGGTATAATAGGTACCCTTACTTACTTCCACCAACACTTGACATTATGTCAAAAAATTAAATATTTTTCTCAGCTGCCTGCGTTATCGTGAGAATTTTTTTCAATAGGTAATTTTTCAAAAGATTCGTACTTCAACGACATTTACAGAAAATGTACTTAACTTAAATTCTTGAAGTTTGGAAAATTTGAAATGCGAAACTTTAATGCGTCAGACTTTTATCACCAAATCAAACCCATCAAAGATCATCGATGATGAATGACTTTTTGCCTTCAATCAAATAGGTTGATAATTTCTTATACATTTTGGTGAATTAGGTTGAAGCGGGTACAATTTGTAGGAAAAATAATGAAAAAGTTAGTAGGGTACGCTATGGTGCGAAATATCGATATTTTTTCGTATCGATATTTTTCCCACACCGAATTTCCCACTAATAAATGAATGATACAATGAGAATTTGACTACATAACCTTTATTAAATGATGAAATCTTTAACATCCATATAAATAAAACTTACAAAAACTGGGAGAGTTGTGTTGGAATATTTCAATCACATTGTATTCTTTCAAGTTTGGCAGCAAAACGTGAGGAAAATAGGCCTTCTAGAAACAAAGTTGCTCTGTTTCACTAAAATTCATCAATTCTATTTTTTTTTTTAAATTAAACTTAAAACTAAAAACTCTAAGTGACCGAGGTCACTTGATAGTAATAATAAAATTCCCCAATAATAATTTTTACTGTGAGCGTTGTGATTAGGCTAACAACATAGGCTCAACTGTTCACAATAAAAACACTTTTCCCCCACCATTTTCTAAATTTCTTTCACCTTTTTAAACTTCCCTCTTTACCCTATCACAGACTGATATTCCCTAGTAAGGTAAACAATAATAAAATTTGTGTATCTGGTATTATCTCTATTCTTTAAACTTATTTTTATCTCCCATCTCCATTTTTTTTCATACAATTTTGATGTAACTTTTTTCTGCTGCTCAGTTTAACCAGCATGTCTTCACCTATTTCTAGTTGTCTCTTATTTTTATATTTTTTCATATCTGTACCAAATTTTATTCAATACATGATGTTTTCTAATATCAGTGTTGCCAGGTTTTTGACATTGAAAAGTGCCAAAACTGTTTCCAAAAGTTGTTTGTATCGCCTAACTGTATTTAATTCTAAAAATAACCGAGGCCACCTATTTTCCCTTTATGATATGATTATGAAATACAATGAATTTCTTCTTTGCTCGCCTTCTAGGCACAGTTAGATATGAAGTAACGTAAATATGAATTTCAAACCTTATCATTATCATGTTCTTCAATATGTTTTACCATCAACTATAGATACTGTGTTAACAAATGCATGGATTTTCTCATAACTGTTTTATCAATGTTGAATGAAATATCGATATTTTGATGTGTCATGAGAAAGCTATGTAGTTTGTATCGATATATTATTAAAAATTGGTGGAAAATTTAACAAGAAAAAATGACATTGAATGTAAAAACAAACCCCGTATTTTGCTATACTTAGTAGAAATAAAAATTTTATCACATTAAAAAAAAAATTGAAAATTTCCAAATCACCAAACATTCCTAGTGGCGTCGCTTGAATTGTTCAAAATCACCCAAGTAAGAGCCTAATCATCCGTGGTCATTTTCAGGCACCTGATAGGTTGCCAAAATTTCCCATTTGGTGATTTATCGCCTAACCTGGCAACACTGTCAAATATCATGGTTTAATTCACTCGTGGCAATGGCCTAAACTCTCAGTTATTTACTTGTGGTACTTGTTGATGCCTTTGAAGACATTGAAGTTGTATGGCTTCTTAATCGTGAATTTTTCCAAGTCAATACTCCAGTCACAGTCTTTGAAGACAACATTTTTGTCATACATGTCATCTCTGGAGATGGTCAAAAACACCGCACGTGCACTGATGATCAAATGCTATGGTTTAGCTCAAGCACATCAAAAAAATTTTTGTATTTAAACAAATAACATCAGAAGACCAATTTGCTGATCTACTTACAAAAGCCTTATCTGCTAGACAGCACACACTCCTAACTAATCAACTCCTTGAATCTCCCTATGTTGATCCATAACCATATCTGTATACTCCATAACTCAATCCACGCTTGAAACAATAAATTCATATTTTAATCTTTTATATTAATTATTCACATTAATGAAATATTCCTTATTTAATTTAATACAGATCGACACAATTTTACTTCGTTATACAATCTGAAACACAAAAAATATATACATACCTATATTATTATCTTAAAATTTATTATATACTTATATAAAATAAATGTACTTACCAATCATTTTTATATAATACTTCACCATTTTTTTAAATTTTTTTCTTTTCTCAAATACTTATCTGTTTTATATTTCAACAATAATGTTACCTACCAAATTTAAATAAATCAAAATGTAATTTATCAAAATTAAATAATCATAGTCGTGTTCGGTTCAAAGGATTGTAGGTGGGTGTTGAGAACACCAATCCTCCGCCCCTCACACTCCTACAAACACTCGACATCATATACTATAACACTTACCTATATGGTAACACTGATTATGTAATCATCACACTTTCGGTAACGCTCGTGTATATTCATCTTTCAAACCAGAAACACTTTATTATACATATTTTACTTAAACTTTTCGCCGAAATATACGCTTCTAAGACGTTACTTCGTTCATACTTATTTTTCACTTGTGTTTTCTCTCGAGTTTGTGTCCTCAACCTCTATAAATATCGATGATATCGAAACTTTTCGATATTTGTCATGATCTTTGCTTTTAGGCTTTTCTCTTTTTACTAATGTTTTTCACTCTAAATATAGGTAAGAACACTTGAAAAGGAAGTTCTAGCAAAATTTTTAAGTCTGTTCGGAATTAAAGTATTATATCAACATTTTACCTACATGGGAAAATTAATTAAATTGTAAATATCTAAATATTATTTTGAAATTAGTAATCTCCAAAACTTCTAGGGCAGGAGTATGAGGACGGCTAAACTCTTGAGAGCTACCACTTTGTTCGTATGGGTTAATAAAATGAGACGGGTGGTATCCGCAAATTAAAGTAAATCAGGTGGGTACTTAGCAAAATGAGTTGGTAACGGGTTTATTCATTATGAGATGTAGGTAGGGAAAAAAAAATACTCGCTATGATTAAATTTTAAAAGGAACTATTTATAACATTTTCAAGTAGGCAGGCAACAGAGTGTGTTATTTCATTTTCCTGAATGTTTACAGGTACATCAATCCACTCCAACGTGTCAATATTATACTTTACTCTATATTCAAGATGGTCGATTTCAATGTTATTATTCAGCGAAAATTCGAGATTAGATAATTTTTTTCAGATAATATTAAAATATTATGGTGTTATTTATATTTTTTATGTGGATATCCTCAGAGCTCAACAAAAATATTAGATCTTATTGCATTGCGTGCTTCCATACATCACAGTTATAGAGATAGACTATATACACTGTGAAAATGATATTATCTTCGAGTATAATTGTGAAATTTGTTTTCATTTTTTTGATCGTATTTTCGTGTATACAGTGTTTTCAATCCGATTCGAATAGTGATGAGGACACTATCCTCTCGGATAATCAATCTTCACCTAAGAAACATTGCACAAAAGCCAATAGTACGTTCGGTGAAAGAGAACTAGATGATATGTAAGTCAAATTAAATATGTTCTTTGTTCTCGTAGGATCTGTACCTATATACCTATAAATTTTTCTGCATTTCTAATTATGGGTCGATAATTGTCGTAGGGAAGTGGAAGTATTTAACGTCGATAAACCTAAATCATGGTGGTGGTTTGGAAAAGTGTCGCATCAAATATGGTTTAATCGAACTTCTTCTAAACCCAATAATACGACATTCATCGAGTTTATAAACAAGGATGAATATTGCGATTGTTACGCCAACGAGATCATATTAGTGGATGGTGGCATTCATCAGTATCACGTCAATATAAATATAATTTCTGAAAGAGGCTGCCCTCTTAAATATGTAGTGAAATGTTCTGCAAAATAATTTACCCTGTACTTAAGTAAATATCTACGTTATACTTTGAATAATTTCTCTAGATTTAAAAAAAATTTCAATATTTATTTTTATTCGATACCTACCTATTTTTTAGGTAAGGATTTTATATTGTAATCAAAATATATTAATTTCGTATTTTAATTTTATATACCTACTTATGCTAATTATAATGAGGATTCTGGAGATAGTTACCTATATACAGTTATGTGTTTATCAAAAATGATCGAAAAAGCAGGCTCTCAGAGATGAACTTTGGACAGGGGAAACCAAAAAAATTGACGGACCCTCTTCAAACCAACACATCAAAATCAAAACTAGGCAGTTAACAACAGAAATTATGACAAGTCAGAAATTCGATTTCGGAACCAATTACTGACTTTCTCAACCCAATGTTTTTCGCTGGCGGTGTACCTTCCACACGAACGACTGATTCATATTTCCATCCTGTTTAATATGCCTTAGAACTTCAGTTACCTATCTAGGGGGGGATTAATCCTCTCTTCGGATTTTTTTAAAGGAGGATTTCATTGAGTGAATTCATTATACTTTTTAATTTCTTGAATAGTAATGATAATTGGCATGAAAATAATAAATTTGTATTGCCGTTGGTACGAATAAAATTCATTCTAAGTACCATTTAGGCCCAAATTCGAAAACGATACTTGAATATCAGAAGTGACTTAAAAATTACTTTTCGTAACAAAATTATACCTACTATATATGTTTATGTATAGACAGACTATAATTGATAATAGAAAAAATGTAAGAATTACATACGTATCAATCCTGCATTTGGCCCTTAATATTCCGTGTTGAAGATGTTATAATTTCGGATATGAAATATACCTAGTTGGGTAGACCTATATATTTATTTATGTAACTTATAGGTAGCTATTCAATATGAGACTATAATCGGTATTCTCAAGACATATTTATAATTTTGTATGCAGTTACTACAGGTTTATCAATTAATAATCCAAAGCCTTGTTCATACATGCGTATTTGTTTTTGTAACCAATTTTCCCCATGTTTCCAGGTGTTTTTATGCGTGCATCATAGGTTGACTGCCTGACAGAATGAAAAAATTCGATAAAATAAATAATAAAAAATAAAAAATGAAATTAATAAAAAAAAAAAAGGAAAAAATTTTATAAAAATTGGTGGCGCACATGGAATTCGAACCTCATACCATCTGCTCAGGCTTTTCACTAGTAGGTATATGCGCATGAGAGTAATAAGAAATGATACTTAGGTCATTTTTATATATATATATATATATATATATATATGTGCGTGTGTGTGTGTGTGTAGTCGTCGTAGTAGTAATAATAAACAATGTAAAATTCATGAAAAACCGAATAACACAAGATGGCGTCTCATCTCTTATCACCCTCATGCGCATGCCTGCTAGTAATGAGCCTTACTTCCATATGTAAGACAAGCATTCAGGCGCAGAGCTAAGGCTGCCTCTAATAAAGAGCAAGATATTTTTAATATTCTTATGTACTCTTAGCGTATTAATAAATATGTCACTCTTATTGGCTGAAATTTTGAACTTATGTTATCGCATTATCAATATTTATATTTTTGACATGTTAAAAAAATGGTGATTCGATCATATCTAAGTTAAACATTAGCCAAAAATTTACAAAAATAATATTAGATTAATCTTTTAAAACATGAAACTAGGATTAATAATTTATGCAGCACCGAAACTGTTGATCAGAGCAGTATCGGCTATCAATTCATGTAATCATGTTATAAAAAAGTTGTATGATCCTTCCATATGATCTAAAGTTATCAAGAAGAATTACAAGAGAACTGTTGATTATTGAGAGCTGAAATTTTGCAGAGACATCAGGGTATGTTAGCTATAGATTCTGTGAAAATTTGGCTAAAATTGTTCATTTAGTTTTTGAGATACTGCTGTAACTCCTCAACCAGATTGTGTTCGTATCATATTTTGAATTCCATAATCTGAACAGAATTTTAGTATATCCTGATGATCAAATGAACAATTGCAACTAAATTTTCTCTAAATTTTCAGCTAAAATACCTGGATGTCTGTACAAAATTTCAGCTCAGTTATACATTTTATTGTTGAGATAGAATGTATCTGAAAAAGTAAAACAAGGAACAAGAAATGTAAATAATAGCTATAAAATTTTCAAATGACTGTGATTCTCCAAAAAGATGATTAGAATTTTATAAAAGAAAACTTAAAAATAATGAGCATATTACTAAAAAGCAATGAGCGCAGTTGTGGCTGATATAACAACAGCAAAAAAATAAAATACATTGTGCAGAAAGGTTTCAGCTGAGAGTAGGACATTTATTAACATTACATTTATAAGGTTAAGAATCCAAATACACATATACTTATTACTAGCCCGCATTCACATGAGAAGAGAAGAGATGTGGCAGCATGGTTTTGCTCTTCCATATACATAATGGACTGCATACTGATAAAATTAACATTGGCTTAAATGGAGACACCATGAAGGCGTACATTTCATTCAAAAGTTCCCTTTTTTCAGGATTTATCAAATATCATACGTCAATTGAATAAATAATTTGGAGGGATTTGCATTGTCATTTTACAAAATGAAAGTGTTTTTAAAATTAAATAGCGTCATTTATTCCTTTTTAATATTCGTAGGTGAATTCTCTTTGATTCGTCCCTGAATCCTGATTAATTTAAGAACGACAAATCGAAGAGAATTTGTAGATGAATTCTGTGAAAAGAATACTTAGTTTGATAAAGGAAGGAACTTTTGAATGGAATGTACATTTCATTTGGATGCCTTCAACATTTTATCAGTATGCGCAGTCCATCTAGTATATCTTCAAAGGTTTTGCTCATTTTGGCTACAAAAAGGAATTACACTTCACTTGTGACTAGTTTTTGAAGGTGAAGTTCAACACTGAGTATTTTCTTAGGACACATCTTCGACCTTATACCAGATAGACACCATGTCAATGGAGAATTGAAGCACACATAAATGACATAACAATAGGATAAATGTATGTTAAATCCCACAAGGATTTTTTGAAGAAAAAAAATCAAAAAAGTTTATTTTTTCATCTAAAATGAATTTTTTAAAGAAAAAGAAAAGAAATGATTATGTACAATTTTTCAAAACAAAAAAACTCCAACCTGGCTAAAATCAACTTCAAAAACCTGGAAATAACAGCAGCATAACCTGGGTAAAATAACTTCTTGCCCCAATGTGACGTTACACTCTGTATGTGTTCTAATAGTTATTTAGTTTAAATAAATAGTCGACACCTTTAACTGTAACCTGTGTATTCACTGGATAAAAATAAGATGTCAGTCTGTACAGTACAACATCGTAAAATGCAACTACTGAAAAACGACCGTATATGGTATAGCACGACGACTATCGAGTCATGTCCAAGACTGCTCGAACACACAGATAAGCTTACCACTACACATACCCAACAGTATGTATCAGTGTTTCAAAGAGAAGCATTGTATAAGATTGTACAGGGTGTGTCTATCTAGTAGGTATATGGTCGAAGGGACCCATGGTCTATAATTTAATTTTTGTTTGTCCTTAATCCTCATGGCGATATTACATTTTGTGGGGAAATTCTCATCCCTCCACAAACTATATGTCATTGGGAATGATTTAGTTTGATAATTATTCTAACTCATTACATCTTTTCCATTTTGAAGTTTTTATTTCAAGATGTGTTACAGTATTGTGGGAAAGTACAAATTATTTTGGGATTAAATGGCCAAATGGGAATTGAATGTTGGTGAGAGGTTTCGAAAATTTGTACTGACTTACATCATCAATTTACTGCTTCAAAACAAAACTTGATTTTAGTATATTTGGTGCTTAAGCTGTTAAAATTGGACTAACTTTTGGAGAATTCAAAGTTATCACGCATAATTGTGAGAGAACCATTGATTGTGATGCGCTGAAATTTTGCATAGACATCGAAGTATGTTATCTTAAGATTCTGTGAATATTTGGCTAAAGACTAATGAGTGATTTTCGAGATATTGCTGAAATTCTGTTCAGATTGAATGATTCAATGATATTTGAATGAATTCAACTTAATTGCGGAATTTTAGGAATATCTCAAGAATCATCCAAACAATTTCAACCAAATTTTCACGGAATCTTCAACTAACATACTTCGATGTCTCTACTAAATTTCAGCTCTCTACCACCAACAGTTCTCTCGTAATTCCTCTTGATAACTTTAATCAAATATGGAAAGAACAGGAACTTAGTTTTGTGTACTCCTAAAGTCCTGAGAACAGTGGGTAATGTTTTTCTTCATAGGTATATACTCTGTTATTTTCAGAGGCGAGTGCTTTGAATTCACAACAACGATATTCATTCAACATATTAAACTTTTTAATGTTTCATTTAATGAAAGGAATGTTGAATTTTTTAAATTTAATGAAGTTGGTGGAGTAATAAGTACCTATCAATCATTCAGGCAATTAAATAAGTTAAATTCCGTCAAAACAATCAAAGTTACCTATCCATAAATCAGAACCATTAGTTTCAGAGCTGAAATTTTTCAGAGATAAATTAAATTGAAATCTTGTAAAATAGCTGATCACCTCTTCAACAGTCAACATCGCCCATTGGTACGAAACTACAATGACAATAAAAAAAGAGAAAATAATGACGTCATAAATCACGGTTCTAATAAGAAAACGCTCAGTAGGTATTGAAGTTCTTGTAGTTTTCATATTATCAGCCATGGCTACTGAGAGTACGGGGTATTAAGCCGTTTCAACCATTTAAAGTCAGTTCCAACTTGGGAGATCGTTATGTGGGATTGTAATGAGATTAACTTTAGCCTGAGGGGCTAAAATGGCGCATTGAGTTCGTTAACTTTTTTTTCGTCTGGTTTTTCATTCTACAGACAATGACAAATTGTGGAATGTACATTTGGTGAAAATTTAAAAAATTTACCTCAAGTAGGATACAAACTCCCACTTAGGCCTAAAATATCTTCTTTGAGATAACCCACATGCTCGAAATCAATCCCTTTGCATAAAGTTTCTCTCTTTTCTCTCTCTCTTCTCCTCTGTTTCCTTCATTCTCCTTCGCCCTTTCCTTTTCCTTGCTACTTTCATTAATTCTTTACCTTTTTTATTTCGTTCCCACTCCTGCTCAATATCTCTCTTCTCTCCTTCTCTCGCGCTGTCCCTCTCACTATCCCTTTCTCTCCGTCTCTTTAGGTATCTCTTTTCCCTGAAAGGAAAAAAACATATTTTATTTTTCGTAAATGATGTGTGGGTGCACAAAGTTAATTTTATATGATCCTCTAGAATTGTCGAAGTCAATTTTTGTCCAGCCGAAAAATAAATTATTTATACGAATTATAGAGCTGGAAGGTACTAGGTACTTATTTGTTTTTGATTTTTACACTGAATTATTAATATCTCCATTTGCAATGACGTGATTTTCTTGAAAATAATTTTCAGAAAGAGCTCCGACCTCGCCTTAATGGAAGTACTGGGTGGGGTTGGAGCATTTTTAGAAATTGAAGAGACTACTCCCTTATATTATCGGAGTAAAACATTTGTTAGAAAGTATTTCATTTTAAAACTCCTTATTTGACTGGCCCATTGTAGGCATAGATAGTATCCTTAGCATACCTACCATTAAATTTTGCAACTGTTTGACGCTCCATAACTTAAAAAAAAAGCGGCGCAGTAGTATGAAATTTTGCGGTCATATTATTAATATCATTGAAGGAAATATGTTCATAGGATAAAAAATATCGAAAAAGTTCTACGGAGGTGATCCGCTGGTCAAAATTCGTGAATTTGCTTCACTTTCGAATCGTTAACCGTGACACATCGATCTAGTCGCCATTTTCTCAAACTTGGTGCTACAGTAAAAACCATTAGCTTATAAATCGAAATTAAAATACAATCAATGGGTAATACGGTAATTTTCCATTTTTATTATCAAAGTGACAGATTCTAGTTGGAGTAGCCTATTCTAACTTAAAAGTTGTCAATAAAAAAAAATAAAAAAAAAACCTCCAATTTAACCACGTTAAGGTTTGAAATTAAACCGGTGTATTGAAAAATATGTATTTCTAGACCTTTTAAGCGTGTCCAGGTTTCCGCACACTTAGACTATAGGTAATCGAAAATTCATCGAGAATAGCGTGTTTTGAAGATGCTGCTCTTAACCTTAAAAACTTCAACTTCCATAAATCCATACTTGTCGACGAACTAACTCAAAGGTGAAGCTCACAAGAGGTCTGAGTATTAGGTAAACCCGCGTCATCCGTAAAAAAGGTCACTGATCGAAGTTGAGCCTGCATTTCCTCGGTTTTCGACAATTTATTTCAGTCTGACACTTCGATTAGTAAGTATATCGATTCATTAATAATGGCCGGTATTTGCAATAACTTGGTTTTTTTTATAATGTCAACCGAATTGTTATCATTTTCAACTTTTTTTGTAAGAATACATACATACCTAGCTCCTGCAAATAATCATTTCCTGTGATATTTTCGAAATATTGTGATGTGATAATTCTGTTTATTCATCATGAGTTCAGAGAAGAAAAAATGAACTAAAAAAAATTATTACGATTGCATAAAATAAACATAAAAGATATAGGTAGGTAACGATTTCGAGTGTATAATCTACTGTTGAGTCATTTCCTTTTCCTAAATACTTACATTTACCTCAATACTATTATCACTCTTCAAATCCACCTTCGCATATTTGTCAGTAGTTTAGGTATACTCCATGGAAGATTCTATCATTCCCCTCCTATTTCCCTATATTATCACGATCAAATATGAATTCGAGATTATTTTCAGTTTTATTTTTCAAATATATATTAAATGGTGTTTAACGAAGATAACGTCTCAGTGTTCAACTAGAATTAAATTCTGTTGGTTGAAATTAATCTAACCTACATAGGTACTATATATGTATAGCT